>JALJEV010000719.1:4087500-4687500 GCA_026586105.1 Hylodesmum podocarpum | reverse complement strand
CTAGTCCCAACCCAACAACTGTTGCGATTGGCTTTTCACTATCAAATGATCCCTTTTGTGTTCTTTTACATTCACTCTGCAACAAGCAACACAAAAACGAAATCAAAACACCCAAAACCTGTTCTTCAACCCAAAGAACAGTTCTTCCCTGACCTTGGCACCTCCAAGATCAAACCTTTGAGAAAACACTTCTCAAATACACTTACTCTATCCAGAGAGACCTCTCTCCTAGAGTAACAACTCAGTAAACAAAGAAACAAGTAAAGATCAGTTTAGAATACACCTTATGTGTAGGTCTAATCACAAAGAATGCACAATGAAATCCACCCAACCACAGGAATGTATCAAGTTTGTCCTTTCTCTTTGAAAACCTTGATGAACTCTATTTACAGAGCATATGAAAGTGTAAGAGTTGATTCAAGAAGCTAGGTTTTCAACACTTTCATATGTTTCATCAAGATTATACTTATAGAACAAATTTGGAGGAGAAAACGTGCAAATCGAGCTACAAACTGATCCAATGTAATTGATCCCAAATGCATGTAATCGATTACACTAGCCGTTAGAACCCTCCAATTTGAATTTTCCAGGCATGTAATCGATTACAACGAGATGTAATCGATTACATCAGTGTTCCCAGGCCATGTAATCGATTACATTGGAGATGTAATCGATTACATCAGTGAGTAATGCTCCTGGTTGCTCCTGGGCGCACCTGCTTGACCACTTTCACCAAAATTGGCATAACTTCTTCTACAGATATCGTTTTGAGCTCTGGTTTTTTGCAAATGAAAGAGGATTGATAGAGCTACAAATCTCATGAAGACATGAAAAGTCAATTCGGAGTGCATCTAGGGTGAAATCAAGCAGCAAGAGGATTCCAAAATATTTTCTGCTATGGTAATCGATTACCTAGTGATGTAATCGATTACAACAGAGAAGCACAACATGGTAATCGATTACCTAAGGGCTGTAATCGATTACACCAGAGAGGAAAACCAATCTTGAGTGATTTTTGAACTTGGTAATCGATTACCATACCATGGTAATCGATTACATCACTGAACAAATGGATTTCCAGGTTTTTCAAAACTATTTTTAGATAGGGAAATCAACCATTTGTCAAGTGAGTAATCACACACAAGATTCAACCATTCTCTGGGGCATCAACACAAGAACCAAACACATCCATGCCTAAACTCAATAAACAATACATAGAAAAATCCTAATTACACTTCATCTAGGGAAAACCAAAAATACACTACATCAAAATCAAAACTACTAAGAGAGACACAACAAAGATCTTCAAGCTTTAAGTTCAACAATCTCCCCTTTTTGGTTTTGATGTACCAAATCTCATCCATGGTTTTCCTAGAGTTTTAGGATGTGTGTTGATCTTCTAAGAATCCTGCAATTGTTAGAGATATCCAAAAACATAGAATATGTATTGCATTCACCGTATCCTATACTTGCTACTCTACTTTACTCCCTATCTACTATATTCTATCAACTTATACTTCTCTACTTACTCCTTACTCCCCCTATCAACTATATTCTATCAACTTATACTTCTCCCCCTATTTGGTATATCAAAATCAAAAACAGAGAGAATTATAATCAAATATAGAGAATAGAGATAAGAATGAACGAACTAAAGAAAATATGAATAATCAAAGATAGAGGTATAAAATTTTCCCTTATGTTATCTCCATAAACTGCAGATCCAAATTCTATTGATTGAAAGGAGATAAGTTTTGATTTCTTCATCAATCACATGTCTTGAGCAGCCATTGTCCAGAATACCAATTGTTCCATGATTCCAATTGTTGATTGTTTGGCTCTCAAGCATATCTACAAAAGAAAGTTTACTTTGATTTTGGTACCCAACTTCTCTTGGGTCCAGCCATGTTAGCATTATCAATTTTAACTTTCTTAACCCACTTAAACAAACCATAAGATATACCTTCCTTTCTAATCATGCAATTATAAGAATTATGACCAGGTTTCATGCAATAATTACATGTGAAGGTTCTATTTTTGCTAGTTTGTGTAAAGGATTTCATGTTATTTCTTTTTAAAGGGGCATCAAAGGATTTACATTTTAAACAGGTAGTTTCAGATTATCATTTTCCTTTTTTTCAAATCTTGAACATTGGTTTTCAAAACAAAATATCATTTTCTAAATTTGTAATTTTGTTTTTCAAGACCTTGTTCAATTTTTCTAGTTTTTCGGCTTCCTTGTAAAGTTCACAAAAAGCAGTTTGCAGCTCATCATAATCATAAGTAGATGAATCGGAATCACTTACCTCATCATCGGATGTTGGATTAGCCATGAGACACAAGTTTGCTTCTTCATTTTCACTTTCACTAGAGGATGAGGAGTCATTTTCTTCCCAAGCAATGTAGGCCTTTTTCTTGCGGAATTTATCCTTCTTGGGTCGTTCCTCATGTTCTACTCTTCTAGATTCACTGCTGTTATTTTTCTTCATGTGGGACACTCCGATTTGTAGTGACCCATCTTACCACACTCATAGCACGTGACCTTTGAAGATGAACCTTCATTCCTCTTGAAGCCTTTTCTTGAATTTTTGAACCTTTTCTTGTCACTGTTCTTTATCAAGAACTTCTTGAAATTTCTTACCATACGGTTCATGTTTTCTTCTTCAGACTCACTTGCACAGCTAGATGTGTCACTCTCACTTGTTGTGTCTTCCATCTTGAGTGCTAGACTTTTGGCTTTCTTATCTTTATGTTCCTCATGATCAATACGAGACATATCCATCTCATATTCTCTCAGTTTGCCAAACAGCTCTGCACTTGTGATTGTAGCAAGATTCTTTGACTCAGTTATAGCAGTCACAGTGGATTGCCATTTTCTATTTAGAGATTTTAGAATCTTGACATTCACTTCTTCTTCTACGAAGCTTTTGCCAAGTCCCTTGAGATGATTGATGATGTGTATGAACCTTTTCTGCATCTCCATTATGGACTCTCCTTGCAACATTCTGAAGGTTTCATACTCTTGGATCAAGGTATTCTTCCTTGCCCTTCGTACTTCAGTTGTGCCTTCATGAGTTACCATTATGAGTTCCCAAGCTTCTTTTGCTGTTGTACAAGCAGAAATTCTAAAAAATTCATCAGAGTTAAGAGCAAAATGTATAATGTTTAAAGCTTTAGAATCATTTTCAGCTCTCCTAATTTCTTCTGGTTCCCACTTCTCAAATGGTTTTTCTAATTCATTTCCATCAACTATATATGTGGGGATTTTGAAATCAGTTACAACAGCTTGCCAAATACTTCTATGAATAGACTCCATAAAGATTTTCATTCTAACTTTCCAAAAAGGATAGTTATCACCACAAAACAGAGGAGGTCTATTAATAGAGGCACCTTCAAAGAAATGGTAATTGATTACGGCCATTATGGATCAAATTCTAGAGCAACTTACTAGAAGTAGCTCGATACCAATTGTTGGTCCCTATGTATGAATCTAGAGGGGGGGTGAATAGATTCTTGTTCAATTTTAGCCGAAACTCAAAGACTACTAATTCCTTTTGAATTCAAACAAATCGGTTCTAGATTCACCTATCAATTACCGTATCAATTACCTATTCAATTACCGATTCTATTACTGATTCAATTACCGTATCAATTACTGAGTTGATTATCAATACAGTTACCAAACACATTGCAGAATTTAATCAATGATAATAGCAATATAAGGAAAACTGTAAAGAGGATAAGGAAGAAAAAGAGTGCACAGCGATCTATACTGGTTCGGCCAATCGCCTTACGTCTAGTCCTCCAACCCAACAATCAACTGCGATTGGCTTTCCACTATCAAATGATCCCTTTTGTGTTCTTTTACATTCACTCTGCAACAAGCAACACAAAAACGAAATCAAAACACCCAAAACCTGTTCTTGAACCCAAAGAACGCTTCTTCCCCGACCTTGCACCTCCAAGATCAAACCTTTGAGAAAACACTTCTCAAATACACTTACTCTATCCAGAGAGACCTCTCTCCTAGAGTAACAACTCAGTAAACAAAGAAACAAGTAAAGATCAGTTTAGAATACACCTTATGTGTAGGTCTAATCACAAAGAATGCACAATGAAATCCACCCAACCACAGGAATGTATCAAGTTTGTCCTTTCTCTTTGAAAACCTTGATGAACTCTATTTACAGAGCATATGAAAGTGTAAGAGTTGATTCAAGAAGCTAGGTTTTCAACACTTTCATATGTTTCATCAAGATTATACTTATAGAACAAATTTGGAGGAGAAAAACGTGCAAATCGAGCTACAACTCCAATGTAATTGATCCCAAATGCATGTAATCGATTACACTAGCCGTTAGAACCCTCCAATTTGAATTTTCCAGGCATGTAATCGATTACAACGAGATGTAATCGATTACATCAAGAAATTGTTCCCAGTGCCATGTAATCGATTACATTGGAGATGTAATCGATTACATCAATGAGTAATGCTCCTGGTTGCTCCTGGGCGCACCTGCTTGACCACTTTTACCAAAATTGGCATAACTTCTTCTACAGATATCGTTTTGAGCTCTGGTTTTTTGCAAATGAAAGAGGATTGATAGAGCTATAAATCTCATGAAGACATGAAAAGCCAATTCGGAGTGCATCTAGGGTGAAATCAAGCAGCAAGAGGATTCCAAAATATTTTCTGCTATGGTAATCGATTACCTAGTGATGTAATCGATTACAACAGAGAAGCACAACATGGTAATCGATTACCTAAGGGCTGTAATCGATTACACCAGAGAGGAAAACCAATCTTGAGTGATTTTTGAACTTGGTAATCGATTACCATACCATGGTAATCGATTACATCACTGAACAAATGGATTTCCAGGTTTTTCAAAACTATTTTTAGATAGGGAAATCAACCATTTGTCAAGTGAGTAATCACACACAAGATTCAACCATTCTCTGGGGCATCAACACAAGAACCAAACACATCCATGCCTAAACTCAATAAACAATACATAGAAAAATCCTAATTACACTTCATCTAGGGAAAACCAAAAATACACTACATCAAAATCAAAACTAGTAAGAGAGACACAACAGCATCTTCAAGCTTTAAGTTCAACACATTAAAAGCATCCAAGATCAGTATGGGGATTCACGCTTAAATATGCAACTCGAAAAGGTCTTCACCTTTCTGTCAAAGTCTTTGTTCAAGTCAGAAAAAGTACTGCGCACGCTATCTAAATCCGCTAAACACATCATCAATCACTCAAGTACTACCTGACACCTTTTGGAAGCTCTCGAGGAAAATGTTCAACGACATTCTTCTGTGTCTAACGAATATCTGAAGACTTTGCCTATTTAAAGACTTCAGTTCTTCAAAGTTCAGTTGGCGAATACGCTTCTAGTATTCAATCTATTTGTGATTTCGCTCACTGTATCTTTTACACTTCATTGTAAAACCCTCTCTGTGAAGAGGAAACTTTCTTTTCAAAGAACTCTTTCAAATCCACCTGTGTGGTGTTTTAGCCTGAGGAGGCTGGTTGTTCAAAGAATACCCAAGTTGTTTAGCCTACAAAGGTTGTGTTCAAAGAATATCGTGTAATAGCCAGAAGTGGCTAGACGCAAATAATACTTGTAACCATTTCACGGTTTGTAGTGAAAACTCAGTGGTTGCTGGGTAACTGGACGTAGTCTTGTATAGACGAACCAGTATAAAAATACTTGTGTATTTATCTTCTTAAGTGTTTGACTAACGGGGATAATCAAACTATAACGTCTGTTCATTAAAATCAATCTTTGAAAGATTAAGACTGTTTCGTCTGAACCCCTTTAAACTCACAGACGAAAGGAACAAATTTTTTAAAGTAACACAATTCAACCCCCCTTCTTGTGTTCTATCTTTTACATATCCATTTAAACTGTAGATGTTAACGTTAGTCCCTGACTTGGGTACTTTCACATCTGGTAGAGTGAGCAATCAGAACATTTAATGTAAAGTCAGCGGATGTCAGTGTGAGATATGCCTTTGACTTGATATACTCAGAGATTTCACTAAAACGTACAACTGCTTTTCATGTTGCAGAGGTTTATTTTAAAATCTCTTTCCACCTATAGAAGCTTCTGAGTAACGGTTTGATTTGAAACGAAGACACGTGTTATTGTAAAAGATAGAACACAAGAAGGAGGTTGAATTGTGTTATAAAAAAAAAAAAAATTTCCTTTCGTCTGTGGGTTTCAAATATGTTCAAACGAAATATTTCTTAGTCAAACAAGTAAGAAGATAAGTACACCACTTATTTTTATACTGGTTCGTCTATACAAGACTACGTCCAGTTACCCAGCAACCACTGAGTTTTCACTGCCAACCGTGAAATGGTTTACAAGTATTATTTGCACCCAGCCACTTCTGGCTATTACAAGATATTCTTAGAACACAACCTTCGCAGGCTAAACAACAGAGGTATTCTTTGAACAACCAGCCTCCTTAGGCTAAACTACCACACAAGTGGATTTTAAGAAGATGTTTTAAAAACAGATAGTTTCCTCTACGCAGAGAGGGTTTTACAATGAAGTATAATCAGATGAGCGAAATCACAGAAGATAGTATGATAGAAGCGTTTTCGCCAACTGAATTCTGATGAAGTGATGTCTTTAAATAGGCACCACCTTCGGATGACCGTTAGACACATGAGAATGCCGTTAAATATTTCTTTGAGAGCTTTCAAAAAAGGTGTCAGACAATACTTGATTGATTGATAGCGTGTGCAGCGGATTTAAATTGCGTGCGCAGTACCTTTTCTGACTCGTACAGAGACTTTGACAAAAAGGTGAAGACCTTTTTGAGTTGCATGTGTAAGCACGAATCCATATACTGATCTTGGATGCTTCTAATGAGTACTTCTTAAGATTTGAAATCTTGGCGCGAGTGACTCAAACTTTGCTTCACTTCTTGGACAGACGATATACTTCTTCAGTCTTTAAGATGTTTCGTCTTATCCTATCGTCTGATTTTTTAGCTTGAAACAGACGAATGACTTCAGTCTGAGGAGTCATATTCTGTCTGTGCTTGTTCCGTCTGACTTGCTTGCTGATGTTTCGACTGAGAAAGTTTCGTCTGTCTTGTTAAAATCAAAACCTTAGATGTGTTAAACATCTTGATCTAACAATATCCCCCTTTTTGATGATTACAGACCATACTGATAACTTTTCTCAAGAAGACATCTGCATAAGATAAGGTTAGTGATCACAGATAAAACGCAAGTCAGATTTACGTCAAGACGATGTTTTCTGAAATAATACCTCTTTATAAAATGAATTGTTACATCAATGCGATGTAAACCTTATATAATGTTACAAAGGTATACAAAAAACCAACGTTCTACATAAAATACATGCATGTACTTTACAAAATAATAAAGAATCAATACAATACAAAAAAATTTGTTCCCCCTCAGACGATGTAGGTTGCTCCCCCTCAGACGATGCACTTGCTCCCCTTCAGACGATACACTCGCCCTCAGCATAGCAACTTCTTTACTCTCCCCCTTGGGCTGAGAATCATCAAAAACAAGATCAAGAAGAAGACTTATGCTTCTTTTGAAGAAGGCTCATGACAATCTCCTTCAGCTGCTGCACCTCAGATGTGAGAGAGGCTTGATTGTCCTCAAGCTCTTTGTTCTTTTGCTTCAGATGCTCGTAGTTCTCTTCTAAGGCATCAAATTTTCGCTTTAGAGTATTATACTCAGCAGCGTCTTTCGCCTCATCCTCATCAATTTCCACCCTATCATCAACCTCCACCCTATCATCAATCTCTACAAGCGGTGTTTGAGGCTCTCCCACTATAGGTATAGTGTCATCTATGATGAACACTGTTGGAGTCCTCTTCAAACGCAGAGTGAAGAGTGGAAGTGTGAGGTATGCAGTAAAGTCTCTTTCCCATTGCCAAGAGTACGTCTTAGTGGGAACATAAAGCTCAAGATCTGGATGCTCCTGTGATGGATGTGTATAAGCAAAGGCTTCTCCAGGATACACCCTACCACAGATTGTGGAATCTTCATCAAATGAAGTTCCAGAACAGAATGCAGATGTGGCTTCATGATCTTCTATCATCCTTTGAATCTTAAGATTGATAGGTCTTGAGGCATGAGTTTGAAGAGATTTGAGATGCGAGTATGCAGCAGACGGAAGTCTCCGGGGGATGTGCCTTGCGAACTTGAAGGATCTAGAGATAGACGTAGTCTTCTTCTCTTTTCCCTTAGCCAAAAACTTGACCAAGCAAGGTCGTTTTCGGTCTAAGACGATTGAGAACTTTGTTTCGTCTGAAACCAGAGACGAGAATTGGGATCCAACCATGAATGGACAATCTCTTCTCTCCTTCTTTGCTCTTCTTTCAATGTGATAGAAGGAAGTTGATCTAGCTTTTGCTTCCCTTCTATAAGCACCGGCCATCAGTTTGAAAGACATGTTGTAGTTTTCAGGAAGAGCGTGAGCAAACTCTTAGAGGTCTTCAAATTCGTCGAGGAGGATGGAGTAGCGGGGGCAGATGCCTGAACAGTGAGGTCTTGTCCAGGGAAGAACAATTCCAAGAGTATGTCCTAGACCTACATACTCTGTTTGATTCATCGGAATTATGAATGGTACATGATTATGGCGATCAATGGCGTCCAGATGCCAATGTGAGCAATCCTTTGGCTCATAGATGGTGAAGCTAGAATCTCCATATCTGCAGTGGTGAAATGCAGGAGCGTTGATTTCATGTTGAGCCTTCCACTTGATGTTTTCCCTGAAAGGGATGTGGGGTTCATAGCCAAGAGCTGGTCCTTCAATCACCGACTCAGCTAGATAATCCTTGTACCTTTTTATTCCTTCTAAACCCTTGATGTCTAAGGAGTCTAGTATGTCCCAAGGCAGACGCTTCAGCCATTCGCGTTGCTCTTCGGGAGTGTAGATGAAATCTTCTTTGAAATCTACTGGCTTCAGGGGTTTGTGATAGACGATGGGGTTGACAAATCTCCCAAGTTGAAATCCCTTTTTGCCTCTGTACCGATAGGAGTTTCTCAACTCAATGTAGGGAGTGTCCTTTATAAAGCAGTCTTCATCGTCTGCCAAGTGACCATCTTCAGCAGACTCAGACGGTTCACCATCGTTGGAGATATCTTCAATCTTCTCTCCAAAAATCTAGTCAGGCTTGACTGGTCTTTCAGCACAAGAGCTTTCAGCAAAGCGTCTCATGACTAATTCGTTGAGGAACGAATAGTCCATCTTGTGCTTGGGTGGTAGATCTTCAGGATTGATGACTTCGGCGTGAGATCTCACCCATGATGCATCCACCTTTATTACTTCCATATGTTCTTCATCAGACGAAGAACTTATATCTTCAATGAGAATTTCTTTAGACGGAATCTCCATCGTCTGTTGGTGGGATGCTTCTTCAGACGCGACAGGTATCGTCTGTTCAAAGGCAGCGTTGAGAGGAGACGCAACAATAGGGTCAGACATATTTGTCCTATGTTCGTCTTGGAGAGTAGATGTAGAAACCTCCATAGTAGAGACTTCATCATTGAGCATGATCTCCAATTCCTCTGCCAACTGGGCATTATCCTTCTGGATCTGGGCAGTTTCTTCACTGTTCATGCCCTTTGAAGTTGCTGGAGCAGATGCACCTTCAGACGATCCACTGCCCTTAACGCTTTCAAGAAAGATTCTTTCTCGTTCAGCTTGAAGCAGCGTAGAGACCCTCATAGCCTCTTTCAGTTGTTTTGCTTCGTATGTTTCTCCAACAATCACAGACGCAAGTTTCTGCTTCATCCTTTCTTTGCCTTTGGCAGCCTTTTGAAGAGCTATCTCTCTAGCTCTTGCTTTTTCTTCGGCTGCTTTCTTCTGCCTTTCTTCGTCTGAAAGAGTTCTAACAGACGAAACACCTTCAGACGATAGTCTAGCCCCTTCATCTTCACTTGGGGATATCGTCTTTTCTTGCATCTTAGCAGCAACGTGCTTTATTCTAATAGTCATTTTCTTCTTCTTAAGAGGCTCCTCTAGAGCATCTTCAAAAGGGACTTCAGATATAACCACTGGTGGAAGAGGTAAGGGTGTTTGTTTTTGTGTTTGGTCATGTGTTTGGGCTTGTGTTTGGGCTTGTGTTTGGGTTCTGGCGCGTTTGATGCGAGCTCTGTGTGGGGGGTCTTTGGTGATTGGTGAAAGGGGAACATGTTCTTCACTCGCAGTATGTTGAAGGAAGCCAGGGTTCAGATGCATCTTGGCAAAGGTGCTTCCTTTGACTTCCTTGCCTTCTTTGTGCCACACGACGCCAGTGACATCAAAGCTTTGGTTGATGATTATTTTGGTGAAGAGAGTGGCGTAGGGAATATTGTTCTTCCTACGGATGTTCCTATTCTTTAACGCACTTATCCAGTGGTCAAGAATGATGTGAGGGAGACTCATCCTCGCTTTCCTCAAACAGTAGAAGATGCAGAACCTGTCTCGAGTACTCACATTGTTTCGTGAGCCAGTTCTTGGGGTAAAGATGTTGTAAAGGAGGTTGTGGATGATTCTTGCAGTGGGACAAAGATTTCCTGATCTCAAAAACTTGGAATCTTCAGAGTTGCGGATCTTCCCGTAGATAATCTTGTCCACGTGCTCTTCAGACTCAAGTTTCATCCAGTCAGGGCTGTAAAAGCGCCCTTCTGCCTTGCAGTTTCCAGCCTCTGCAATGGAGTCTATTGTGATAATATACTCCTTGTTGTCAATGGTACCTACGATACCATCATCAAACTCCTTTGCGTCACTCTATAACTCAGCATAGGCCTCCATCAGCCATGGCCCTCTCATCTTTGCGAACTCCATCCATCTGTTGTGTACAGCATCTTTGCCACTCTTTCGGAGATGCTCTCAACAGTCTCTCTCGATATCCACCTACTAGGCAAGAAGAGATCTTGAGCGAAAAAGGTTGCTTCGGTTGCCTTGGTATTCTTGGCGGCTATTGTTAGGTTTGAAAAAGAGAGAGTTAAGTTTTGTGAGTAGAATATTCAGAGAAAGTGTGAATGCAGAAAAGAATAAGAATGTGAACTTTAAGAGTATTTATAGTCAAAATAAAAAAAAAACGGTTGTGAATCATCAGACGAAAGAGTTTTAAACCGCCCCTGATTTGACGTGTCCCCATCATTGCCCTTTTTAATGATTGATTTGACTTCTGCAATTCACAACGCATGCTTCTCAAGGTCCTAGAATAGTGCAATAAATGACAGACACATTTATTGCTACTTTTAATTTGTCCCTGCACACTTAACTTTAAAATATTTAAATAATATCCTTGCGTCTGTCGAATTTCTTCAAACTGATTCAACTTGATCAGACGCAATGTTTCTTCTTAACACGAAAAGATATGCGAAGGTACAGACGAAATAAAATGCTCAGACGAAAGAGAAAACTTAATCAATTAAAGGAATAATTCCCAAATTCTCTTTAATGAAATTAAAGCGAGTTTCGTCTAAAGCTTTGTAAAGATATCTGCCCATTGAAAATCAGTTTGAACAAACTGTACGTCGAAAATACCTTTTTGAACATAATCTCTTATAAAATGAAATTTGATTTCAATGTGCTTGGCTTTTGAATGCTGAATAGGATTTTTGTTGAGACTTATTGCACTTGTGTTATCACAAAATACTGGTATTTGAGTTTCAAACCTGGAGTAATCTTCAAGTTGATGTTTTACCCAAAGTAGTTGTGAGCAACACCCAGCCACAGCAATATATTCTGCTTCAGTGGTTGAGAGTGCAATGGAGTTTTGCTTCTTGCTTGACCAAGAGATTAGTGATGAACCAAGAAATTGGCATCCACCACTTGTGCTTTTTCTCTCCACTTTATCTCCAGCATAATCAGCATTACAATAACCGCTTAAATTGAAATCACTACTTTTCTTATAAAAGAGAGAGAGATTAGTGGTTCCAATAAGATATCTTAAAATGCGTTTAACAGCTTGTAAATGTGATTCTCTAGGATCAGATTGAAAACGTGCACATAGAAGCGACACTAAACATAATGTCGTCTACTAGCAACAGGTAGAGAAAGAGATCCAATCATACCTCGTATCCGTATACCGTCTGATCAACGGTCTTACCTGATTCATCTTTGTTGAGACTGGCTCCAGACGAATGCATGGGAGTTTTCATTGGTTTGACATTTTCCATTTTGAATTTCTTTAGAAGTTCCTTAGTGTACTTCTGTTGATGAATATATATGTCTTGTTTAGTCTGTTTGATTTGAAGTCCTAAGAAAAACTTCAGTTCTCCCATCATGCTCATCTCGAATTCTTCCTGCATTAACTTAGAGAAATCCTTGCACAAGGATTTGTTAGTTGCTTCAAAGACTATATCATCTACATATATTTGAACAATAATAAAGTCTTTTGAAACGCTTTTCTTGAAGAGAGTAGTATCAGCCTTCCCTCTTTAAAAACCATTTTGAAGAAGAAAGGAACTTAGTCTTTCATACCAAGCTCGAGGAGCCTGTTTAAGACCATATAGTGCCTTTTTCAGTTGAAAACATGATCTGGTTGAGATGAACTCTCAAATTCAGGAGGTTGTCTTACATATACTTCCTCTTCAATAAAACCGTTTAGAAAAGCACTTTTTATGTCCATTTGGTATAGGATGATATTCTTATGAGCAGCAAAGGCAAGTAAAATTTTAATTGCTTCCAATCTAACTATCCCTGAACCATATGATACAGATCCTTTACTTGGTCTGAGATCTTAGAACATAGACAAGTCTCCCGTCATGTGTCGTGAGCACCCACTATCCAGGTACCAGCTTGAAGTCCTCTCTTTTCCTATTAAGGATATCTGCAACAGGAATAATGAGTGACTTTGGTACCCAAATCTTTTTGGGTCCTTCTTTGTTAGTGAAAGAAGATTTCTTCTTGTTTAAGGTTCTTTTTCTATAATTATTTGGAACCTTATTATAATTTTTGATCTTCTTTTTATGAGCAGACGGAACAAATTTGTTTTTCATTTTGTCTGACTCTTCAACATAACTAAGTCCACTTTTGTCAGACAGAGATCTCCCATATTTTAAAATATTTTCTAGCATGGAGGATCCCTTAGTGAACTTCGTTAAGTCTTTGAGTAAGGATTCATTTTCTTTCTTCAATCTTTCAATTTCAGAAATAAACTTATCCTTTTCAGACTCAGATGATTTTTCATCTGATACCTCTTTTTGCAGTAACTCATTTTCAGTCCTCAAAGTAGCATTTTCTTCCAAAGTTTGTTTTAACTTGGCTTTGCATACTTTGTATTGCTTAGCAATAAAATGTGAGTTTGCCAAAAGTGTATCAAATGAAATTTCTTCTGATTCTAACTCAAACTCAGATGAAGAGGATGAAGAAGTTTCAGATTCAGTTACCTCTGATGAGACGGTGTCTCCAGCCATGAGGCAGATGTTTGCAGTTTCTTCTTCTTCGGTGGATTCCTCTGAGCTTTCGCTATTAAGGTCTTCCCAAGTCACTAGACTTTTCTTACCCTTGTCTTTTCGAGGATTCCATCTTTTCTTTAGTCTTGGACACTCTGATCTCATGTGTCCAGGTTTTCTGCATTCATAGCAGATAACTTCTGAGCTCTCCTCCTTGCTTGATGATTTTTCAAGGAGCTTTCTCTCCTTCTTCTTGAAGAAGCGTTGACCTCTTCCCTTTTTCATCATCATCTTCTTAAAGCGTCTGGCCATGAAAGAAATCTCATCATCAGACGATTCATCAGACGAATCAGATTCAGTGGTGTCGGCTTTCAACACTCTGTGCTTCTTCTTTCTTTCTTTCTTAGGAGTTTCCTCCTTTGTTGTGTTATTGACAGACGGAAGAGCTATTGGTTCTTGAACCTTGATCTTGTCTCTTTTGCACAAGAGTACCTCATGTACTCTCAAAGCTCCTATTAACTCGTCAAGAGTTAATGTCTTCATATCATGCCCGACTGAGATGGCAGTGGACATAGCTTCCCATGGAGGAGGAAGGCTATCCAATATCTTCATGTTGTTTTGAGCTTTGGTGAAGGTAATATCCAGCGTAGTGAGTCCATTCAATATTGTTTGGAATCTACCAAACATCATATCGATAGATTCTCCTTTCTTCATAAAAAACATCTCATATTCTCTTTGAAGTGTAACAGCTTTCCTCATTCGCACATCCTCAGTTCCTTCATAGGAAATTTTGAGGGTATCCCAGAGTTCTTTAGCTGTTTTATATGCACAGAATCTGTTGTATTCTGTTCTAGATAATGCACACATGATGGCATATCTAGCTTTGTTGTTGAGTTCCATAAGCGAGAATTCTTCATTTCCCCATTCAACCTCAGGTTTGACAATAGGGATGTTTCCTTGGGTTATGATGTTCCACAGTCTGTACTGTGTGGATTTGATGTACATCTCCATCCGATCTGCCCAGTAAGGGTACTCATCTCTGTTGGACTTCAAGCTTGAAGATGCTTTGGAGTCTCTCTTGTTGTTTTGCTTTTGATGTTTATGTAATTTTGGTTTTCTTAGATGAATTGTAATTAGGAGTTTCACATGTATTGATTGTTTAGTTTAGGCATGTATGTGGTTGTTCTTTGTGTGAATGCACTAGAGAGCTTGGGAATCTAGTGTGATTTCTCATGTGTCAAATGATTGATTTCCCTCTCAAAATTGGTTTGAAAATGTCTTTGGTAACCAACTGAGGTAATAGATTACCAACAGTAGGTAGTTAACTACCAACAGTAGGTAATCAACTACCAACAGTAGGTAACAGAGTGTGAAAATTCATTTGTCACTGGAGTAATCGATTACCCCCTCGGGTTAATCGATTACCATGGCTAAAAATCACCTTGGAAACCTTTGTTCACTGGTTTAATCGATTACCAACCCCTGACAGTCGATTACCCCTATCAGAAAAACATTAAGTTGCCCAAATTGAGTTTTTAATTGAATCTATAAATACTCTTTTCTCAAAAATTAACATAAGATCTTGGAACATAAGTTTTAGAAAAGTTCATACACTTTCAAATTCTCTCTAAACTGAGTTCATCATCTTTTCCAAGAAACCCATAAAGAACTTCAAGAGTTTATCAAGTTTTCATAAAGAAAGGGCAAAACTTGATCTTTTCTCTGACTGGGTGGTATTCATTGTGTTTTCTTTTGTGATCAGATCTACATTCCAGGTGTTCTCTAAACTGATCTTTTGTTTACCTTTTGGTTTCTGGGTTGTTACTCTAAGAGAGAGGTCTCTCTGGATAGAGTAAAGGTCTTTGAGAAGTGTGTTCTCAAAGGTTTGATCTTGGGTGTTCCAAGGTCAGGGAAGAACTGTTCTTTGGGTTAAAGGACAGGTTTTTGGGTGTTTTGATTTCGTTTTTGTGTTGCTTGTTGCAGAGTGAATGTAAAAGAACACAAAAGGGATCATTTGATAGTGGAAAACCGATCGCAACAGTTGTTGGGTTGGGACTGATGTAGGCAAAGGGGCCGAACCAAGATAAATCACCGTGCACTCTTCTTCTTCCTTCTTCTCTTTACCATTTACCATTAATTGCTGCTATCTTGGTTTATCTTCTGCAATTTGTTCAGTAATTGACTTGGTAAATAACTCGGTAATTGACTCGGTAATCAACTAAAACTGGAACAGTTAGATACTGATATTGATTACGCTGTATATTGATTACTAACATGTTTCTGATTTTTTCCTTTTGGTATTTCCGCTGTGTATCTTTGATATTTCTCGCTTATCTATCTCAACTATTGATAGGTAATCAAGAATAGTTTTATTTGAATTAAAAGGAAATAGAAACTCGCGAAAATTGGGCTATAGTGGAACTAGAATCTATTCACCCCCCTCTAGATTCACACATAGGGACCAACAATTGGTACCAGAGCTTTATCTAGTAGGTTGCTCTAGATTTTGATCCATAGTTCCTTAGAATGGCCGGTAATCAATTACCATTCGCTGAAGGTGCCTCTATTAACAGACCTCCTCTGTTTTGTGGTGATAACTATCCTTTTTGGAAAGTGAGGATGAAAATTTTTATGGAGTCTGTACATAGAAGCATTTGGCAAGCGGTTGTGACTGATTTCAAGGTCCCCACATACATAGAAAATGGGAATGAGATTGAAAAACCATTTGAGAGATGGGAACAAGAAGAAATTAGGAGAGCTGAAAATGATGCAAAAGCTTTAAATATCATACATTCTACTTTGAATTCAGATGAATTTTTCAGAATTTCAGCTTGCAACACAGCCAAAGAAGCTTGGGATCTAATAAGGGTCACACACGAAGGAACCACTGAAGTACGAAGGGAGAGAAAGAATACCTTGATCCAAGAATACGAAACCTTTAGAATGGCACAAGGTGAGTCCGTGATGGATATGCAGAAACGTTTCACACACATTGTAAACCATCTCAAAGGACTTGGTAAGATCTTCGTTGAGGAAGAAGTCAATGTGAAAGTGCTTTAAATCCTTGAGCGAAAAATGGCAACCAACCGTCACAAAGAATCACCGAATCAAAGAACCTAGCCTTGATGACAAGTGCAGAGTTATTTGGTAAGTTGAGGGAGTATGAAATGGATATGTCCCATATTGCTGATGAGGAACAAAAAGATAAGAAAGCCAAAGGTCTAGCACTCAAGATGGAAGACACAGCTAGTGAGAGTGATGCATCAAGCTGTGGTAGTGAATCTGAACAGGAAAATATGAATCTCATGGTAAGGAAATTCAAAAAGTTCATGAAGAAGAACAACGACAAAAGGAGATTCAACAATTTCAGAAAAGGCTTCAAGAGGAATGAGAGTTCATCTTCAAAGGTCACTTGTTATGAGTGTGGAAAAATGGGTCACTACAAATCGGAGTGCCCCAACATGAAGAAAGGTAACAGCAGTGAGCCTAGAAGAGTAGAACATGAAGAAAGGCCCAAGAAAGACAGATTTCGCAAGAAAAAGGCATACATAGCTTGGGAAGAGAATGATTCCTCAACCTCTAGTGGAAGTGATAATGAGGAAGCAAATTTGTGTCTCATGGCCAATCCAACATCCGATGATGAGGTAAGTGATTCTGAATCATCTACTTTTGACTATGATGAGCTGCAAACTGCTTTTTGTGAACTTTACAAGGAAGCCGAAAAACTAGGCAAGTTGAACAAGGTTTTGAAAAACAAAGTTACTGAATTGGAAAATGATATTTCTGTTTTGAAAACTGATGTTCAAAGTTTGAAAAAGGAAAATGATATCTTGAAACTACCCTGTTCAAAGTGTAAGTCTTTTGATGTCTCCTTGAAAAAGAATAACATGAAGTTCTTTGCATTTAGACAAACCAGCAAAAACAGAACTTTCTCATGTAGTTATTGTATGAAATCTAGACATAACTCTTATAATTGCATGATTAGAAAGGAAGGAATAACAAGTGGATTGTTTAAATGGATTAGGAAAGATAGTCATAGCTCTAACATTAATGGACCCAACAAGACTTGGGTACCAAAAATAAAGTGATATCTTTTTCTGTGTAGGTGTGCTTGAGAGCCAAACACTCAACTTGGTATTTGGATAGCGGCTGCTCAAGACATATGACAGGCGACAAGAGCAATTTATCTCCTTCAAATCAAAAGAATCCGGTTCAGTAGTGTATGGAGATAATAACAAAGGGAAAATACTGGGTATAGGTGCAGTTGGAGACAAATCCAACACTGTGATTGAGGATGTACTGCTTGTGGAAGGTTTAAAATTCAATCTTCTGAGTATTAGCCAACTATGCGACAAAGGCTATCAAGTATCATTCGATAATGGTTGCTGCAAGGTCGAGAGATGATTCGAGTGAGGTATTAATGGTCGGTAAGAGACATGGTAACATCTACATCCTTGAACTTGATCATACATCATCATATCATGCATGTCTTATGTCAAATGATGATTTATCATGGCTTTGGCATAGACGTATAGCTCATATTGATGTTCATCAGCTGAACAAGCTTTCTTCTAAGAACCTAGTACAAGGGTTACCTAACTTGAAGTTCAAAAGAGAAGGCCTATGTGATGCATGCCAGAAGGGCAAGCAGTCTAGAAGCTCCTTTAAAACTAAAAATGTTGTTTCAACTTCTAGACCACTTGAGCTACTGCACATGGATCCCTTTGGTCCATTTAGAACTACTAGTTTGGGTGGAAACCTATATGGACTGGTTTTAGTAGATGATTTCTCTCGTTTTGCTTGGGTTGCATTTATAACAAATAAAGACAAGACCTTCAAAGTTTTTAAAATTCTTGCCAAAAGGATACAAAACGAAAAAGATTTGAAAATCAAGTCTCTTAGAAGTGATCATGGAGGGGAATTTGAAAATGAACCTTTTGAAAAATTTTGTGAAAAATATGGAATCGATCACAACTTTTCCGCTCCAAGAACTCCGCAACAAAACGGGGTTGTTGAGAGGAAAAACAGATCCTTGATAGAACTAGCTAGAGCTATGTTAAGTGAGAGTGCACTGCCTAAACACTTTTGGGCTGATGCAGTTTCCACTGCTTGCTATGTTCTAAACAGAATTGTGATTCGTCCCTTTTTGATACAAATCCATGTAGCTAATGTAACGCACCACAGATCTATCACCTTTTGTGCGTCGGATCGTCGTTTCACCAAGTGAACTTCACTCAAAATCAAGAGAAGCTTGCGGAACTTAGATTAAAAAAATGGTTGATAGTTTCGGTCTGTGACCGAAGAAGAAGAAATCAAAAAGATGGAAGTAGATTAGAAGATGGATAACGCCATGATTCAACGAACCAATAAGCTGAGTAGAAGAATCGCCACTTGGATCATGGATCCATGATAAGATTCAAGGTTCTATAAGAAACCCAAGAGAGAAACCTCTCTCACTCAAGACACAAGTCTTAGAAAATTCTATTTCATTTCATCCAAAGCTCCTTTACAATTCAGAGTGTTCAGTATTTATACTAGTTGTAAAACAACCAAAAGCTATAATGTAAGTAGTAATTTTATCATTCGTCAATCATCCTCTTTAGGTTTCGATGCTATTAATGATGAATTTTGGATGAATGTGGTATCTTCTCGAGTTAAATCAATTTGGTATCGTCTGTTTAGGTTTAGTACCTTTTAATGTAGATATGAATATCGTCTGCGTCGTGGGTATCTTCTCGTCTAAGGTATTGATGAAAATGGAATAGTGGTTAGAATAAGGCAAGATTAGTAGCTACGGATATAATCATCGATCAAGACTTTGATGAAACAAGTACCCTGACGATAGATTAACAAGCCTCGAAGAACATCCTACTTGCTTTTTGCCTCGCATTCATGATTTTAACAAGCCTGATGTTAACATCCTCGGCTACATCAACGAGGAACTTTGTTTCAAACATCGGTTTCACATCCTGAGCGAAAGCATGTGTATTTAACTCGAGGCGAACAACTCACTCTTAGCATCGACCAAACAATGGTATGAAAGGAAAGAAGAGTTCTTACTTACAAACATGAGGTCGTGCACTTATTCACTAAGCAAGACCTAATTTACTTGTTCCTAATCTAATTACAAAATGCATAGAAAATTACAAGGCTTCATAAGCCCATTATGTTGACTATCAAGAGTTGACCATTGACTTTGACTTGTTGATTTTGACATGGTCAACTCTTCTTCAACTTGGGCTTCAATTCTTCTTTGCATTGCCCTTGTAATCCTCATGCTTGTGGATGGTCCTCCATCACTTTTTAAAGAAAACCCCCTATGAACTCTATAAGGACAAGAAACCCAATATTTCTCATTTTATAGTATTCGGGTGCAAATGTTTTGTTCTGAATAATGGCAAAGAGCCACTTGGAAAGTTTGACGCCAAGGCGCATGAGGGTGTGTTTATTGGGTATTCTTTAACAAGTAAAGCATACAGAGTTTTCAATAAAAGGAGAATGTGCATTGAAGAATCTGTACATGTAAAGTTTGATGAATCTAATAATCCCCAAAAGGGAAGTGTTTTTGTTGATGATGATGAGAATACAGGTGAAGACAGCAGCAGTAAACCACAAGTACAGCAAGATACACCAACCAATTCTCTTGAGCTACCAAGAGAATTGAGGAAACCAAGAGACTTATCTCTTGACAACATCATTGGTGACATCCATAAGGGAATGGATGTTAAAAGTGCGTTCTTAAATGGCTACATCAAGGAGGAAGTCTTTGTTTCACAACCTCCTGGTTTCACTGACTTCAGTTACCCTGAGCATGTGTACAAGCTAAAGAAGGCCCTCTACGGTCTGAAGCAAGCCCCTAGACAATGGTATGAAAGGTTAAGTAAGTTTCTTTTGTCAAAAGGGTTCAACAGAGGTAATGTTGACAAAACTCTTTTCATTAGGAAAAAGTCTAACAGTATTTTATTGGTCCAAGTGTATGTTGATGATATCATTTTTGGATCAACTAATCAATCTCTGTGTGAAGAATTTGTGGAAAGCATGTAGGGAGAGTTTGACATGTCTATAATGGGAGAACTCAAATTCTTCCTAGGACTGCAAGTCAAGCAACTGAAAGAAGGAACCTTTATACATCAAGCAAAGTACACCAAAGAGTTGTTAAAGAAATTCGACATGGAAAGTTGTAAGATCTCAAATATACCTATGTCAACCAATCTCTTTTTAGATAATGATGCTACAGGACTAGAAGTGGACCAAACAAAGTACAGAGGGATCAGTGGATCACTATTGTATCTCACAAATTCTAGCATCGGGATATAATGTTCAAGTGTTTGTGTTTGTGCGCGATTTCAATCTCGCACCAAAACAATTACACATGACTCGTGAAGAAAATTCTAAAGTATCTTAAAGGAACAACGAATCACGATTTGTGGTATCCCAAAGGTACGTCCCTACTCTAGTCGGTTTTAGTGATTCAGATTTTGCAGGATGCAAAACAGATAGAAAAAGCACGAGTGGTGTTTGTCACTTGTATGGAGAAAGCTTAGTCTCATGGTACAGCAAGAAACAAGCATGTGTTGCTCTATCAACAACAGAAGCAGAGTATGTTGCTGCGGGTAGTTGTTGTGCTCAAACCATTTGGTTGAAGCAACAACTTGAGGATTTTGGACTAAAGCTTGATCACATTCCTATCAAGTGTGACAATACAAGTGCAATCAGTATCACGAAGAACCCGGTTTTGCACTCAAGAACAAAGCATATTGAGGTGCGCCATCATTTCATAAGAGATCATGTTGAGAAAGGTGATTGTGAAGTGGAGTTCATTGAAACGGAGAACCAACTCGCGGATATCTTCACAAAGCTCCTACCTAAGGAGAGATTCTTCAAACTTAGAACCAATCTTGGTATACTAAGTGAGGAACACCTCTCATGAATTCTCTATGTATGGTAAGTTGGATCATTCATGGTGCCCCAACAAGGTATGAGTTCATTACATTACATAGTCATGACCATTTATGTTTCAAAACATGTAAAATCAAGTGTTTTCAATGTTGCTGATATAGATAATCGATTACCATTTCGTTTCAATCGATTACCTAGCTTGATTTCAAAGTTTTTGGTGAATTACTCTCTGGAGTAATCGATTACCCCACTTGGTAATCGATTACCACGATTTCAAAAATGAGTTTTTCCAGTTTGTAAGCCACTGGAGTAATCGATTACCTTGGCTGGTTAATCGATTACCTTGGCCTCTGTTTTCAAAGCTTTTGGTTACTCACTGGAGTAATCGATTACCACGTAAGGGTAATCGATTACCTTCACTGCTGAAAGGGTTTTTCATGGTTTTGGGCCTAATCGATTACAATTTCTTAGAGTCCAATACTTTGTTCATTGAATCTAACCTCAATTGTGGAAGTTTTATAAGTGATTTTCAGGTTTTGGGTTTCATTCTACACATCTCACAAACCCAAAAAAATCTCTTTCTCTCTCTAACCCTAAAACCCCCTTTCATCTTCTTCATCTTCTCCACCACCATCATCAATGGAAGAGCAAGGACGAGGCAAGTGGATCAAGCATGTAGGTCATAAGCCTAAGCCAAGAGTTTCGCCCCGATCAAAGAAGGGTGAATCCTCCTCCAAGAGGAAGGAACCCACATCTCCCAGAGAAACCGTGGCATGCCCAATCAATCTGTGGTTCACCTCTACTGCACAAGAATCACGTTTCTATGGAGATTTCACAAACAAGGAACTCGTTCCGGCGAAGATTTTGGACCTCCGATGGCTGGATGCATAAGGGATCACTTTTCACTCTTTGCTCCGAGATCAAAACCTTGAGAAATTTGTTGGTCTGAAGGGTCACATATACCCCGATCTAGTGAGAGTTTTCTACTCCAACCTCCGACCACACCAAGCCACCGGAATGGTAATCTCCGAGGTAAAGGGCAAACCTATGATTTTGACTCATGACATATTTTTCCGTTTTGCTGGATTTAAGAATGAAGGTATATGTCCTACGATTGAGCACTTGCAAGCACAAGGAATCGAGCTTCACAAAGATTCGTTCTTTATGAGCCTACTCAAGAATCCCGAGGCATGGGAAGCGGAAAAGGCTGCAAGAAAGGAGCGTGGGAAGAAGATAACCTACAACACAAAGTGGCCGAACGCCGACGATCGTCTTCTTCACTATACAATTTGCTGGATCCTAGTCGCAAGAGGAGCCAATCACGCTCAGATCAATGAGGAAGACATGGTGATGATGGCTGCGTTGAAAAATGGCATTCAAATCGACTGGGCACATGTTGTGATGGACAACATGCTCAAGACGAGAAGGCTATTTGACAACAAATGCCCCTATTCTCTGTTTATTTCATGTTTGCTTGAGCATTTTTAGGTTGATACTACAAATGAGAACAGAGACTTGGTGAAGGACATTCACATCATTGGAGACAAAGCGTTAAAGATGATGCGATTAACAAAAACCGATGCTGGATGGGTGCCAAGGGAAGAAGCACCACAACAACAACAACAAACAAAAGCTGCAACCGATCCACCTTCTGATGATGATGATTCGGTGGCTGGGGAGTACATCCCTAAATCCCGTTTTGAATCAATTGTCATTGATCGAATGGATGAGCTGGAAGCTACCACTGCCAAAAGATTGGATGATATGGAGGCTGCAAGCAATGCTCGCTTCTTGGATCTCAAGGAGCTGCTGAGTCTCTTCATACTCGCTTGGATGCACTCTAGTATTCCCTTCTTATCACTCTTATCTCTCTTTTGCTTCTTGATATACCAAATAGGGGGAGAATGAATGAATGGATGTATAGGTTATCCTAGATAGGGGGAGTAGAGTAGAGTAGCTTATATTAAGTGAGTAGAGTAGCTTATATTGAGTAGTTTTTAGTAGCTTTTGGTAGCATGGATTCTGCACTTTATGGTTGAATTTGTTTCTGTTATTGTCGTTTGATCTGAACAATTTACATTTTTTTTGGATATTTGAACTTGAACAATTCGATATGGTTGTAATATTTCTTTTCACGTTATGGTTTATATTCCGATTTTGTTTTTAATTCTTCTGGTCTTGATCTATGATTGTGAATTGAATCATGTCTTATATTTATGTATGGATGATTTTAACTTGATGAGTGATAGTATAATACTCTGTTTAAGATAGATTGTACTGTGAATCTGCAATGTATATACTGCATATTTGGGTATCTCTAACAGTTGCAGGATTCTTAGAAGATCAACACACATCCTAAACCTCTAGGAAAACCTTGTTGAGATTTGGTACATCAAAACCAAAAAGGGGGAGATTGTTGGACTTAAAGCTTGAAGATGCTTTGGAGTCTCTCTTGTTGTTTTGCTTTTGATGTTTATGTAATTTTGGTTTTTTTAGATGAATTGTAATTAGGAGTTTCACATGTATTGATTGTTTAGTTTAGGCATGTATGTGGTTGTTCTTTGTGTGAATGCACTGGAGAGCTTGGGAATCTAGTGTGATTTCTCATGTGTCAAATGTTTGATTTCCCTCTCAAAATTGGTTTGGAAATGTCTTTGGTAACCAACTGAAGTAATAGATTACCAACAGTAGGTAGTTAACTACCAACAGCAGGTAATCAACTACCAACAGTAGGTAACAGAGTGTGGAAATTCATTTGTCACTGGAGTAATCGATTACCCCCTCGGTTAATCGATTACCATGGCTAAAAATCACCCCGGAAACCTTTGTTCACCGGTTTAATCGATTACCAACCCCCGATCGATTACCCCTATCGAAAAAACATTAAGTTGCCCAAATTGAGTTTTTAATTGAATCTATAAATACTCTTTTCTCAAAAATTAACATAAGATCTTGGAACATAAGTTTTAGAAAAGTTCATACACTTTCAAATTCTCTCTAAACTGAGTTCATCATCTTTTCCAAGAAACTCATAAAGAACTTCAAGAGTTTATCAAGTTTTCATAAAGAAAGGGCAAAACTTGATCTTTTCTCTGACTGGGTGGTATTCATTGTGTTTTCTTTTGTGATCAGATCTACACTCCAGGTATTCTCTAAACTGATCTTTTGTTTACCTTTTGGTTTCTGGGTTGTTACTCTAGGAGAGAGGTCTCTCTGGATAGAGTAAAGGTCTTTGAGAAGTGTGTTCTCAAAGGTTTGATCTTGGGTGTTCCAAGGTCAGGGAAGAACTGTTCTTTGGGTTAAAGGACAGGTTTTTGGGTGTTTTGATTTCGTTTTTGTGTTGCTTGTTGCAGAGTGAATGTAAAAGAACACAAAAGGGATCATTTGATAGTGGAAAACCGATCGCAACAGTTGTTGGGTTGGGACTGGATGTAGGCAGTGGGCCGAACCAGTATAAATCACTGTGCACTCTTCTTCTTCCTTCTTCTCTTTACCGTTTACCATTAATTGCTGCTATCTTGGTTTATCTTCTGCAATTTGTTCAGTAATTGACTTGGTAATTAACTCGGTAATTGACTCGGTAATCAACTAAAACTTTAGATACTGATATTGATTACGCTGTATATTGATTACTAACGTGTTTCTGATTTTTTCCTTTTGATATTTCCGCTGTGTATCTTTGATATTTCTCGCTTATCTATCTCAACTATTGATAGGTAATCAAGAATAGTTTTGTTTGAATTAAAAGGAAATAGAAACTCGCGAAAATTGGGCTATAGTGGAACTAGAATCTATTCACCCCCCTCTAGATTCACACATAGGGACCAACAATCTCCAGAGAACACCGGTGGCTTATTCATGGATGACCCTCCAGATAAGAACGAAGGTCCTTGAGACTCCATCTATGATCTTTTCCTCTAGCAACTGTAAAGCGCTCAACCCTTAGAGGCTGAGCTCTGATACCAAACTGTAAAAGATAGAACACAAGAAGGGGGGTTGAATTGTGTTATAAATAAAAAATTTTCCTTTCGTCTGTGGGTTTCAAATATGTTCAGACGAAATATTTCTTAGTCTTCAAGGATTATTTTTAAGTAAGAAATGTTATAGCTTGATTATCCCAGTTAGTCAAACAAGTAAGAAGATAAGTACACCATTTATTTTTATATTGGTTCGTCTATGCAAGACTACGTCCAGTTACCCAACAACCACTGAGTTTTCACTACCAACCGTGAAATGGTTTACAAGTATTATTTGCACCCAACCACTTTTGGCTATTACAAGATATTCTTTGAACACAGTCTTCGCAGGCTAAACAACAGAGGTATTCTTTGAACAACCAGCCTCCTCAGGCTAAACTACCACACAAGTGGATTTTAAGAAGATGTTTTAAAAACAGATAGTTTCCTCTACGTAGAGAGGGTTTTACAATCAAGTATAATCAGATGAGCGAAATCACAGAAGATAGTATGATAGAAGCGTTTTCGCCAACTGAATTCTGATGAAGTGAAGTCTTTAAATAGGCACCATCTTCGGATGACCGTTAGACACATGAGAATGTCGTTGAATATTTCTTTGAGAGCTTTCCAAAAAGGTGTCAGACAGTACTTGATTGATTGATAGCGTGTGCAGCGGATTTAAATTGCGTGCGCAGTACCTTTTCTGACTCATACAGAGACTTTGACAAAAAGGTGAAGACCTTTTTGAGTTGTATGTGTAAGCACAAATCCCTATACTGATCTTGGATGCTTCTAATGAATACTTCTTAAGATTTGAAATCTTGGCGCGAGTGACTCAAACTTTGCTTCACTTCTTGGACAGACGATATACTTCTTCAGTCTTTAAGATGTTTCGTCTTATCCTATCGTCTGATGTTTTTACCTTGAAACAGACGAATGACTTCAGTCTGAGGAGTCATCTTCCGTCTGTGCTTGTTCCGTCTGACTTGCTTGCTGATGTTCCGTCTGAGAAAGTTTCGTCTATCTTGTAAAAATCAAAACCTTAGATGTGTTAAACATCTTGATCTAACAGTTACTCAGCGTCTTGAACTTCATTAAACAGATAAATGAATGAACAAATAGATGAGTTGTGTGTTGAATTCATTCGTCTGTCTTCTATCTTCGTCTTCAACTTCAGTCTCCAAATCTTCACTCTTGAGCACATGACTTGAAGTTGGGACTAGCTCTCCGTCTAATCTATGAAGGTTCTTCGTCTAATGAGATTGCCTTAAAGCATGACGACTTGAACCTTTCGTCTGGTACATCTTATGTTTTGAAGGTACATCTTTCGTCTATGCCGATAATGATCAGTCTGATCATTGTTCCCTCTGCTTCTGTTGATACATTAGTCTATCTTGTAATTATCAACATATGCTAAGTCATTTTGACTTAACAACTTTCCACTATCCTTGCTAACATGTTGTTATTATGTGTGAATATGTTAGTATCAACTTTTTTCAGTTCATGGATGATGTCTTAAAGAATGAGAATATTTTGAAGGCATATTTGGTCGAATGGTGGCCTTTGGGAAACGAAGAAACATTCCCCCTTATTGAGCATAAATGGAAATTAATTCCTAATCCATCAGTCATTTGTGGTAAAGGAAGACCAAAATCGACTAGAATCCAAAATGAAATGGATTGGGTAGAAGCTTCTTAAAGGAGACAAAAATGTGGTAGATGTGGTTGAGAGAGCCATAATAAACGTAATTGTCCTTCTAACTCCCAAACGTAATTAATGTTAATAAATTTGACATTGTCCTTCTATGAATCTTAAATTTTAACTTTTACTTTTAATTGTTAATGTTGTTTCAAAAATAATGTAAATTTTAATTAGTTTATAATTTAACTTTATAATTAAAACGGAAACATAAAATCTAAAAAAACCAACAATAAAGTAAAATATATATTCACATATACAAAATAATAACAAAATAAATCAAAACATCGTAAATAAAAACTACGAAATACACAAAATGCCAATGATGATGATGTCTACCACTAGTCTCACAAGGTCTGTCCCATCTACGTGCATCTCTATCTGGATTCCTACGTGGGCACTATTGTCTACTGGTCACTGCCTCGTCAAACTGTGGTTGTAGGTCTAGACCCAGTAAATCATCCATTTGTAGAACATCATCAAGAATAATCCACGGTGGACCCATAGGTGTGTCCGAGGTAGTTAGATCTGCACATTCTCCATACTCGAGTGAAGAACCAAATAGATGGTCATAAATCCAATTCTACGAAGATGACAAAGAATCGTTGTAGGCCTGATGTGAGGAGTTGGCTCCTTATCCATGGTTGTACATCAAGGGCATCTGAGTCAGTGGTTGCATGAACTGACTGGGAGTGTAATAAATCCCTGAGGCATGGGAGGAAGGAAGTAAGGCTTAGCATCCACAAAAGGTCGATTGCGCGTCAAACCACATGCCTCCTAACTTTGAGGAAGGATATGAGGATCCTCAACCGATAATGTCTGCCCTTAGAGGGTGCACTCGTGGCCGGCTGTGTAACACGGTCTGTTTGACAGACAAGAAGTGTCAACCTCTTTCCGAGGTCGGTCAACTCATTTGCTCAAACAACCCAAAACCCCTCTTGTGTTCCTAAGAAAAATAGCGAATCAACAATATCACCCTGAAACAAAAATTCCATAAGTCAATTGTTAGTTATGATTAGTTTAGTAATTCACAAAACACAATTAAATAAAATAACACCATTTATGATAAATATTTTACCAAGCTTGCGGGTTCTTCCTGTCGATGTACAACTTTTAATTTCTTCTTATACCACACTAAATAGTCATTATTATAGCTCATGGGGCTAGTTTGTGGTAGGTCATCAACCTGCTGCTGTAACTGATTCTCCCACTGCTCCAAGACTGGCCGAAGTAGTTGTAACCAGTTGCTATCTTCTTTACCTCTCAACGTCAGCTAATGCAAGCCCTAAGGCTGAGAAGGTAAAGAAGAAGCAAAATGTCGTAAACCACATTTCCTCATTACTCGATATGGTTAATGCCACTTAACTATTTGAAAGCATATCAAAAGGCATCACATTTCTCCAGATCTCGTGGCTAGCCAATGATATCTTTGTTAACATGGTAAACACTAGACCATCATATGACTGCCACACAAAGTACATTAAAAAATTAGAATAAATCAAATACGATAAAAATTAAAACAAAAATATTTAATTGAATACAATGAAAAAAAAATTATTTACCTCATCAGTTTTCAACAAGTCCAGCTTACAGCAAATATCATTGACGTCATCATCAAAAGAAATCATGTTTTACACAAGAGGCCATAAAAAAATAAGAAATAATTATTAGTTTCATTTAAAAGAATAATAGCCAATTAGGAAAAAAATAAAGAATCAAACATTGTTGTTTACCTATGGCCAAATAGAGTATGCTAATCACGGGTAGGGATGAGAGGTGGTGATAAGCAGGTAAATCTCTCCCACGCCTCTATCTGCACCAACACTGACATCCCACCAAAAGAGACAACATCAACGTTGGTGGCATTGCAGAGCTCCTAATATAAGTAACTGAGGATAGAATTACCCCACACAAACTTCCTTGTCTCTTTCAAATCCCCCAAAAACTGTAAATATCTGAGAGAGACCCTGATGCCGCTCTTGTCTACAAACATGACATCCAAATAAAGTGTAGAATACAGACTCAGGTAAAACGTCGGAGTGCCTTGGCGTCACCAAGAAAGGGTGCCACATTTGCAAACTGCTCCGCCAACCAACTCAACTTCAGATATGAGCCTCTCAAATCCTGCTGCGTAAGCCTGACACCTAGTAACTACTCCGCCAGATCAACCTAATCTCCTGTTGTAAGCCCCACCATCGGCCTACCATTCACCGGTAAACCTACCAACACTGACACATCCTTTAAGGTGATGGTGCACTCCCCATAGTAGATGTGGAAAGTGTGGGTCACTGGCTTCCACCTCTCTACCAAAACATGAATCAACGCAACATCAAGCTTGAGATAACCAAGTCTGCAAAACCTAGTAAAACTCGCCTCATCATGTAGGTACTCAAAAATAACGTTAGGAAACATAGGTTATCCCTAATACATAAGCACTAAAATTCAGCCTCCTATTATCCCCGATGTTCCAATGTGCTCAGAAATATGATATGGTTACATCTACAAAACATCTATCTCGATAGAACCTGAATCATTCCTAACCCACCAATAGAAGATGAATCTAAAATTTTTTAAAAAATTATGTCAACGTTCAAAAAATTAAAAATAAACATTTTACTACAAATATTTTAAAATGTCAAACTAACAAAATTATTATCATTAACTCTAATCATTAACTTTTTCTATACCACCTATTTTACTTATTTTAAAAAAAGAAAATTATAATATCTATTATGTTAATTTTTTTAAATAAACATTTTACTACAAATATTTTAAAATGTTAAATTAGCAAAATTATTATAACTAACTCTAATCATTAATTTTTTCTATACCACCCAATTTTTTTTAAAAAAAAATTATGGTATCCATTGTGTTAAAAAATTAAAATGAATATTTTTCTATAAATATTCTAAAATGTTAAATAAATAAAATTATTATAACTAACTCTAATTATTAATTTTTTCTATATCACCTATTTTATTTTTTAAAAAAAAAATTAAAACTATGGTATCCATTACGTTAAAAAAATTAAAAATAAAAATTTTAACATAAAAATTTTAAAATGTTAAACTAACAAAATTATTTTAACTAACTATAATCATTAATTTTTTTTGCTATACCACCTATTTTATTTTTTTAAAAAAATAAAATTATAATATCTATTATGTTAATTTTTTTTTTTTATAATAAACATTTTACTACAAATATTTTAAAATGTTAAACTAGCAAAATTATTATAACTAACTCTAATCATTAATTTTTTCTATACCACCCAATTTTTTTAAAAAATAAAATTACGGTATCCATTGCGTTAAAAAAATTAAAATGAATATTTTGCTATAAATATTCTAAAATTTTAAATAAATAAAATTATTATAACTAACTCTAATTATTATTTTTTTCTATATCACCTATTTTATTTTTAAAAATAAATTAAAACTATGGTATCCATTACGTTAAAAAAATTAAAAATAAAAATTTTAACATAAAAATTTTAAAATTTTAAACTAAAAAAATTATTTTAACTAAATATAATCATTAATTTTTTTTGCTATACCACCTATTTTATTTTTTAAAAAAAAAAAAATTATGGTATCCATTACATTAAAAAATAAAAAATACAAATTTTACTACAAATATTTTAAAATGTTAAATTAACAAAATTATTATAACTAACTCTAATCATTAATTTTTTCTGTGCCACCTTTTTAAAAAATAAAATAAAATTATGCTATCCATTTCGTTAAAAAAAGTATTAAAAATAAACATATTACTACAAATATTTTAAAATGTTAAACAATCAAAATTATTATAACTAAATTTAATCATTAATTTTTTCTAAACCACTTATTTTTTTTTAAAAAAATTATGTTATTCATTACTTAAAATAAATTTAATCATTAATAAAACCTAAATCACCAACAAGTTTATTTTTTATTATTGCTAATTTTAATTATTAGTTTTTTCTAAATCACCTACAAATTAAAAAATAAACACATTTTAAAATATATATATATATATTAACAATTATGTTTAAACAAAACTATTTTAAACACAATCTTACAAAATTCACAATTTAAACTTTTTACAATTATTTTTTATTTAGTTGTCTTTTTTTAACAATTTTTTTTTACAATTTCATAATGTTAATTTTTCCAATTTTTTCCTAAAAAAATTTCTTTTTTAAAATTTACATTGCATTTAAATAATTTTTCAAAACAAATTTTCAATTTTTTTTCCTATTTTAACAAAATTCTTACACAATTCTACCGTTAACTAAACTATATTTATCTAACCACCTATAATTTTTCTAAACATCTACCTAACTTCCTAAACTAAAAATATTTCTTAAATCTATACTAAATTCCTAAACTAACATTATATACTAAAACTAACATTATCAACTAAAAAATAATATTAATATAAAATTTAAACCGTGTTAAGTTTTTGAAAATGTTCCTTTTAAATCAGCTGAAATTACAACAACAAGATGGTACCATAAACACGGGAAGGGGTCAAAATTTTTGAAGGAAATAGAAGAGGAAGATTATGAGAGGAAGAGAAGAAGAAAGAAGTAGAGAAATGGATGTGATATGGTGAAAGTGAAAGAGGGAGACAGAGGGAACAATAAGATCGCATTTGGATGCGCCTAGACTTGTGATGCATTCAAAAAGTTGTTAGTCAAGGTAGGATGTGTCCCAGTCTTGGGCACATTCAACCACCATTTGACACGCGACACAATTATGTAAGACGTGTTTGGTGACTGGGCGTCATATACTGGACATTCTACAAATAGAAAAATATTTTGCATAAATTTAAAATTCATTAATACAGAATTTCTGCAGAAACGGACCATGTGTCAAAAAGTTAGAAGGAAATGAATAAGGTTATTTAGGAATATAATGGTGATAAAAGCTCAGGACTGGAATAGTATAATTTTTTATTCATCAAACACGTTTGGTATTTATTGAAGGAAATTACAATGTGTTCCATGGTGGAGTTTCATATAAAAAAAATGTTATTTCAAGTCTTCTATCAATTTAGTTCGAAAAAACAAAATTCACATAACTTAGGTGAATATAAGTCAATTTCTTTAATAAGATGTATGGTCAAGATTATGTTGATAAAAAAAAAATGAAAAGTGTCATTGACAAAGTAATTGGCAAGATACAAAGTGTTTTAGTGGGGGAAATATATGTTGGATGGAGCAATTAGAGTATATGAGTTGGCAAAGGAAAATGTGGTAGTGTACCAACCACGACCTCCGTGCTTGTCGGAGATTACTTCATCACTATCCCAAGTAACGTTAATACCGTTATGCACCAGTAACTACCATATAAACACCACGATCTAGGATTTATATTATGATTCAATATTTATTATTATCATTACGAGAACATACAAAAATGATAGAAGAACTCATTTAAGCATTGGAGTGACTTGCAGGTATCCCATCGCTCAAGAGACTGGAACGAACATCGGAAGAGAAGAACTACTAACTGATGTGATCATTTAGCACCGCCCAACAAACTGAACAAACATCAAAAGAAGAAAACTACCTCACTAGTATGATCAGGTAGTGTTGATTATCTCAACCATAAAGTTGGTAAGTATTTCATGTGCTCTTGTTAAACTCCAAAATCATAAAATAAATTAGTCACATGTGTAAATAAGCAAAGAAATTAAGGTAAAATTCACAAATAAATTAAAAAAAACTAAAATAAAATAAAATACAAGCCACCAAAAACATTTATCCTCCTAATCAACATATTTCCATAAATACTTATGCAATAAAGTGAAAGTTTTTAGAATATAATGCTCTAATGATTGTTCATAATGTTCCATATGATTTAAAGTATGAAAATGTTTTATTAAGATTGCACGTGATATTTTTACATGTTTAAGTATTACTTTTACATTCCTTATAAAGTATTAATGTAATATTTTTTAAAATTAAAGGATTTCAACGCAGAACATAAAAGAATGTTAGTATATTGGGAGTATAATGCTGATAATCTAAGGTACTCACGTGGTGCCATTTTGTTTCCCATTAGCACATATCACATAATTATAATTCATGACCTATCATAATAATACACCTTATCACTGATTCGTATAGTAGTAACTAAGTACTTGGTGAGAATATGACGAGTTGTTATGTTGTGTTAGGTAAGATAGATACTCCTTGGTTCTTGCTTTGCTTCACTACGAATCACATATTCATATTACATCCTCTGAGGCAGTACAATGATTGTAATAGAATTACGATATATTTGATACCATATACTATTCCATGCACCAAATAAAACACAAAGCGCCTATGTTTTATAAACTCCAATTAAATTAACTTCTCCATTTGCAAACTGAAAAATAAAACACAACATATCCCTTCCCATCTAGACTTCTTGCATGCTACTCTTTTTTGTGTGTTTTTTTCCACAACCAAAACTTAGGCATTACAATGCAACACAACTAATGTAATTTCTAAAGACCTTTTTGTCATTTGTGATGGTTTTGTGTTTCTTTGCATTGTGTTCGACCCAAAATGTCTAGCCATACATTTTAACCAGCGATATTTTAATATTGTTAAATATTAAAGATGCTTTAATTATTTGAATAGTAATTTTCAGCGAGTAGTGCACATGATTGATTACAAAGAGTACGAGTACATGGACAAAATTGTTTTTCTTCTTGACCTTAATCCGTACATTAATCCAACCACCAGAAGAAATTTTTTTTTTCTCTTACTCCTTACAAATTATTATTCTTCTACCATTATTTATATACATTTGACAATTTTTTCCATTACCTCACAATGCCCATGCACGACCAAATATTCACAATTATTATTTTTTACATTTTCTTAAACCGTTACAAAAAAAAAATTTATGATAATTTTTTTTACTTAATTATAACGTTTTTTTCAGGGATTAAAATATTGAGATTATAAAATTTTAAGAAATAATTAACAAAAAATATTTTTAAGAATAAAAATCAAGAGATTGTGAAAATTTAGAAAAAAAAATTGCAAATAAACCTTTTTACGTGTATTCTTTGAATTCCCTTTCTTTATCTAAATCATTAAATTAATTTTTAAATTTTTTTGGAAATAATTATCAATGATTTATTTGTCATAAAATTTAATTAAATAAAAAAATATTTATCATATACTATACACAAATTATTATTTTTAAATGGATAAAAAAGTGAGCAAGTTTATGACCGAACTAAAAGATTATTTATTTTAAACTTTTAACTTAATTTTTTAATTTGAAAAGAAAAAAAAAAAAGAAAAAAGAGTTGCATGTGAAGATAAATAGAGGCAAAGCACATAGCATTCAAGAATGTTCTTCACTGCAGGCAACGCTTCTCACCACAAACCCAAACCCTAGCAATCCTTATTCCCTAATCTATTTTCTCTCTTCTCTTTTCTTCTTCTTCTTCTTCTTCTTCTCTCTCTCTCTCTCTCTCTCTCTGCAATCACACACAAACATGTCTCACTTCGGACGCTCCGGTCCTCCTGACATTTCCGACACTTACTCTCTTCTCGTTCTCAACATCACCTTTCGTAACCTTTCTCTCTCGCTCTCTCTTTTTTCATTTCAATTTATCTGTTAAACCCTAAATTTAATGTTGGATCTTGTTTTGTTCAGGTACCACCGCCGACGACCTATTTCCTCTTTTCGATAAGTATGGGAAAGTCGTCGACATCTTCATCCCTAAGGATCGAAGGTATTCCCGATTTTCAAATTTTTTTCCCTCCATTTATTTATCGTGCATTGTTTTATTCGTTTATCTATTAATAATAATAATTCTGCACTTTTGTTTTTCTCTTGAAGAACCGGTGAGTCGAGGGGTTTTGCGTTTGTGCGTTACAAGTATGCTGATGAGGCTCAGAAAGCTGTTGATAGACTTGACGGTGTGTTTGTTATTTAATCACTTCGTTGTTTTTCGTTTTTGTTTTGTTTGATTTGTTGTTCTCATTAGAATGAGCATGTTTTGATGGTTCAGGAAGAATGGTTGATGGTCGTGAAATAACGGTTCAGTTTGCGAAATATGGGCCTAATGCTGAGAGGATGTAAGTTTGTAGTTTGGTTATTTGTTTATTTATTTGTTCATTTTTTTTGCAATTGTCGACATGTGGAATTTCAACCTCTACATTGTTTACTCTGGTTAAGTACTGCTGCTTGAGGAGATTTGTTTTGTTGTTTTGGAAAGTGAAAATTATTTTTTAGGGTTATTTCACAAACCCTTTTACTGTTTTTGATGTTTTTGCTTTTCTACGTGCTACTCTATTTGGGGACACACAATGCGGCAATAGCTTAATTTGCAAAAAATTATTGTATTGGTAAGTTTGGGACTGACACTCCGTGTGGCAGCAGTGGGGGTGGATTTGGAGAAGGAAAGTATTGGTAGGGTTCAGATGAGAGATGTAAAGGATTTAAGAATACAAAAAATAATTTGAATTGGATTTCAATTTTTCCTATCCGAATAGATTTTGGTGAATAAGTTTTCAAAACAATCAGTTTAAGAAAAGCACTCAAAGTTGGCCCTTCACTTCAATATAATGACTTCCTTCATTTTGTTGCATGATTACACCTATGTTTCTCATGGATTCTTGTGCATTTGTCCATTGCTTAGTTGAGTTTTTCAAATTGCAGTCACAAAGGAAGGATTATTGAAACAGACCAGAGAACAAAGCACAGATCAAGGAGTCGCAGTCCCAGGAGAAGGTTTGCTGTTTTTAATTTCCGTGCTGCTTCCAGAGTGTTGGGATTTTAGTGTTTGGAACTTTCTAACTACCATTGTAGAATTGCTTTTCTTGTTGATGCAACTTGTACATGTATGTTTTGATTGCTTGTGAGGAGTTGAATTTGATGTTTCAATTATATGTGATTTTGCTTTTGTTTCTATGTTGTTACAACTGTATTTTGGAATCTTCACTGGTATGTTGATGCTCTATTTTTGTGACAATCAATCTCTTCTTTCACAGCAATCTAATTCTGACTTTGATGATGTTGTATGTTACTTTTATGATTTAAGCTCATTAACTTGTCTAATTGGGAGTATCTTGCACAGAATAAAATAAATTATGGTGACTGCAGTGTCATACCATGCTTTTAGTTAGATTGAACTCAATTCGTATAATTTTTTGTTTTATTTTGAAAAAGGTAAGTTGAGTTTTTTGTCGATTAGCCCTCAACCATTGTTTCTGCCATTATGAGGATTGTAGTATAGCATAAAAATATTTTTATTTTGAAAAAGGTAAGTTGAGTTTTTTGTCGATTAGACCTCAACTATTGTTTCTGCCATTATGAGGATTGTCGTGTAGCATAAAAATATTTTGTGGGAGATGTTTTCAAGGAGCGTTTGGATCACGATATTTTGGGAAATTTTTTTTTGCAGCCTTTAAGTTTTGAGGAGTAAAACCTGTCAATCCCCAGAACAATTGATTATCAAATGAGCCATTTGGGTAGTCATTTTGAAAAATGTTTTAGTTATTGAAATGGTTTTTTGATAGCCAATATTGCTTGGAAATTCATTTTCAATTGACATTACTGGAAAAGTGTGTTGATCATTGTCATGATTTGCAGGCATCGTGATGATTACAGAGATCGGGATTACAGGAAGAGAAGTCGTAGCAGAAGCTATGATAGGTATGAACGTGACAGGCACCGTGGGAGAGACAAAGGTTATCGTCGCAGAAGCAGGAGCCGTAGTACAAGTCTTGATTACAAGGGTCGTGGGAGGGGACGCTATGATGATGAGCATCGCAGTAGAAGCCGGAGCAGATCAGTTGATAGGTCTTCACGCATTGATATCTAGCTCTTTCAACTGTTCATTTAATTACCAATTTTTATCATTTAACTCTTGGATTGTTGATTGTCTACAGCCGTTCCCCAGCACGCCGCAGTCCTAGTCCTCGGAGGAGTCCTTCTCCTCAGAGAAGTACTTCTCCTCAAAGGAGTGCTTCGCCTAGGAAAAGTCCACGGGGTGAAAGTCCTGTGAACCGTAGCCGTGATGGACGCTCTCCTACCCCTCGCAGTGTCTCACCACGCGGTCGCCCTGATGCTTCAAGGAGCCCATCTCCCCGAATTTCAAATGGTGATGTAAGTAATATCTGTGTCATAAATGCAGTAACAAAATGGCCAACTTTGTAGTCAACACAGTATTTTTCTACCTATTGTGACTTTTCAATTTTGTTCTCTTGCAGGAATAAGCTGTGTTTTTCATGAAAAATTGAGACGCTGGACTATTGCACCTGTAGCTGCTTTGCTATTGTTGGATCTTTTAGTCTATGTGAATGGTCTAATCGGAGTCATTGAAGGATTTAATGATCTAAGTGCTGTTTGGTAGGATCAGACTTCCTTGATGTTTGAATGTTTCTATATACTTGGACTTGCTATGTTGTCTACTTCTGTGTTTGGTTACTTAGACTTTGCATTCGATAGGGTTATTATTTAAGTTTGAGGGATTTTGCCATTTTGTTTTGATTCTAATGTTTGCATTTTTCGCACACGCTTTCTCCTTTTTCATTTCCCACATTATGTCGAGGAATGGCTGTGATCTAGTGAAAGCTCACTTAATTTATATTGAACAACTTATTGGGTTTTATAGTTATGATCGGGAAAAGTGATGGGGCCTGATAGGCGCTTGTTGACATTGTTGCTGTTGATGCTGTTTCTTTGTCATTGATGATTGGTGGTGAATTTGATGCTGGTTGCGAGAGTATGCCGGTTTTAGGACTGTGATTGTTTTATCAATGTGCTGGTTAGACAGACAATTAATTGACTTGGTTTTTACCTGAATGATCTGACCATTGGTAAGCTTCTTGGTTTACTTTATTGTTTCTTATGAGATCCCTCATAACCACTGAGAATTCTGATATTTGATATGGTAACCGTGTTTGGTCTTCATTGGAAAAGTGTCCTGAAAGGGTTTTTGGATGCTGTGATGAACACAAGTTGACGTATTTTGACATGTAGCTGATGCCTCGTAGGAGTTGGACCTGGCATTTGTTGATTCTGATGCAGATACTAAACATAAAACTGTCGGTAATAAATATGAACTTAAATGTGCTGGTGTTTTATTTCAAATCACAGTGAAGGGACCACGGTAACACATTCATGGTTACTTTTTTAGGGTATTTTAATAGATAATTTTAATATTGACGTTTCAAGATTATAACATCTGCTACTTTATGTAGTGAGATACGTTTTTTGTAGCACACTGCTCCATGGCTCTAGCTGTGAGGTGGTAGCTGATGCATCTTTTGTATGAAATGCATGTGTTCGTGAATAATTTGAAGCATTAACCAATTACTGTAGCTGACTGTTGCTGCCCTTTTGCTGGGGTCGGGTTGGCTATGGTATTTACTGATGATGATGGCTGTCTAGCTGTGCTGCTGGTTTCCGTTGATTCCAAAGCCGCCTGATAGAATTCTTTTTCACTGTTAAAGTGGTGATTGCTTTCTTTAGTCCTATTTTCAGCTGTCTATTCATTCATTCTTATGGCATAAAAAAGATTTATCTTGGTATTTGCTTGTCTTTTGTTGCTTTGATATTGTGATCATGTTGCAATATTGTGTTGTGGTTACAATTTTTCAATTGAAATAACAACCAGTGTGTCTTTGAGACGGGATTCTCTTAAATTTAAAATTTTCCCCATGTTGAACACTCCAAGTTATATTTGTTGTGGCCACTTTATCATCTTTGAGTGTTTGGCTGTTATCCATTACAAGTATTATTGATCAGAGGGGCTGCGAAAGCTTGCATCACTGATGACTAACGAGTAAATTTATACATTGGCACGTTTGTGTTAATATCTTAGGCACGATGTTTTTGAAGGGCAGTAGGGATGCTATATGAAATTTAATTGTATGTTATTTTAGTTTGAACAAAGCCCTTATCGATTTGTTTTATGATCTGGTGTACTATTCTCTCGTTTATTGTTTTGCTTTTGCAATTTTGGAAGATGTTGGATGAATAGGACGCAAGTGAGTTTCTTGCGCCGAAGAGTAATTTAACTCTTGATTTATTGTGCGATGTGTCATTTAGAAATAAGATTGATGACAAAACTTCGTTTTACAATGTGCTCGTTGGGTGATATTTCTTGCTACATGTCCAAATAAATAGGTGTTGTTTGAAACTGATAAATTATGATTTGGGTATACTGAAATTCTATTAACATGAAAAACCAATTTTTAATTGGATTGAATTTGAATTATTTTTTGGGTAAAGATAACATGTATTTTCTTTTAGACCATATAGAGTCGGTTGAACTAAAATTTGAATGTATATTGTAGATAATGTACTTAAATTTATTTAATATTTTATTATATATCTAGAAGGCTTTTTAAAGTAAATAATTCTCTTTAAAGGTTAGAAATAAATAAATTAAATCATTGATGAAAAATTAATTGATATTACATGTAGGTTATTTAGTTATGTTTAATTACGTTAGAAATTTCAAATCATTTAAAGAAAAGGTTGATAAAGTTGAGTTTTTATATTTATATTGATATACGTTAAAATATAATTTATTTTCATTATCAGATTGAATACTCTTTAGGTTAAAATTAGATTCTGTGAGTAATTAAAAATCAAGCTACAAAAGATGTTTATTGTTTGCACTAGACTCCTGATTGGATCGAAAAGTTCACTTCATGGTGAGGCAATATAACTTGCAAGTAAGGGTAAGTGCTTGAAATGCATCATTAGCTATAGAGGTTGGTATAAGGAGTTTAGTCGGACTAAGCGAGTTTAAATAAACTAATACATCTATTTTAATGGATTAATGTTGGGTTATAATTTTTAAATTACTGAGTAACGAGATTATTCATATGCTTAAACGATGAATAAGAGTATTGTAAGAAAAAAAATCATCAAAAATCATCAACCAGTTGATTGAATTTTTTTTCAAATAAAAGGCTATGACTAAAATGAAATTAAAGCATGAGATATGTGGACTACTTTACTGCTTTAATATCGAAGATGATTGATCTAGTAATATTATTATATTATAGGAGTTGATGAAGAATATTAAAGAGAATGCAGTTTTAAAAGGTATCTGTACCTATATTTTATATTTTAAATTTAAATGACTTTTCTCGTCCATAGAAGTAGTGGTGCTTTAATGTTAGTCTTTTATTCATTTTTTTTCTTCATTTTCGTCATTGTAAGAAAAATTGTTTTAAAATGGTTCCTGTCCTTATTTGTTCCATAAATCTGATAAATGTACCAAAATAAAAAAAATATAAGGATTAAAAATTAAAAGGTCTAAAATTAAAATATCACACATTAAAAGAATTAAAATGAAAAAAATCTATATTACAAGGACTAAATAAATATTTAAGCTAAATGTATAAAAATTAAATCTTTAAACACTACAAATGTATTAATGTGGAAAAAGTAAATAAATTTTCAAATTTGTTGCCATCCATAAAAATATTCACAATATTTAAAAATTTAGGATATGTTTACCTCGAGAAAATATTTTTTTATTTTTATTTTATATTTTTAGTTTCTATTTGTAAAGTTATCACATTGATTTTTTTTTTATTTTCAATTTTCAAATATTCATACAATAAATTGCGAAAATTATAACGTCATCATCCTATAGGCATCTTGGAAAACAAAACGATAGTTTTGTAAAAAAAAAATGGAAAAAAAAGTAAACACACTTTTAATTTTATAAACTTAACTTATATAGTTATTTAGTCCTTATGATATATGGTATTTTTTGTTTTTGTTCTTTTAATTTTGATTTTTTTTCATTAGTTTTTTAAGTTTTTAGTGCCTACAATATTTTATTTCTCTGTAAATTAAACAGCAAGACCATTTTGAAAGAATAAAAATGAAAATAAATAAATAAAGAATACGGGGAAAGTTATTCAAGCCTTTATTTTATAGATGTTTTTATTAACTGTATCTCTATCTTTTAGGTTCTTGTAAGAAACATTAATTTTCGAACTTATTTTATCACATCGTGAATAGATTCTTAAATCATCTTATTTGTATCGAGTATGAAGAAGATCGATTAACCCCAGTAAGAGTACGAAAAATTGAGATTTTTAATCACAACCTCTTTTTTTCGTAGCAGAAGTTTTTAACAGAGTAAAACATAACACATGTTGATCAGTAGATGGTGGGGGTATGAATCATTCAGGAATTATTTGCACATGCAGACCGGACTCTCAAAATTTTCTTGGATATGTCTGTTACACTCTTCTAAAATATCTTCATTGAACATTGTGATTGTCATGATCTCTATGGAAATGAGAAGAAAAATGAATACAAACTGGTATATATCTATCATCCCACACTGGACAGAAGATATTAAAGGCCAAAGAGAAAGCCTAAAGAAAAAAATATATCAAATTTTGTTGAATTGGGGATGAGAAAAACTAGAAGAAGTTGAAGGGGTTGAATCTCAATGTGGCATAATTGGCACTGACATAAGCATTAAGCAATTCATTCTGAGCAGACCAGAAGTCAGCCTTGAGACCCCCTCTTCTAACTGCTTTTAAGATTTTGTTCTTGTGTGTATATCCAGTGACCACTACTTTCTGGCAATTAGTATCCACTTCCACCTTCTCTATCCCTGCATAAAGAGTACCACACGTTAATACATTAATACAACAACTAACTCAGTTATTGTGACACTGATTAGCAAAATCTGTTTCATTTAAACTAACCTTTTAATTTTGAGAGGCATTTCCTTAGTCTTTTCTCGTGTATACAAACCATCTCCACTTTTAACTCAACAACCTGCAAAGCATAACAGTTTATGTTAATTGCATACATGAGACAAATATTATTTCTCAATTAATCAGACCTTGCTGATACCCTTTTAATTTATGAATAAAACTTGGATAATAACTTGGCTGTCGTTGTCAATTAGAATTGAAGTTTCAATTCTAATTGAAAGACAACATAAAAAACTGTACCTAAATTTTATTCATAGGTTATTTGATAACCATTTTGTTGGCAGACAATGCATGCTTTCATTCATTATTTTGATAAATAGCATCATCTAGATAATACTTCTTCTATAAACTGAAAAAACCACCCAATCTTGCATATTTTTCAGCATAGTTGTTAAAGACTAAATATGCAAGATGAGGTATAATATCTGAACAGCCAAGTAATGTAATAGTCTATGAGATTAGAAGTTACAAAAATAATAATACCTCCATGGAAACAGCTAAGAAGAAATGATGCAACAGAATGATGATTTGGAGAGGGAAGACAGGGCAGGAGTGAAGGATAAAGTGAGACAGAATGATTTGAAAACAATTGAAATGAGACTTAATCAATGAGACAGAGACATACAAGGTTATTTATATGTTAAACCAAAGACATGATCAACTAAAGTTAGAAGAAACATTAAGTGGGGAGTGTCTTGGGTTTTGAGTACGCAAACTGATTAAACTAGTTGTATAAGGTTATGCCATAAGCTTTTTCAGGGACAGAAGCACATTAAGCTTTAGAATATGCGACACAAACCTCGAGGTTTTGGATCTACGTAAAGTAATCCATTTAAGAGAATTTGAAATCATTGGCTTTGACAGGTCCAACATGGCTTTTTTTTTTTCCTTTTGACCGAAGTTTTACTCAGATAGAGATAGGAAACAAAAAAAAGAAAGAGATCAGACAAGGAGCTCGATTTGATGACAAGTGCATGCAGCATGATCAACATCTGCCACATATCTAATATCTCAAATCTGTCCATCACCAATCTACCATAGTAAATTGTGAAATTGAACACTCAAACACTTGTATATATGATGTCGTCAGATAAATTTGAGTAAACTGCAATTTCTTGGCAATTTTATATTTTGTACTTCCTAGATTGAATGTTAGTGTAATTTCAATATCCTGAGTGAAATTAAACTGTTTAAAGTGGTTATATTGTTTATACAAATGACATTGAGATTAGTATTGCAAGAAGTGAGGATTTTTCCATTTAGGGAGAAACAAAAAAGTGGACAGTAAAATGCTTTCTATGCAATGTGTGCAGTGCAGGCATTACGGCATTTGAATAAAGTGCATTAATTCTTTTCTTGTTATCTGACATATGGTATTTTATTTGCTTCATTGAGGAGCACAATTAGCAAGGAAAAGGAAGTACAGATCATAAAAGAAAAAGAGAATAGAAACGTCTACTATGCAGACAATGAGAATGACAACAAAGAAAAAAAACCAAGCAGCAAGTTTGGTATAATTGATTTGGAATTGGATCATGTACTTTTGCTTAGCCCATACCATATAGGTGTGTGCTGTTGTGCCCGGTATACGAGGTTTCACTCTCACAACTTTGGATTGAGGTTCTATCACAACCGTTACAAGAGAATTTTTTATGTAACACAACAAAATTTTGACATAACCAAATAATTATAAAGTTACAAACAATTGGATGATACCTTCATGCAGTTAATTTCCAAAGCTAAAGGATCCTGGCCCCCACAACTTCATTGTAATGCTTCCAATGTCGATCTTAAGATTCTCTTTTGGTCGTTAGTGTTACATCTTGTTAGTCCTAGTTAAAGAAGCTTATTTAGTGAAGTTGCAAGATTCAAACACTAAGTTAAAATTAATGTTAATTAAACTGTCTTTACTTTTCTTTTTGGATTTCAAACACTTAATTCAAAGAAATAGTAACAATTCTCTTTCTCTATTTCTCAAAATGCTTAATTAAATTGTTCACTCAAACACACAGTCAAAATGCTCAAATTATCTGCAGAGAAATTAATCATGTAAAAAGAAAGAATTAATATTCACACAGAAACAACAACAACAACAACAACAACAACAACAACAACAACATTTATTACATACAGTCTTAAGATCCGAGTCTATCACTCACAAGTGTGGAATTCAATTTACAAAGTAAAGAAAGGAGCAGTAATTAGGGCATTGACACACTTTAAACAAAGGCTTTCAATTTGACTGCGACGTAGGGAGCGATTCCTTTCCTCCAAGTGTTCGAATAATCGCTTCAAGAAGTTTGATGTCCTCATCACGCTTCTCGATTTCACCTTGCTTCGCACGCAGCTCTTCCATGTGGAGCTCGAACACCTCTACAAAAAATCAAATCGGAACCGATTAGCGTAACCGAAAGCAGATCAGAATAGTTAGAAAACGAAAGAGAAGAAGGAAGACACATACTGGTGGTGTTTTCGAGTTCGGAAGTGAGTTGTTGAGCGCGGGATTCGGCGGATTTGAGAGCGGCCTCGGCCTGACGTTTCTCGGAGCGAGCGCGAGCGGCGGCGGTGATGGCGGCGTCGACCTCACGCTCTAAGGTCTGAACACGTTGGTTGAGGAGTTTGATGGAGCGGGCTTGGTCGGCGGCGAGGGAGGCTTTGGAGAAGGTGTCGTCGTCGACGAAAACGGCATTGGTGAGAAGAAGTTTGTGGAGAGAATCGAGATTTGAAGACATCTCAGTGAGATTGGTAATGGCTCCGCTCCATCGCTCTCCTTGATCCTTCTTGTTATCTCCCATCATCATCATCATCGTTTCTCCACCCGACCACATCAACCTTCACTTTAACCATTACACCACAATTGCTGTCAATTTAGTTCTTTCTTCTTTTTTTTTTTCTTTTTTTTTTCCTAAATAAACGCTTTGAAAATAAGCCGCGTTATTTAATAAAATATTGTAAATTTATAAATAATTTTTTAAAATTAATTACTTTTAATCTAAAGATTTAAATTCAAGTCTCCAATTAATTTTTACAGCTTTTTTCTTTTTTAATTATTTATATACTTTTGTAAAAACTAATTTTTTTATTACACCAAGACAAGACAGAATTAATTTTGAAAAATAATTTAATTTTTACCGCTATCCCAAACGTCCCTTTAACTCCTGTTTAAATCTACAATTATTACTAAAAAAAAATTTATCCTACTATTATGTTTTGTCTGTATTTTTATAAAAATAATTTTATTTTTTTAATTTGTTAAATTATTTATTATATTTTTATATTTAAATTATTTTTTCTCTACTTTACTCTTAATAAAATTTCAGAATAAATTCAATTTCATGTCTATCTTATCTATGTTATAATATAATATTAATGTAACTACTAAATAAGGTAAAATACAATTTTAGTTCCTTGTATTTTAATTAAAATCTGTTTTAATCTTTTTTCTTTGAATAAATTTAATTTGATTTTTTATCTTTCAAATTTGAGTAACTGTTGTCTTTATTGAACAATAATTATTACTTTTATTTTTTCACACTATTTTGATTTTTTCTTTTACTAATTCATGGTATGTAACTTGTGCTTCTATATTTATCAATATTTAAATGAATTATATTTACCATACATGAAAATTATTGAACCGAACTAATATTAGAATAAATAACAAAAAAAGAACACAGTAAAAGTCATTTAAAAGTTGAATCTCACGGGAAATTGAAAATTTAAAAAAGCTAATATTAGATTTCATTTCAATTGTTTATGAAAATCACTTTTTACATAACCATTTTTTATGATTTTTTTTTATTAAACACTATAATATTTATGTAGGTAAATCTAACATGACAAATTTTAGGTTTTTAATCAATAAAAAAATTAAAATTATGTCACAAAATAAAAAATTGATCACTTTTCATAAGGATTATATTGATTTAAATTTAAGATCTAATGAAACAGAACAAATATATTAAAAGATAAGGGACCAAAACAAATTTTAGTTTTAAAAAATAAAGAACTAAAAATACATTTTAGCCAATTAAATACTAATTTCATGAAATACCAGAATTTCATTCTTAAAACGATAGTATTTGTGCACAAGATGTTAAGATGGGCTACATGCACCCCATCTTAATGTAATTAGCATATGTAAACTTGATCAATTGAAAAAATAATGAGGATTTCAATGTCATCAACTTCCCCCTGAAAAATATTTTTTTTTAAAATATTATATCTTTGCTCTCTTTTTTCTCGAAGAACACCACCAATTAACAACATTCCTTGAACAATTGCACAATTTATCCTCATTGTCATGACAAATAAGGATGGTGAAATCAAAATAACAGTGCCGAAACCGAATTGGTTGCCTGGTTCACAAACAAAAGAATCAAAGATGATCACTTACTAGTTACAAAAGTAGTAGCAGTCTGCAGTGACCATGCGGATCCACGCGTATTGCCATAATATTAGTTCATATACAAATTTCCAAAATTTTGATGTCTAGTTTTCCTCTTTATCTTTCACCCAATGGATTCGGTTAAATTAATCAGTAATAGAGCATTTGAAAATGAGGATTATTGAGAAGTTTCGAAGTGGAGGTGCATTCTCAGTTTCTTACAACAGTGCAAAGATAGCCTATCGTGTGGAAGCCAACTTAATCAGAGGAAAATTATGTGAAGTTTCAACATTACTGATCTCAATCACCATATATGAATAACGAGAAGTATAATTTGTGAATATGCATGCTTAATTTTGTATAAAGTACAAACAAAATTTTCCTTTCATTTACAAATACTCAAGGGAAACAAAGCAAGAATTGATATCGGCGTTGCTGCTTCAGAACCAACATGTGCTATCTTAAATTACTCTACAACCTGAACCTTTTGAAATTTCTGAAGAGGTGAAAAAAATGCAGATAAGAACAAATTCAATGTGTATAGTAAAGTCGTGTGAAATAAAGACACATTTTCAATTGACATGCATAAGGATACCTTCCACATGCTGTGGATTTCCAAAGCTATATACAAAAGCTGCCAATCCATACAGGTTTTCCATCAGAGTATTCCCTGGATAAAACAGCAAGGTCTATGAACATTGAAATATAGTGTCTTGCCTTCAATTCAGGCTCCCTCCAGGCATCTGTGGGTTGGATTTATGAGATTAGTCAATAATAAAATGAAGATATGCTGATGAAATTCGAGTATATACAACAAAAAATTGAAAAAGAAGATACATGTATTCTTTTTCCTGTAACGCAAACATCATTATTCACTATCTTTACTTACATTCCATATCCATAACCAACATAACTTTATGACACGTAATCATATTATTTACTTAAATTCCATGCCCACAAATAACTGTATGATATGTAACCATCTTTATTTACTCATATTCCACGCCCACAACATAACAGTACTCATCAATCATCATTCAGTGGGAAAATGCAGCAGCTAAGCAGGCTCAAACTCAGAATTTAGAAAAGTGTACCCTTCTGTTAGGATACAAGGAGAAGGGGAGTTCCCCTTACCTTCTTGTGCAAGACTGCAACATATGAATGATTCTCCATTCAAAAAAATCCTTCCCCTGATGAAATACACCATGCAGCAGTTCTACAATATTTCATTTCTACCCTTCACCGTTTCACTTTCCTCTTTCTTCTACAGATGATTAAAGAATTTCTAACACGGGGACAAAAATGCTGGTGGAAATCACTTCAATGCACACAATAATATTCTTAAAATCATGACTCTCATTTCATGGCATCAGAGCTTGAGAAGAGATGGTTTTGCATTTAAAAGAAAGAATGGCTTTCTTTATCCATAAACATATATATTTCAAATGCTACTAGCTGAGAAGCTGAGGTCTTCCCAGAGCACTCATGTGCTAAATGCTATATGCATAACAATGAAACCTTTCTCTTTGCTCTCTCTCTCTCTCTCTGAAGCACACACAGATATGTTTCAAATGTTATTTGCTAAGGTTTTCCCAGGACATTCATTTAATATGTTTCTCAAATGTACGGAAACTATTGATGAGGCGTTTCGGAAAGGGCTTGTTTCCATCCTCAATGAAATTATTCAACAACCTAAACGCCTCATCAATAGTTTCCGTACAGCTTGTATGCGCCTGTTATTAAGGCTTTGTGTAGGAGGGGGCAGTTTGATGATGCTTTTTGCTTCTTTGGAGATATGAAGGCCAAGGCACATCCTCCTAATCAACCTCTGTATACTATGCTCATTACTATGTGTGGTCGTGCTGGCAAGTTTGTTGAGGCTGCCAATTATGTCTTTGAAATGACTGAGATGGGTTTGGTTCCTATATCACGTTGTTTTGACATGGTAACTGATGGGTTGAAGAACTGTGGCAAATATGATTTGGCTATAAGATATGTTTCTCAAATGTACGGAAACTGAATGTATCATATGAAATTCATCGAGTTAAGGAATAGCATTGATAATACCTTATAGCTGACTAGGTATGTGGAAAAACAGTAGACTAGAGACAGACAAGAGACATGGAACATCAAACACCACGGATAGAAACTTCCAATTCTTGGACTCTTATAGCCAAATCATGTTTGCCACAGTTCTTCAACCCATCGGTTACCATGTCAAAACAACGTGATATAGGAACCAAACCCATCTCTGTCATTTCAAAGACATAATTGGCAGCCTCAACAAACTTGCCAGCACGACCACACATAGTAATGAGCATAGTATACAGAGGTCGATTAGGAGGATGTGCCTTGGCCTTCATATCTCCAAAGAAGCAAAAAGCATCATCAAACTGCCCCCTCCTACACAAAGCCTTAATAACAGGCGCATACAAGCTCGGAAAGGGCTTGTTTCCATCCTCAATGAAATTATTCAACAACCTAAACGCCTCATCAATCAATCCACCTTTAGAAACCACAGGAATAAGAATCTTATAAGTGTTAACATCAGGAACAATCCCCAATGTGCAAACCTCGTGATAAAGATCAACACAAAACTGAAGATCCTCCTTAGACACAGTCTCCACAACAGCATTGAAGGTTCCCACATCAGGCACCAACCCTTGCTTAATCATGTTTCTCACCAATCCTTTCGCCGATTCGACATAACCTGCGTTTAAAAGCCCTTCAACAAGAAGGTCACGTCCTCTAACGGGAGGGTTGAAGCCTTTCTCGCTCATTTCTTTAAGGAAGAGTTTGGCCTCTCGAAGTTTGCCGCAGGAGCACCAGGCGTTGACGAGGATGGAATAGGTTTCTTTATCGGGAGGGATGCCTTTGCGAATCATGCGGCGGACGAGAGCGTAGGCGCCGTGGAAGAGATTATTGTGGCAGAGAGCGGAGAGGAGGGCGTTGTAGAGAGAGAGGTGGTTTTGAGGGCAGTTGAAGAGGGAGGATTTGTTGAAGACCTCGACGGCGTTGTCGACGTGGCGGTGGTGGCCGTAGGATGTGATGACGGAGGCGAGGGCGGAGGGGGAGAGAGAGAGGCGGTGGTGGAGGGTGACGTGGCGAACGAGTGACCACATGGATTGGTACTTGTTGGAGCGGGCGAGGGTGGTGATGATTTGTTCGAACTCAAGGGAGGTTGGGGAATAGGAGGGATGGGTGCGTGCCCAGTTGAAGAACCTTAGGGATTCGGTTGGGGAGTTTGAGCAGGCTCGGAGGACTCTGAAGACGAGTTCTGGTGTTACGCTTATGCGGAGCTTGTTCAGTGTGCGTTCCAGGTAGAAGTCGCGTCGCACGATGTTGGACACGTGGTGGATGCAAGCGAAGTATTCGTCTCGGGATGACCATGTGCTCGTTAGGGTTCTCCGTTTTGGGTAGAGATGGAGGATAAGCGGGTTTGAGAGTGTGCGCCTTAGTTTTGTGAAAGCCTGCAACAACATTGCTAATGAACCTTGTGTCTTTGATTGCTCATCCAACTACTTGTTTACTTGGGCTACTCACTCATGTCCACTGCATAGGATGGAGTTGAATGCCAAACTGAAGCACAAGCTACTTTTTGTAGCTCCCTGAGAAATGGGAATCCATCGTCCAGAAACGCAAGTCCAAACATGTTAGAATGAATGTTCTGGAATGTATTATTGGTGGAAAAATAATGGATTTTGGAAGTGGGCATTTTTTGGGCCAAAGAAACACTGAACAGATAAATAGTTAGTACGCGCAAATTCATACTATGACAAAATAAAATGGAAAAATGGCTTGATGGAAAAGTCGAAACGGAGTAGGTGTATATGATAATTTATTGGGAATTTCCCCCGTTATACCTTGAGACTTGAGAGGAATACCTTGATGGAAAGTAGAAAATAGAAATTATTTGGAATGTAGACCTCACACTTGTTCAAGGTCATTCGCTAAACACATCCTTATGCTCCAAATCATTTTGTTTTCGTTCCTAATAGCCGGTGGAAGCCGAATTGGCTAGGGATGACCCTCATATATATCCTTTATTTATTTATTTATTTATTTATTTGCCAACAATTTTGTTTTCCTTTATTTAGGCAAATCAATGAAATCATATATGGTTTTTGAGTTGTTTTGCGAATCTTAAGGAAAACCGTTAGGGGGGTCGAGGGGAAGGAATGCTGAATCTTGTAAATATATTTAGTGTATATTTGATTTTCGTATAATTCATTGTATCCAGAATTAATTACAAATAAATTTCAACATATTTAATTTTACATTTAAAAGGATTTCAGGATAGTTTCTAAATTGAAATAACTGAGTAACTTCTACATTAAATCAAAATTTTCCAATGCGTTTTACTATAAACTAGATTTTATGATGAAAAAATTCAACCATAAATTTCATCACTCTAAAATCATTTTTTCAAAATCAATTCATCAATACTCGTCCAAATATACATTTATCTGAAATGATTCATGAATAAAAAAAACTTGATGAAGTTATTAAATTTTGTCAGTTACCAGTTATATTTTTAAAACTTGCATATCAAATAAAATTATTGATAAGAATATGGCTAAGCTTCTAGTATCCAAGAATGTGAATCATAATAGAGTTGAGAAGCTTGGTTCAATCTGGCGTTTCTCGCTAACTAGCAGACTTTGGCAAGTACTTGGTGATCCACTGATGCTTGAAATGGGGTGAATAAGGACACTTGTCACTGCTTGGTGGAGTGGACTCGGTACACATAACACAAATCTGTAAGCTTTCAAGAACTTTTAGCCTATAACTGAAGATGATAGTATATATCTGAATGATTACCTCTGCGGTCAAGGGCACACTCTTTTTAACACTCACTCTGGTTAGTCTGAAATTTATCAAAAACTACATAATCAAGCAAGATAATCACTAAACTAAAAAATAAATGAAATCCATAAAATATATGATTTTCAATGAATTTCGCTCCATGATCTGTGTTCAAAAAAGTATATTGCTAACATTTCTCTTACCAATATTTCATTACTGTTACCTTTATTTAGCTCCAAAAGAGCAATGTTTATAGGTGAAACATAAATAGAATATTAGTAAAGCACTAAAGCTACTACTCGTCAATGGAAGTCAAATATCATCCTACAAAGTGCATAAATTGTACGCACCAACCACTTCATTTATCTTTTAAAGCAAAAAACCTCAGATCCAACGATGGCATTGCTTAAGAAACAAGGAAATAAAGCATTACAACCAAACGGACCTACTTATAGGTGGCTCTACACATGAACCTTGGAAACAGCTTGATTAGCTTGTACTACCCTTCTGTTCACCAGTATTACCCTGATTTGGTTTCCCACCACAACAGAAGAAGTGTGGAAGCCTGGCACGACCACAACTCCTGCAAAAAAGTGTGGTTAAATACTCATGTCTGAACTACAAAAATTTAATATTTTAATCTTTCGGCAACAGTAAATATACAATGGAAATACACTTAGTAAACATGCATTTTGAATTTCATCAGTGCAAGTCTGAAGTATTTCATAAATACTACACAGCCAGTAGATGATGGAATTCCATATAGCAGATATATGGGAAACAGAATTTGAAGTCTACCCTCCTCCCTCCTCTCTTCTTTCATGATTCTGAGAAATACTAAGTGAACTTCTTTGATAATGCTGAGTAAGCCAACAAGAGGACCTATGAAATCGTGGATCAGGCTATTCATAAGCCAGGCTGAAAGCAAAATTCCCAAACACTATTTTCTAACTTTTGTGGAAACTCCCACATAGATATTGAAAAACCTTTTTACTGTGAAATCTGTTGTCCTACAACACATGGTGAAAAAGAAAAAGTAAGTTGATTAACATTTTATATATAAGTGCTCTAATTTAAGTACCACCACTTCTTTGATCTGATGATTCTCAACTACTTTTTAGAATTGTCCTCCTTTAACCCATGTGTCAAGAAGAATTTGGAACAGAATGATATTGACCACAACTTTCTAACTTCATTGCACAGTTTGAGTAGCAGTAAAAACACAAACAACTTCAGTATTCGATAGCTTCATTCAGTTTTAAAAAAAAACTGCAACATATTAAAGACTTCACAGATTAAATACTTTTGAAGTGGTAGCACATTGCACGACGGATCCCAGAGAATGAGATTCGAGAGTGACTAAGCAAGCAAGAAACCAAGCATAATAGTTTAGGGGAGGAGTGAAGTGTAGGAACTCATTCAGGCCTTCTCTGGAAGTTATCCTATTTTTCTCTTTTCTAGACCGTTTATTTGAAGGTTTGACTGATGGCAGAGGAGAATGAGAGAAAGAAAGGGGTTCATGACAATGGGATAAATTGAAATAACAGTTTCATTGCATTGAAATGAAGTGCCTTTCACACTAGACCATCTATGAATTAAAAAAAACTCCACCCCTCCCTTCTACTAGCCTATCTAAAATAAATTTCTACAATAAAACCTCGCAAAATGAATCTCGTAAATTGAACTGTATAAGTGTGTATTAAATATCAGACAGAAAAACTCAAAGGCTCAAGTATAGCTAATAGAAAGAAATCACCAGATATTTGCAGAACATAACATAACATAACATAACAAACAACAACTATAGCAAAACAGAGTAAAATCATCATACTTGCACAGGACAATAACAGGAATCGGTTTGAGAGCTTTAGGTCCATTCCTTATTCCTCTTTTATGGGGAGAAACCTGCACGCCAAGAAAAAAAAATCATTTTTTAAATCAGAAAAACAAAAACACAGTGCAAAGCAAAAACATGAAATCCAAAACGAGAGAGTACCTTGCGTTTTGGGACAGCCATGAGTTCCATGGAGCCACCAAAAGAGAAACTCGGGGAGCTAAACTCGGGGAAAACGGGTTGCGGCGATGGAACTCGGAGATCGATGGTTGCTGCTAAAGGAGGAGATTGGAGGACGGCATGGATGAACCTATTAAACCCTAAAACGGTGCCGTATCTCACTCCGATGGTTCTCACATTTACGAGTCTCGCTGCCATTGCATTAGTTTGAGGTGGTGTTCGTGATTGCTGCAAATTAAATCACACTAAACCCTAACACTACCGAGGAACAAGGTCACAGGGTAAATTCTATCCATCTTCTTCAACATTTTATTAAAATAATGTTTTAAAAAAAATAAAAATAAGATAATTAAATTTTGTATTTCTCTAATTTAATGTTTATATTTTCAGATATCCTAAAGTTTTTGATAATTTTTAAGTTTTTAATTTTTATTGTTGAATTAGAATAGTTAGATACTTTTACGTCAGTATTTAAGATATTATTGGTTGAATATAAAGTATAAAGGGTTTTCATTAAGTATTAATATTATTGTTGGATTGAATTGATGGCCAATCCCTCACGTTTTTGCAACCGATGTACTGTTTGGAACAAAGAAAAAAATATACTTTCATTTTCGCAGTCAAACATCTAAAACTTTAATTCTTAATTTGATTTTCTTTGCACAAATTTATATTTTGATATTTGTACTTAAAAGTTTTACTTTAATGTTTATACTTACATTTTAGTTATGTTCTAGTCTTTGTACTAATATTTTTATTTTATTTTAGTTTAGTTTTTATCATTTTTAGTTACGAGATTAAAATAAAATTATAAATTTAAGAATTAAAATGAATAAATATTAAGAATAAGAATTAAAATATAAAATTCATATAAATATAGGAATAAAATAAATAAAAGAATAAAAAATATGAATATAATTTAATTGGAAGAAAAAATGAAAAAATTACAAAGTGTTGAAAAAAAGAATTAAAAAATACAAATCACAATATTTATTTTTTTAATTAATTCACAATGACCTAGTAACTAATTACTTGTCGTTTGTTCTAGTCTTGAATAAAAAACAATCCATTTTTTCTAATTAAATAATCCATTAGTATGATAGAAAGAAAAATTAGAATTTCTTTTTATAAATTGGATTAGTGCTATTAAGTGATTTTTATTTATTTTTTACGCATTAATTAATTGTATAAAAATATTTTACTTTGTTCAAACATGAATTTTTCCTAAAAGAACATATAAAAGAATTATATAAGGTAATACATACACTAATTTTAACTTTTGAAAATATTTAATTTATCTTCTATTTTCTTCTTTTCTTGTAAAAATCCTATATTGACTCTACATTTTATTTTTGGTACAAAAGAGGCTAAAGGCCAGACAAAGTGACAAAACTATCCAATAAAGAGAGTGACTGACAAATGGAGCAAATGATGGAAAATGAATAGAGATAAAACTAAGAAGAATATTAAAAGTTGTAATCTCTAACTTCATTTTTAAACCATATTTGGCAAAAGCATCGGTTGCTGAATCGCTCTCCCTCAAAATACGACACCAACTTATTTATTCACCTTTATCTATTAATTTTCCTATATCATCACAATTTCATACCATTCTTTAAACAAGTTTATATGTCAAAGGAACTTTTAACTCAACAATAAAATTATTTAATAATAAAATAATTATAAGTTATATACATATATATATATATATATGAACATCATATTTTTTAAATAATCAAAATTAAAATTATGTGTAATAACTTTAAAAATATAATAATACACAATTAAAATATCAAATGAAAATATTTAAAAAACATTAATTTAGTCATTAATTTGTTTATCTTCGTTAGCTCATAAATTTAGTATATTTTTATCCTTAAAAAATATTTAAAAAACAATAAAATAATATAATATCTATATGTTAATGACATAAACTCTTACTATGACTTATATAATTAATATTGATTAGAGATTTTTTTTCACAGTTTATTCATTTATAACTATTACATGATTAAAAATGATTCATTTTATAATAATTACCATAATAAATTACACTAATCTTCTTTTAAGTTTTTTTTTAAATGTAATTTTTTGGGTTTTTAATATTATTTTTATATTTTTAACAGAAATTTGAGTGTAATATTTTTCAAATTTTAAAAAATTAATATAATATATATAAAGATGTCAATACAGTATTTTTAAATATGGAGAGAGTTTTACATTACTGGCATCCGGAAAGTGTTGCGAAAAAATATGTTTTTGTTATTTTAAAAGTAATATTCAAAATAATAATGATAAAAAATGAAGAAAAAAAATATTATAAAAAAAATATTAGAATGAAATAGTGTGAGAGTGTATAATAAATATAAATATAGAAAGAGCGTAGCGTGTGTTGTTTGCTTGAGCTTTAATGGCCTGTGAGAGTACGCTGAGTGTGTACGCCTACGGTTCTGAGTGACCGCATGTAAATCTTCAATATTTGCATGCTTCACCAACTCCCTTCACACAATCACCCTTAACCCAAATATTCAAGATTTTCTCTTAATGTAAATGCAAATGCAAATGCAAATGCAATTCCATTTTTCTTCCCAAAGGTCTCGACTTTCCCAGTTTTTTCAACCACTCTGCCCAACCCAGATGGCTAAACACTCCTAATTTCTCGCCGGATTGTGTTTTTCACTCTCTTTGAATCAATGTCTCAAATGGGTTTTCTGATTAACGCGTGAGGGTTTTTTTTTTTTTTTTTTCTTTGGTGGTGTTGTTGTTGTTTTGTTCTGTGAGTTTGTTTGTTTGTTTGTTGATTTTGTTGGTGGGTTGTGTGAGATGGGGAAAGATAAGGTGAAGGATGATGGGGGGCTTGAGGAGCTTGAGATGTTGCTGAATGAGATCCCTCAGGCAACATCACACCATCTTTATCATGGGAAATCGCATGTTTTTCATGGTGGTGGTGATGATGATGATGATGTTGATAATCAAGGTGGTTCTTTTGTTGTGTCTCGTCATGGACTGTGTGGTGTGTGTGATGATGACCCATTCACTCAGATTCAGTATCCATGTGTATCATCTCCTGTGAGTGGTTTTTCTCTGCAATCTGATGGTTCTTCTTCAAGCTTGTTCTCTTCTGGACATGCCTTGTCTGACACTGGATCACCAACCCCTCCTCCGTTGGAGGATCTTAAATCCACCATGCCTTGTTCTGGAGGTGGTTTTTCTCACCCTAATAACCGGTTTATAGCACCTGATTCAAGTGTTGTTAAGAATGCCAATGGAAGTTTGGTTGATGAACTTGGGTTATGTGCCAATTTGAGTCAAATGTACATCAGCAATTACAATGAGAGCCCTTGTGATTTCAGAGATGCTTCAATGGGCATGAATAGGCCTCCATTTCCAAGCAATGTACACAAACATGGGGATAATAATCATTACAGTTTCAAGAGAGGTTCATTAGATTGTGTTGGGGTTGGGGTTGGGGTTGGGGTTCAGTCCCCTCTTCCATGGAGTCCTGTAAATCATGATGTTGAAATGAATCCTTCCATGTTGGGATTGACACAGGACTATAGAATGGCAAATTTATTTGGATCAAGACAGTGTGTACAAAGGTCTGAGACAATGTTTTCTCAATTAAATGAATTAAGTGGTTCAATGGAGTCTCCATATCATCATACAAGGCAGAGGATAAATAACTGCTATTATAGAGAAAATCAGGTGCCACAACCTACAGCTTCTTTGACTAGAAATCCAATGGTTGATGCTTTACTTTATGCACAGAAACACGGAATTAATTTATTAGAAGAAACCGGTGTGTCCAGATTTCCTAGCTCTTCCCGGGGTGTTAATTTAAGACCTTATTTGGGTGTTCAAGATTTACTGCAATATAGCCATTCTCTGCCAAATAATGCAAGAGTTGTGCCGCCTAATAATGCAAGAGCGATGCCCCTTTCAAATGCTAGAATTCCACAAGGAAATATAGACACTATTGCTAGTGAGGGGAGCTTCATCATACAAGGTGAAGGTGTAAATTATGTTGCTAGCAGAGGTTCAGATCGTTCTATCTATCATAGTAAGGCTTCAATGCAAGAAACTGGCATTCCTAAGCATTTGAAGATTTCGGAGCTAGATATGACGTACCAGGTTTTAGGAAATTATGAGAATTCTAGGGGTTCAAGGATAGGTTGCTCCTTTCCTTTGTTGCCTAAGTACAGTTCCCTTGCTGAAGCTCAAGGTTATATATATTTAATGGCCAAAGATCAGCATGGCTGTAGGTTCTTGCAGAAAATTTTTGATGAGGGTACACCAGAAGATGTTCAAGTGATATTTAATGAGATCATTGAACAAGTAGTGGAACTCATGATGAATCCTTTTGGAAATTACCTTATGCAGAAGTTATTGGATGTATGCAATGAAGAACAGAGGATGCAAATCCTATTAATAATTACTCAAGAACCAGGGCAGCTTGTGAGGATCTCTTTAAACACTCATGGGTAATGGCACAACTTGTGAACCTACTGCAATGTTATGTTGTTGTCTTATATTGAATTTGACATGAATTCTTTTTTTTTAACAGCACCCGTGTGATACAGAAGCTAATTGAGACTCTCAAAACTAGGCAGCAAATTTCATTAGCCGTATCAGCTCTTGAACCAGGATTCTTGGCTCTCATCAAAGACCTAAATGGAAACCATGTGGTTCAGCGTTGTTTGTTATGTTTAAACAATGAAGATAACAAGGCAAGATTTCTATCTTTCTCAATAAAGTTATAGACTGGATATGTACATAATATTCTTATCAGTGAGTAGAAATCTGTATGATTATTTAACTGTTGTTTCAGAGTTATAAACTTTTAATCATTGATAACTGATCATCTCATGTGAAATAGCATTTCATTGTTCCCATACATACTTATTTCATTCTGAAAGTTTTTCTTCCTTGACATGCAACACTCTATTTGATGTTCTAACCTCTAAAATTTCAATCTTATTGCACCTTGGTAGTAAACTTTTCATCTATTGCTATTAACAATGTTTTCTAAAATCTTTGTTTTGGTGTTTTAGAAGGCTTTATGTTCTATTTTAAAAGGATGGGTGTTTCAAGGAAGCATTTAAGGGCGTGTTTTATTTGGTTTGGCATTTACTAGTTGTTTAAGCCTTTGTGATGCTTGTGTATGGAATGATTTATTTCTAGTCACTAGTTCACTTCCTCCCTTTGTGCACAGAAGTGACTGAGACACTGATATCATACAATGCACTTCATATCAACATGCGAAATTGGCACACATTATGCTGTGATAATAATAATGCTGCTTAATTAAATATCATAAATTTTAAATGTCATTATGTGAAAGATATGCTTTTGCTTGCAGTTTCTAAGCTACCCAAGTTTGAAATATTTTGTTCCTCAGACTGAATTTGTTAAATGTGCTAAAACTTTCATTGCCATGACTAATAAAGAATTTAAATTTATGTAAATGTTTTGTGTTGCTTTAAGATTTCCATTCTGTTTTGGATAAAAAAATTGAATTGATAAATGATGTATAAAATGAACACCACTCTTGCTACTAATGCCTAGGTCAGCAGAAAGATTGCTTGCTAAGGATTGTGAACTCAGCACCTAGAGAATCCTAGTTGGTTTGTGTAGTATTTAATTTTAAAAATTAAAAAACTATATTTCTAATGGCCTTTACTTCCATTGTGAAATAATACATACAGGGTTTCTAAAGAAATAAGCTTGTAATGAATGATCTCGGAGAAAGGGCTTGTGAACTATGATTGAAGTGATGTTCATTTTGGATGCTTGACTTGAATTGTGATTGAAGTGTGATGTAATGTAGAATAAATATGCAAAGATTGATATCTCCCTGTTATTTGCATTATGCAGTTTATATTTGTTGCTGCTGCAAAGTATTGTGTTGACATAGCGACTCACCAACACGGATGTTGTGTTCTGCAAAGGTGCATTGGCCATTCAAGTGGGGAGTATCGAGAAAAACTGATTGCTGAAATATGTGCTAATGCACTTCGGCTAGCTCAAGATCAATATGGGTAACTATTGAAAACATAATAGTTTATAAAGCATGAAATTTCTTTCACTGGTTCTTCTTATTAGAATATCTACTTTTCCACCCAAAAACATGTATTCACCTTTTGCTCCAGATGCAAGAATATTAGCTGTAGTCAAAAGTTTTTGGCAATTTGTAAAATTAATTTTAACCCTTTTACCCTTGCCTGCTGCAGAAATTATGTTGTTCAATTTATCTTGGACTTAAAGATTCCATCTGCCACCACATGCATAAGGTTGCAATTTGAAGGCAACTATGTGCACCTGTCAAGACACAAGTTCGGTAGTCATGTGGTTGAAAAATGTCTTGCTGTATTCAATGATGAGAATCGATCAAGAGTCATTCTCGAACTGCTGTCCACACCTCACTTTGAACACTTGCTTCAAGATCCTCATGCAAACTATGTTGTTCAATCTGCTCTTCGGCATTCTGAGGTTTGTGACATGACCACCTTATTTTCCTTTTCACTTTTGACAAACTCATGACAAAATATTCAGTACAAAATCTCCTCATGATATATTATCTCTTTAGCCAAAAATTGCTGTCATCTACTAGTATGCTGTGATACTACACCTATTTTATATCAGTAAAAAGTACATATGATTTTTGTACTCATATTTTAGCAGATTATGAGCTTCATCAGTAACAGTTTGATCCTGATCTACTTGAGATTTTTGTTTCTTTTTCTTTTAATTTCTGAACTAGGGTCGTGTGCACAATGTGCTAGTTGAAGCAATTGAGTCTCACAAAGCTGTTTCTCGAAACAGCCCATATTCCAAGAAGATTTTCTCGCAGAAGCTTTTGAAGAATACATAAACCCTTGTGCAAGAGGGGTTCTTGTTCTGTGTCAGGGAAAGCTTGTTGATATCTGCCAAAACAACAGTTTATATATTTTGAATGGTTATTTAACTGTAAGTTGAATGCTGATGATAACCATACAAAGGCTTAAAATCTGTTTATAAGTGCCTTTCCATCTGCTCAGCTAATTATGGAAAAAGAGGAAGAGAAAAACTATAGAGCAGAAATTTTGCTTTTAATTTAGATCTTTGCATGTACTATTTCTTGTATTTCAACTTATTGGATATTATTATCCTGTTAATTATGCTATTCTCACCGTGTGAGAATGTACAGTGTATAGAACTTCAGATTTTTTGCTTTTATTGTATAATACTATGATTATGAGGAAACTTTCTGAATAACCTTTATCTTACACTAGGCACAGGGGAATGAGTGAATGGTGCTTTGTTCTTCTGTTGTATTGTAGTTCTCCATTTTGTTCATCATTTTGAAATTAAAAATATTATGTCTTTATCTTATGTGAATTTGGCATTTTGGCTCCTCTAAAATGCATCACACGCTTTTGAAGTTAAGTATAAAAAATTAATAGTTCATTAAGAAATTAACTACTAAAATTGGGATTATATATATATAGAGAGAAGAGCTATGTTATTTATACAACACCATGTCTTTATCTTTCATCTTATATTTTTCTATTTTCCTCTCTTATTTATATATTTTGTTGCACAAATAATATTATATTTCTGTATAAATAACTTGAATTTATTAAAAATATAAAGGTTAGTTTTTCAAAACAATCTTTTGTAAAAGATACAAAGTAGGGTGTGACTTTTCGTCTAAAAATTAAAGGAATACACCTAAACCTTTTAATGAAACAACATTATGAGCCATATAAAAAATTTAATTAATTTATTATTATTAAAGATCAATGGAGTACTAGCAATAGTTCTATACTTCTACCACAACCTGAGGGGCCATGGAAATACAATTATGCATCTTAAAAAAAATAATAGTGTGTATTGAGTTATTTTTTTATATTAATTTTAATTTTAGTCTAAATTTTGTTTCCTTACACTTTCAAGCTAATTTCTTTTAATCTTTTAAACATATCCTACATCTGAACTACTTATATTTTTAATTTCTTTTTTAATAATTACATTTTGTATCTCATACTTTTTTCAATATTTTTCTTTTAACTTATATTATAAAATATTACCAAGTAAAATAGTACTTTATGTACGAGATACTATTAGCTGATAGATTACATAGTGGTTTGATGGTTAGGATACAAGACAACACAATAATAGCTTTGACAAAACTCAATAGTAATTATATTATCAAATGAATGCAATATTATATTATATTATATTATACTTCTCCTTAAATATTTGTAACTAATTCTAGTATGAAACAAAAATATAAAATGAAATTGCTAGTCAATAATAGATAACAAAAACATTGATGAGTTCATTTATGGTTCTAGAAAACTAAAATAATAACAACAAATTCAGAATTATTATTCCACATAAGGTAAGTGGAATGGAGTGGTGAGACAGATTTTGAAGGAAGTGTGTATGGGATAAGAACTGTCTATTCTGAATTAATGGCTCTTAAATGATCTTAAGAAATGTAAATGCAAAGTGTTAACACTTGGCATGCATGCCCTTTAATCTTCATGGTAACGTTTCAAAAGTCAAAACGTTGTTTTTCATGAGCTATTATCACTTACTAGTGCACATTTATTGCTTTTATTTTTTATTTTTTTCTTTTTATGTGTATATAAAAATTTATATTTATCTCATGGCTAAGTTTTTAAGGGTAGTTAATGATTACGTGTTTCCTTTATTTATTTAGAAACACGTGTATTTAGTGATGTTGAGTGGATCGAATCAATTATCCGATAAATAAAATTGAATTTATTAAATTAAATTAGATTTTTATTTCAATTGCGTTTAACTGAATTAATGAAATTAAATAATATTAGTTCAGTCTCGGTTCTAAGTTTTTAATTTGGACTAAACTAAATATTAAGATATAACCATTTATACAATAGTATATATTATTTTTAGGATTTTAAGATATTTTATTCTAACATTTAAAAATATTAACTAAAGTTAACTTAATAAATTTCTCGTGAGTTTGTAGTTATAAGTTAGACAAAATTTTGTATAAACAGGCTTAGTATATTTAATAAATTAAGATTTGACTTATCTTATGGACCTATTTATTAATTTATTAAATTTTATTTTTTAGGTTTGGCATCATCTTTTTAAAAGTCTAACCTGACGTATTAGCAGGGGTATTCGCGGCGTAATGTAGTTTGGTTTTTATGGTAAAATTCATCTAAATTAAACTAAAAAATTAAGACCAGTTTGATTTGGTTAAATTTAAATTAATACGAAAATCTGAAACAAATCAAATCAATCTTTTATCACTTGACTTGGATTAATTTTTGCGGTTTTTAAAATTCTTTTCGTAAGTATTAAAATAATATATTATAATATTATTTTAAAAAATAATTGTACAAGTTATATTGTGAAAATATATTGAAATATTATTAAAATAACCATAAAATAAAAGTAGTTTATAATTATGTAGTTAAATAAATGAAATAAATAAACAATGAAGATTAATTAAAAGAATATATACATACAAAATTATTAATTTATCACGTTAAGAAATATAAATAATATAATGATATAAAATATAATAATATTCAGACATATATATAAATATGCGTTTTGATTTGATTCTGTTAAGTTTTAAAATCTCAAACCACAAGTCAAATCAAAATCCGCGGTTTTAAACAAACTCCATCCAAACCAATTCAAATAATATATTTTTTGATTTAATTTTCAAATTTTTTTCCCATAAGTTCTCGGTTTCATTTGAATTTGAACATCTCTACTTATTAGTCTTAAAAGTTTATATATTAACACATTTAAAAATTCATGTAAAATATTTTACTCAAAATAAACCAATTAACTTTACTAACAAAACACATGAAAGAAAAAAGTTGTATATTGTTGACTTCCTGGTTTAAATTCCTATTGTACATAAATCTCTAAAAAAAATTAAGCTAAAATAATATATTTTTAAAGCATTAATCAAATCCATTAAAACAATAACCATAAATTATTATTCATCTAATTTACCTATCCATCACATCATATCTCATTTTATTGACCTTAAATTGTGTTTTATATAATATATAAATAGACCGAGGTATATATTTAACAAATGATTTTAGCCTAAATCTGACCTATTAAAATAAATAAAGTTTTTAAAAGATAATGTCTAACCTTTTATTAAAGCTTAAGTATTTATATTCCTATTTAAAATTTGATCTTTTCCATTTAACTTAGTGCCGTAACCGGGTAAAAGTCCTGTCAAGGGTGCATCAGAAAATAAATCCCAGAAGTTAGTTAGAAACTATTTTTCAGGGAGGAGTTGTTTTTGAAGACGAAATATAGATTTCGACTTGCATTTATTAAGAAAATGAATAAATTTTTTTGAGACACGTGGCGGAGTTGAAAAAATTAAATATAAAAATTTGTTGTGAGGAAGTCGAAAGAATTTTATTATATTTGTTGAGGATTTTACATGTAGTGTTCTTTGAATGGTTTAAGGGAGTTGAAAAAATTAAATAAATAAAAATTAAATATAAAACATATAAAATTAAATATTAAAAATTAGTTAAAATTTTTGTTAGTCTGTCACCAAATTAAAAATTAAATATAATTAAAAGCAACAAATATTAAATTTAATCTTAAAAGTTTTATTACGTTTGCCACAAGATTAAATGCAACAAACATTAAAAGTTAAATATTTTACAAAATTTTAACTAATTTTTAATAGTTAATGTTTGTTGCGTCTAATTATATTTGATTTAAATTTTTATGTTATGTAGTTATTTATTTTAGTTTAATTTAAATTGTTAGTTAGTCATTAATTTTCTTCACAATTTTTTTTTATATTTAATTTATTTTTGTTAAGCATACAGTGAAGTCGAAAAAATTTCTTCGACTTTCTCACAAGTCACCACATGTCAGTATCATGTGAAGTCGAAAAGATTTATTCGTAATGCAAGTCGAAATCTATATGTCATCTTCAAAAACAACCCCTCACAGGGAAATAGTTTCTAACTAACCCTGTTAATGAAATTTATTTTCTGGTTCACCTTCCATAGGACTTTTACCCATCACATAAACCAAATTTGTTAAAAATTTTGTTTTTAACCTTAACATCTTTTCTTCCTTAAAATCTCTAACATGTAATCACACGTTCACATTTTTATTATAGATCAAAATCAAATTGAATTGATTTGAATTATAAATTTTTTATCTAAACTAAACCAAACCCATTATAATTAATTGGTTTAGATTTATAATTTGTTACCCATCCTTAAATATCTCTACATGTATTATAAACATGCATTCACATTTTTATTGCATTAAAAACATGATGTATAAAAAAGAGAGAGAGAGAGTGAGAGAACAATACAGTGAATAATAATAATACGTGATCCTATTGTTTTTATTCATTGCAAAAAAATTACAAGAAAACCATTCTAAATTATACCTTTAAGAGATAAAGGGAGGGAAAGGAGAATTCAAAGCGACGATTGCATGCAGTAGCACACCCCACAAATTATCATGAAGTAACTATATTAGATTCTCTTGTAACGTGACACTGGGACGTTATCGCCAAACTTCCATGAAAAAAGAAAGCCAAAGCTTTCAATAGACTAGGGTTTGTGTGGATGAATTTATTAACCATTTGTTTGTATTTTATTCTATATTTTTTTAAAATTTTGTGAGAATGTTTGGGAAAATAAAAAAAAATCTTATAAATAATTCATATATATTTATAATTTATTTTAATAAGTTATAAGAGTTTATATAAATATAAATTTATTGAATAGGATTTTCATTAAATTATTTATTTAAACTATCATAATGTGAAAATTTGGTTAGACGTCATAATTTTTTCTGTTTTATGGCACAGTGCATTATACACAATGAAAAATATTTGATAATCAACTATAATACTTTATATTTCTTTTATTAATTTTTTCTCTTTCTTTCATTTTTTTCATATCTTATAAGGTAGTTATATTATTTCAATTGATTACTAAATTCTTTTATTACACGGTATACTTATCAAAATTCCTGGTCATAGTCAGGTCTAACCTTCGCATGAACTCCAATAATTCTTATCTCTGGCATCACTATTCACATTAAAAGAAAACATGTTAATCTTTTATTTTAAAAAAATGAGACAAAATAAAATACACCATTAATATATTTAACTTTTTTTAATTAGAATCAATATTTTTCATAAAATTCGATTATGCCTCCAAAATTCATGTTGTTGTGACAATCAATCGATTATCATACGTTTTCAATTTATTTATTGTTATCAATCTAGTTGTAGAAAGAAATAAAAAGATATTGATTTGTATTTTTTTCATTTCTTCTTTCTTAATAGCTCAACCGCGCTAAAATAAATAGTAAATAACTTGATCAAAGACATATGTTGATTGATTGTTTCTAACTGTATAGATCAAAACAGTGTAAAATTTTAAGATATATTCGATTGTTATAAAAAACAATTGATTGTAATACTAGTCATCGATTATTTACATATTTGTTATTTTATTTATTTATTTATATTTTATTCCCTTTTTATCAAAGAATTTTATTTTTATTTGGTAATCATATTTTACTCTGTCTATAATGTCCAATGTGTCACATTCCACACTGCGCAAAATAAATAAATCTTTCACTCCATCACGATGACCCGTTAGTTTCATATAGCTTCATACACACGTCTCAAAACAATATCTCGAGATAGTAAATAAATTGACTTTTAACTAAAAGAGAATTGTAATATATACAATAAAATTAGTTAATGATAACTTAATATTGACTAATTTGCATCAAAAAGTTCGCAAATTTCTATTCAAATAAAAATTTAATAATTTCAATAAATTTTGTAATTATTTTTAAAGATTTTATTTTTAATCTATATATACATTTAACTCTCAGTTCAACACTCAATCCTTCATGTTCAATTTATTGACTCTGTTGTAATGACTAGAGGGTTTTACTTGTCTTTTTTTTTTTTTTTACCACAGCAAATGCATGCATAGTAAGCATGGATAATGCGTGCAATCTTTTAAATGGAAAAAATGTTATGCTTGTTTGATAATGTATTTATTTTTAATTTTAAAAAGAGAAAATACGTGGCTGTTGGATATCATATATTATTTAATAATATAATATATTTAAAGTTTATAATGTGAAATAATTTAATTACATTTTTATTTTATTTAGAATACATTTGGGCAATAAAAATATGATAGGATATATTTTAATTCTACTTAATATTTGGTGTACATCAATATACAAATTAAGTAACAATAAGAGGTGATTATAGTAATAATAATGATAAAAATGGTAGTAAAATGATGAATTTCGTTGTGATAAATTAATAGTGGTGATTGTTGTGGAAACAATGACAGTATTGGAGGCTGCAATGGTGGTAATGCTAATAAGAATGATTGGATGAAGTTGATAATGGTAACATCAATGATGATATTAATAATAATAATTGTGATAATAACAATAATAATAATTGGATAGTACTGATAAATCGACCATGATGGATATAGTGGAGAAAAAATAATAATGGTAGCGACGATAATTGCATTGATAGTAATAATAATGCAGGTGATAAATATAATAATAAAGATAACAATAATAATAAAATAATAATGATAATGGTGGTTATAACAGAGACAATGAAACGATAATAAATAAGAGTGGTGGTAATAATGATGATAATGATAATAATGATGATAATGATAATGTAGATGATGGTGATAATAATAGAGATAATAATAATAATGTGATAGATATGACAATGGTAGAACAGTGACAGTGATTATAGTTATCATAATAATAATGATGATAATAATAAAAATGGTGATACTTATTATATTGTAAATACTATAATAAATAATAATGACAGTGATGATAATAATGATAGTAGTCACTATGTGACAATAGTAATAATTATGGTGATGACAATGATGACAAAGTAAATAATAATAATAATAAAAAATATAATGATTATAATGATAATAATAATGATAAAATTGAAAGAAAAAAAGCAATTATCATGTCTAACTCAACTATTTTTAAAATAAGAAATAAACTCTACTGTAATAGAATAAGAAATATGATAAATAAATTGTATTTATTTATAACTACCAAATGCATCTTAGTGTATAATTTAAGAATATTTTAAAATTTCATTTTATTTTGAGTTAAACCATTAATTTACTGAATAAAATTTTTTACGTTAAAAATGTATAATCTCTTAATTCTTAAAAATTTGTTGATAAATTATAATTTTAAATTCATCAAAAAATTATAGTGTAGTTTATTAAAATATTTTTCTAAAAAATAATTAAAAATATATTAATATCAAATATTTTGACAAACTATAGTTTAAATTTCTTAAAATACTTTAAAGTAATATTTCTTATATTATATTTGAAAAAATATAACAATTTCATGTATACTAAAGATAATTTGTAAGATTGATAAAAAATATACTGTAAAAGAATGGAATTATACAATAGCGTAATGGCCATAAAATAAATAAATAAATAAATAATAAATAATAAATAATTATAACAGGCAATAAATAAATAAACGGATACATTTGAAGAGAGATTTTGTTACCTTACGCTCAATTTAATGGCAATTGGACGCGTGTCCAAATATTAAAATATCTTAAACTTCCAACGTACAAGTGGCAATTCTATTTAATTTAATAATTTAGACGCATGAACAATTGAACATGCACTGAAAAAAGAAATAGTAAAATAAAAAATGAATAAAATAAAATAAAAAAATGGTACATGTAGGAGGTGTGAGGAAAAAAACAGAGTGAAGGAATCACGAAGACGGCACTTGCGGAGTCTAGTACGGAGTCGCAGAAACAAGTTTCCAATGACACGTGTCATAATCAGACGGAGAAGATTACGTGGACCAATACAATCACAGAAACGGATCGGATCTCAATACCTACCTCCCGTCCACGAACTCGGAATTTTATGTCCACGTGTCGATCTCTGCGTGATCCCTTTCGCTTCAACATTAAATCAAATACAAAAAATAGAAAAATACGACGGAAAATAAAAAAAAGAAAAAGAAAACTTTTGTTGAGTTCCACGGAATAGAAGAGTCTGGAAGCTCCTAGAAATCCCAACCGCAGAGGTGAACAGAGTTCAAACCAAATTTCTCTTTCGTTTTATCGGAAAATTTGATTCTCCGGTTACCTGGATTGGATACTAACACACTTCTAATTTCAGGTTTTTTTTTTCTTCTTTTGTAGATTTTTATTTTATTTTATTTTGTAATTGCTTTAATTTATGGAAAATAAGTTTTGGAATATGCTAATTGTTTCCATCTCTTGTTCCTAATTGTATCTGTTTATGATATGCTTTGGATTTGGTCCATTTAGTTTCTGGCAACAGGATATGATTCGTTGCATAGTTTAGTTTTGGTGATTTTATTTTATTTTATTAAAAATGTGGCGAAGCTATAGAGCTGTTGTTATATTTTGGTGGAATGTGAATTTCTTCTACTTAAATTCGTAATCTATTGCGAATTTGGGCTTGGGATGAACTTCTATGTTGTAGATCTTCAATTTTCAGCGTTTCTCTCTGTTTTTTTTTTTTTTTTTTTTTTTTTTTTTTTTTTTTTTATTGGTGAATTTATTGTGGTGTGTCTTACTGAAAATATTGTAGTGTTAGATCATAAATGAGTGGTAATTCAGCTTTGTGATATTTTGATTTTGAAGGCACTGGTTCATGCTTCAAAACAAGAGATAAGATAGTTATGGTTGCTGAGTATAGCTTCGTTTTTGAGAAAGGGAATGCGGTTTTGGCCTTTCTATTATGAGTATAACGGCTATGCACCATCATGGTTACGTAATCAACCCATAAGAAATTAGAAATAAGGTTTGGTAGGATTGTTAGGGTGGATATTAATAAAGTTAACAAATTTACGTATGGTGGATTTTTTATTGGAATGACGGGGAAATTTTTTTTTTTGCATGGTCACCTCTGTTTGGTTATACGATAAGATAGGACATTGGATATGGTAATATAAATCTCCCCGACTGATGTGTTGTTCTGCTATGCACATCCTGCCTGTACTGTATATCTGACATGCACATTAATTTCTCCATCATTATGTATTATCGATCCCATATATTTAAACTTAAAAACCTGTGGCATGACATCTTCTCTCGTTTTCACTTCTAAGTCATATCCCTCTCGCCTTTTGCAAAAATTGCTACACATATACTCAAACTGACTCCTATTTAAGTGAAAATCTTTTGTTTTTAAAGTCCATCTCTAAAGTTCAAGTTTAAGATTCCGGAAACACCATCGAACAGCTAGTTGTTTATTGATGTTGGGTGTAGTTGATGTTGTTATCATTGTGAAGGCTACTCTACTTGTTAAGTGGTAACTAAAATACTTAAATGTTTCTACCTTTCCTTCTTCTTTTCACTTGCTAGTTCCATGTTTTCCTTTATTTGCATCAAGGGCTTTGATTCTTGAAAGAACTCTTAATAAATTGGTCAGGCCAGAATTATGCTTTCTCGAGGTTTTCAGTTCTAATCTTAGAACTGCATGATTCTGGTTTTCTCATATGAGATTCTGGTTATAAGATTCTTCTAGGACTTTTCTAGCAGCGCATATTGGAACAGCATTTTGGTTCTATTGCTATTTTGTATTTCCTTATTTTCTGCTATTCCAGCAGAATGGTGGGGCCGCATTAACATTATGTATGACTTTTGTGGTTGCATACTGTAACCTTGAAAGACATGACTATGTTCTTGCATGTCAGAATGCAAATATCTGCTTGTCATTTAAGAGGACTGTGGGCTTACAACTTTGATATATTTCTTGGCACAATAGTAACATTTTTTTTATTTTGTTCCCTTTGTAGTACAAGACTGATTTAATAAACTGATAGAAATCCGGTATATTATTTATAAGAAATAGGGATAATTACAAAGTAGGCCACTACAGAAATTTGAGGGGCTGCACTTTCCAAAACTGAAAGAAGCCAATTCTCTCGCAAATGAAAATATATCTCTCCCACTCCACCATTTCTTATATAGAGACAATTCGGCTTATTTCTCTAATTGTCCCATCCCCCTGTGAACTAACTCCCTAATGAACTAATTATTCCAAGTTTTAGTGATTAGATGTCAAAAGTTTGTCATTCTACTTGCATCACTTTTTTTTTCCCCACTGTCTGTAAGTTATATTGGAATTTCTGAAATAATTATCACCTTTTTGGTTTCATTTTTTATTGGGTTAGTTGACATGTTTGTCTGGATTTATTATGTTCTGTGATGTCAGGTTATCTTAAATAATTTTCTAATTATCTGTCTTGATGTGACAGCTCAGGGTAAGGAGGACTTAATCTGAACCAGAAAGAGAGAACAGAAAACGCTAACAAACCTGAAGATCTGTTGTTTCCGTGTGATAGTGATTCATGCAAAGAACAGAAAAGGCTAATGTCAGATAATACTAGGATGTCTGATCATTGCTTCAAGAGAGGCAATGTAGATTCTAGTAGTAGTGAGCTTTGTGCAGATGATACCATCTTAAGTGACAAGTGTGTGGAGGAGGATGACAGTGTGTCTCAATATTCAATCAATCCCATATCTCAAACTGACAATGAACTCAGCTTTCTTGATAATGATGGGTGGCTCAATATAGGAAATTTTGAAGATGTTGATAGAATGATGTTGTAAGAAATTCTCCTATGAGATAGAAGTTTTTACACCTTTGAGTTTGAATGAAATACTAATCAATTCATCATTATCACCATAAATATCTCAATATAACTTTTAAAATTTCAGAAGTTGTGACTTAACATTTGGAATGGAGAGCCTCAATAATGAAGAGTTCTGCTGGCCCCCGTCTTCACATGGAACTGAAGGATCTGATGATGTGTTGAAGTCTGAGTTCAAATTTTCATCTGCTGAAGCAAGTCAATTGAAAAGTATATCAGATTATAATATAGATACAAATGAAAATATGGAAGGTCTGCCAATTAATGGCCGCAATAACAGAGCATCTCTGATTGATAAAAAATTGAGGTCTCAAATGACTGCCAATCATGATGCGGGTCCTTCATTATCAACATTCTATGAATCAGACATGAAATCTGGTAATACAGATGACTCGATGGCTAAACTAAAGGTTGGGGAGCCTCCAATATATATTTTTTTCCTATTTTAATTTTACAAGTTGAATTCTGAGATTCTGACTTCAAATTATGTTGCTGCAATTCTGGGTGGATTCTTTTCTCAAAACACACACATGGAGAATCACACAATAAGTTTGATATTTGCCTCTAACCTTCTGAAAGTTGTTAGCACTGTTGAATTTAGTTGCAGAAGTCTGATATTATGAGAATGCCATTATTTAGGCCGTAGTCCAGATTGTATTTGACATTTCAATGCTTTAATGTCAGTATTTATGTACTCTAGCCAGTTACCACTTTAAAAGAGGTTTATAGTTTATAAAATCAAATATATTTCATCACCATTGACTCCTATATCATAATTTTTGAAATTGATATTCTATAAAAATTGAAATCCCTAAACATTTTAGTTTATATTCATGTCCTAGGTATCCTAATTTGAGGTGTAACTAATAATAAGTGGCAACCCAGGGAATAAAGTAATTACTTATTTTGTCTGATGTGAATTGTGTTTTCCAATGATAGAAAATTGGGCTTGTCCTTTAGGTAATGCTCAATTTCAGCTGCTTCATTTTCTGAATGATCTGTTGCATTCATCTAACGTATGGTTTGTATTGACAGTGAACAAATCTGACTGCCCTATCTATTCAATTCAGGTGAACTTGTAAACAAATGATTTGTCCTTTAATTTGTACATCACAAACAGTCTCTTTGTATGACAGATGCAAGGAAAGCTGTCAAAACCATCAGCAGGAAAGAGAAATAATAGCTACCTAGGAAACGGTGATTCTGGTCATCCTTATACTCAGGTGGAGCAATATGCAAATATGAAGCAACCCTTTGGAGCCTCTTCCAGTGGGATCACTTCACAGGATAGCGTCCACAAACATAGACCAGACATGAATTCTAGTTCTTTAGGACATATACAGATACTAACTGACCTAATGCAGCCAGACTACAGTCATACTTCAAATTACACTTCCCTCATTCCAATGTTTGGATCTAGGTCTGAACATGATGGACATCCATCTCCTTTTAAAGAATCATCATTTGCATCAAACATGGAGAGTTCTCATGCTCATAATGTGGAGGCTGTTGCCTTGAAAACACAAGATGAGAGAGAAAATTTATATCTTTGCCATGATGGACAACTACTAAGTCCAAGTTTCAAAGGTGAAAATATGGCAAATTCTGTGCCATTCAAAAGTCCAGGTTCAGCTCAGAAAGTAGGTCATCAATTTGAAAGTGAGAATGAAGGTCATAGTGAAGTTGGAGGAGTCAGCATAGGATTTTCACAGGAAATAGACTCATCGAATGTGCAGGAAAGCTCATCTATGAGCTCTGCACAAGAAGAAACCTCACTTGAAGCAACTAGTTTTCTGCAGCTGCAACAGGTCATGGATCAGGTATTGTAATCTTTTGCAATGTTATATAGTTTGATTGTGTTCTTTGTTAGTGTCTCTTGGACTGTGAAATCAAAATCAACATGCTAGCATCCGACTAATTTTGTCACCAAATTGTTACCGTCTCTCTTAGATAGTTCCTAAAGTATCATAAACTACATTAGTAGCCCCTAAATTATCACCCTCTTTCATAATTGATCCCTAAAATATAAGAAATTATATAAATAATCCATAAGGTATTAAAAACCACGTTATATAGTCCCTTAAGTATTGAAAAAAATCTTCAAATTAGTCCCTCTACATTACAACAAAGGGACTAAATAGATAGATTTTCAGTACTTTAGGAACTATTTATACAATTCCATTCGCTCAGGTACTATTTAGGAGAGAGTCTAATAATTAAGGGACCAAATTGATGGTTTGTTTGACTAATTTTGGTTTCTTCGTGATGATGAATTTGCTTTTGGGGCTGTGTTAACATTACGTCTCCAATTCTGTTTGGCCATATATATCTCATAAATTTGGTGCTCCTGAAAGCTGAAACAAAGTATAAACCAAAATCCTGGTATTTGGCTCTCCTTTGTTTTTTCTTCTTTTTCCTAAAAATTTCCAAGTTGTAAGATTTGGTTTGTCAAAAGTGAGAATGCACTTTAATAGGAAGACTGGAAAAGTATCTACTAATGATAACCTTTAATTAGAAAATCAGTGGATTTGTTTTAGATAAAATACACGTAAATGTTTAACAAACTATGATTGTTAAATCTATTCTCATGTTTTGGCAATCAACAATTATAACTGTGCAATATTTATTGCACAGTACACACCTCAATCTAGAGGAACCAAACCTATGTTGTGATTCTAAGAAAGTTAATGCTTAAGTATCCTTATTGCTGAAAATCAGTTTCTCAATTTATTAGAAAAATACTTTCCAAATTTGATTGCAGTTGGATATTAGAACCAAGCTATGCATAAGGGACAGTCTATACCGCTTGGCTAAAAGTGCTGAACAAAGACATAATGATGCCAATGAAAATGGTCAAAATGATGTTGAAGCCTGCGAAGCAGTAATGACACAAGATGCAAACAGGTATCACTCACTTCATTGATTTCTTGTTCAAATTTATATTTCATTTGGGTCTTGGCTACTTGGCAACTTCCATAGATAAAACTGGTTCAACGCAAGTTTGAGGTTTGTGGTTTACTTATATTGCACATGTGATGCACTCAAACATATATTCTTTTTTAGTCATCAGGTTCTTATATAGATATGTGAAAAGTGATATCCATGACATGGAGAATAAAATATTTTTTGATGTGAATGGACATTATTATCAGTTAGCATTTATTTGTTAGATAAAACTTTTATTATTACCGTATAATCATCCAGCCCTTTCCCTCCCACCCCTATTTCAAGTTCATTCTTCGTTCTTAGCTCCCATCCATCTTTAATATCTGTTGAAAAACGATGTTTACTTAATCTTTTTGATAAGCGCAACACCTTTCTCTTTTCAGGTGTACGGGATTCATGAATATTGAAACTGATACAAATCCCATTGATCGAACTATAGCACACTTGCTGTTTCACAGGCCTTCAGATCCATCAATGTTGGCCCTCAATGATCCTCTACCTTTCAAATCCAGTTCAATGGTATGCTTCAATCAATCGTTAACATGCTTCAATGAAGTAGATAATTGTTTTTTGTTGGTAGTCTCATTTTCTTGTTCAACTAACAGATACATGGATCGGTGATCAATCCAGCAATAGTGACTGAGAAACAGGTTTGCCAGGAAGAATCTTGTACTGCTGTAGAAAAGTCGTCTTAAAGGGTCACACCTTGTGAAAAAAGAAACCAGCGTCGGCTTTATTTTGGGCTACAATGTGTTATTTTCAAGTTAGTCATATCATATATGATGTATAATTTATTCGGAGACTTAGATCCCATTTTAGTGATTCATTTTTTTGCATCCGATACCATTATATTGATGCATAAATGGTCGATCATCAATATAAGGTAGCGTATGAGATATAATTTTCTAGCGTAGGCTTTTGATTTATAAGTAGTCTGGTATCCAAATCCTATAGTCTAACATAACTGTGACATTTTACAAGGTAAAGGAAAAGAACCGAGACTAAAACTCGACCGAACCAGATCTTTTTTTTTTTTTTTTTTTTTTTTTTTTTTTTTTTTTTTTTTTTTTTTTTGTATTATTATCTTTAATTATTGGATTAACAAGCTGAGAAAAAAAATACATACTGATGTGATAAATTTTTTACATTGTTATCTAATCATAATCTATCATGTATTAGAAATTTATTGACTTTGGTATCAATTATTCTAAAAATTATATTAATTCTAATTTATGATTAGTTAATAGTGTAAAATTAATTTATGATCATTCAATCCTTAGTAGTTTTATTAAGTTAATTTTGTTTAAAAATAAATTATGATTCTTAATTTTAATAATTTTATATTAAAATAAAAGATTTATTAGTTGTGTATAAGATGAAATTTACATATATGTAGAGCCGACAAATGAAGTTAATCATTATTTTTATATTAAAATAAATTTCATTCTCAATAACTACTTATATATGTAGATATTCTAATAAGTAAAGTTGTATTTTTATAGATTTTGACGAGAAATTTGTTGTCATATCAAGTAAATCAGAACAAAGAGGAAGTTGTTTTAAAATGGCTTAAATTAGAACAAAGAGGAAGTTATATAAGGAAGTTGTTTTAAAATGGCTTAAATTAGAATAAAGAGGAAGTTGTATGATAAAGATATGCAGTAAATATCTTGAGAAAGTTGTTATCTTTGATACAATATTTCATGAAGAAGCATTAAATACCTTGAGAAAGTTGTTAACTTTGATACAACATTTCATGAAGAAACATTAAATATTTATAACAATGCAACATGTTTCTATCGGATGGATTGAAGACTTTGAACTTGTTAAGTCTAATGATTATTTCAAGCACTCCATGATGGAGGATCATCACAAGATCGAAGACTTACAAGAGGAATGCTTAGAAAATTAGAGGAAGAGTTGGAGAAAAAACTTCTTAAGATTGAATCAAACATTGAAGACTCTACTCTAAAATCAAGACCTTGTAATCTTCTTATATTTCTGTAAATTGAGTTTGCTTGCAAGTGAAACTTTTGGCCAACTTGTGTGAGTACATGGTAGCTCATGGCCATTTAGAACATTTTTTGTATTAACATGTTGAACTCAACCTTTTCTTTATTTTATTTTTTTTAGTAAAAGAAAACAGGGAGAAGAGTGAATCTTAGTCATGGGATTAAATGAAAAATCCAAAGGTTAAAAATACATTTTAATTCATATTTCAAGAATGAATCTAAACCTTTTATTTTTAATTTGATCCAATAGGTAAGAGTCATTCTTGTTTAATGAATTATTTTTAGACCTTAATTGTTCATGCTTGCTTGACCACCCTTAGATAGATTTACATTCTCATTTAGTTTACTTATGTGTTTTGGATGAACAATAAGAGTCAGTTTTTGGAAGATATTGAAATTGAGTTGTTTTCATTGAGACGATGCTCTCCTAGGGTTTCTTGATTGAACTTCAAATCTTATTAAAGGATCCTTCCTTTGTGGCGATTCCCATTGGCTTATTGATCCTGGTCATGACGTCTTCCCCCTTCTTCATCTAATTCCATTTTATATTTTTCTTTCTTTCTTTCTTTTTATTATTTTTGTTTGACCTAAATATAAAATTTCCAAAACCCTATGAAGAATTGAAGATTGAGCAACAATTCCAAGTTTGTGTGAGACAAGCTTGTATCAAGTGGTATCAGGAGCTAGTTTCTTCTTCACAGGTATTTCCTTAGCATGCCTAATGTTTTATAAGATGTGTCTCAATTGTTCCTTTTAAATTTTCTCATCCATTGCATGTTTATTTATATGTTATAGTCATCATAATCCTAAATTTTTTAGTTTAAATTGATGTGTTGTTAGTTCCTTGAGTTGTCATATCATTTCCTTAATGTTTTTGTGCTCGTTTGTCTGTGTTTCTTGCTAAATTTGTGGAAAAAAAAAACCAAGTGTTCTATTTTGTGCAATGCATCCATCCCCCCAAATCATGTCACACCTTATATTTTGATGGTTTGATATTCAATTTAAGTCCAAATTACCACTTAATTGATGTTTCTATTGTTCTTAGTACTAGAACTTTGAGTGCTTTGGTTTGGAATTATTTTTGAGTATTCTGTCCAGCAAAAAAAAAAAAGAAATAGAAAGAAAGAAAGAAAAAAATTGAAAAGAAAAAAAAAATAAACAAGAAAAGTGAAAAAAAAATCAAAGGAAAAAAAAATTGATCATAAATTCCTCCTTGGTGGATGTTGATTGCATCTCTGTTTGTGTCTTATGTTGTGTGTCACTTGTTTCCGTTCTGTTTTGAAATTATCGCAGCAATTTTACATCAATTAGTTGCTGTAATTTTGGTTTAGCCTTTGTCATAAATACTTCTCCAAATTTGAGTAGCCATTCCTTCAAATTTTAGCTTTTGTTGCTTGTCTTTTTGGCCTATGAGTTTTGTCTTGAGTTTTGATTTTCTTGGACTTCTTGAGCTGAAGTGTGGAATTGTTCCTCTTTCATAAAGGAAAATAGACTTAGATAAATGATTTAAGAGGTTTTATTAAGAAGTCTAAAGTGAGATTGAGAAGAAAAAGGCAAGAGAGAAATAATAGAGAAAAAGCCCCAAAGTGTAAAACACAGGAGAGTGAGCGAAACACTTAGAGAGTGTTGTGAGGTTTTCTTTATTTATCTTGTCTCTTGTATTGCTAACCTTTCTTGCAGCAAATGGCTAGCTCTTCAAGTGTGACGAAAGACTTTTCACCACAGACCCAAAGAATGATGGAGATGATGTTGGAGAAAATGGATAAATTACACACTACAATGGTTGAGAGTGTGAATGAAAGATGTGAGTAAAATGAAAGAAGATTTAGGGAAGAAAATGAAAGGAGAAATAGAGAAGAAAATGAGAGGAGACATAGAGAAGAAAATGAAAGGAGATATAGAGGAGAAAATGAGAGAGGAAGTAGAAGAGGAAATGAGAGGAGTGAAGAGAGGGGAGATAGTCAAAGGTCAACCATGGGAAGTGAGGAAGGAAGCAACTATGAGGGAGATTATGGGTTTAGAGATTAGGACCAGGAGAGAAAGAGGGATAGGAGAGAAGACCATAAGGAAAGAAGAAGATACAATAACTATAGAAGATACCAACATGAAGAGGAGGCAATGTTTGATGAAACAAATATGAATATTAGACTTCCTAAGTTCCTTGGAGAAGGAGGTGCCGAAACTTATTTAGAGTGGACAATGAAGGTGGATCAAGTATTTCGTAGTCATCCTATGCTTAGTGAGGAGAGGAAGTTGAGTCTAGCTACTTTAGAGTTGAGGGGTATGCTCTAGTATGGTGGAACCAAGTACAAGTTGAACTTTAAAGAAGGGTGAGACCAATTATCTCTACCTGGCAACACTTGAAGGGAACACTTAGAGAGAGGTTTGTACCACCATCTTATTCAAGGGACCTCCACACAAAGCTTTAAAGGATGGTCCAAGGTGCTAGAAGTGTTCAAGACTACTACAAAGACCTTGAGATCACCATGTTGAGAGCGGAGTACCAAGAGAATCGAGAGGCTACCTTAGCTAGATTTGTGCATGGACTCAATAGAGAGATACATGATATCCTTGAACTTCAAAGCTACACCACTCTTGAAGAAGCCATACATAAGGCTGAAAAAATAGAGGCTCAATTGAGAAGAAAACACATCTTTAGAAGGACTACCACACCTAGTTCTTCAAATTGGAAGGAAAGAGCAAAGAAGGAGGGCACATCTAAGACCTTCAACAAACATGACCGAGATGCTTCCAAAGGTAAAGAGGTAACTAATCCCATATTTAAACCTAATAATATCAAATGTTTTAAATGTTTAGGTCGTGGGCACATTGCCTTACAATGACCAAACAAGAAGGCCATGGTGATAATGGTTGATGGAGCTATCACAAGTGAGGAATCAAGCCAATCTTCTAAGGAAAGTGACGTTTCAAGTGAGGGTGAGCAATTTCCATGTGAGCTACTCGAAGATGGAGACCTTCTAATGGTGAGAAGGATGCTTGGGAGTACATCTCAAGACCTTGATGAGACCCAAAGAGAAAACATCTTTCATACAAGATGCACTATAGAAGGAAACGTATGCTCTTTAATAATAGATAGTGGTAGTTGTACAAATGTAGTTAGTACTAGGTCGATTAATAAATTGTGCTTGAAAACTTCTCCACATCCCAAACCTTATAAGTTACAATGGCTTAGTGACAAAGGAGAACTAGTAGTGGATAAACAAGTTGATATAGCTTTCACCATAAGAAAATACCATGATGATGTGTTATGTGATGTTGTACCTATGGAAGCTACTCATGTTCTACTAGGTAGGCCTTGGAAATTTGATAAGCATGCCTTGCATAATGGTGTTTCAAATACTTATATTTTCTCTCATGCAGGCTACAAGGTGACACTCAAGCCATTGTCGCCTAAAGAAGTTTGTGAAGACCAAACAAGAATGAAAATAAAGAGAGAAATTGAGGAGAAAGAAAATGATATCGGGAGCTCCAAGAGAGAAAAATATGAGAGAAATCAAGGTGGAAAAAACAAGCAAGAGTAAACCAAAAGAGGAAAAAGAGTTAGGAAAGAAAAAGAGTGAAAAAAAAGATAGCTTGCTTGTAGAGAGAAGAGAGTTAAAGAGAGAGTTCCTAGCTAGGAAGTCCATGTTTTTGTGCTTACCCAAACCCCTTTGTTTGAATTCTAATTTTGTAGGTACTCAAGAGGACTTGAATGCTTTGTTGAAAGAGTTTGATGTTGTGTTCCCACAAGACATTCCTCATGGTCTTCCACTAATTAGAGGAATTGAACACCAAATCGATTTGATTCCTGGAGCACCACTTCCTAATCGGCCAACCTATAAGACTTCACCCCAAGAATCTCATGAAATTCAAAGACAAGTCCAAGAATTGATGGAGAAGGGTTGGGTGAAGGAGAGTCTCTCCTCTTATGCTTCACCGGTCATACTTGTGCCTAAGAAGGAGGGAACATGGAGGATGTGCACTGATTGTAGAGCTATCAACAACATCACAATAAGGTATAGACATCCAATTCCTAGGCTAGATGATTTGCTTGATGAGTTGCATGGCGCTAGTGTGTTCGCCAAAATTGATCTTAAATCCGGTTACCACCAAATAAGAATGAAAGAAGGAGATAAGTGGAAAATCACCTTTAAGACTAAGTTTGGATTATATGAGTGGCTTGTCATGCCATTCGGCCTTTCTAATGCACCAAGCACTTTCATGAGGTTAATAAATCATGTATTGAGAAATTTCATTGGAAAATTTGTAGTTGTTTACTTTGATGACATTTTAGTCTATAACAAATCTTTCCATGAACATCTAACCCATTTAAGGAAGGTGATGGAAGTACTTAGAAAGGAACAACTCTATGCCAACAAGGCCAAGTGCATCTTCTCCAAAGACAAAGTGGTATTCCTTGGTTTTGTTGTGAGTTCACATGGAGTTCAAGTGGATGATGAGAAGGTAAGAGCCATCATGGAGTGGCCGACTTCCATAAGTGTCAAAGAGGTAAGAAATTTCCATGGGTTGGCTAGCTTCTATAGGAGGTTTGTGAAAGATTTTAGTATTATTGCCTCTACTTTGAATGAACTAGTTAAAAAGGAAAATCAATTTGTTTGGGGACCTAAACAAGAAGAAGCTTCTATTACTCTTAAAGATAAACTCACTCATGCTCCAATTCTTGCATTACCTAACTTTGCTTTATTCTTTGAGTTAGAATGTGATGTTTCTAATGTAGGTGTTGGTGCAGTTTTAATGCAAGAAGGACACCCCATTGCTTATTTTAGTGAGAAACTCAAGGAAACTCACCTCAACTACTCCACATATGACAAGAAGTTGTACTCTTTGGTGAGAGCATTCCAAGTGTGGCAACACTACCTACTTCCCAAAGAGTTTATTGTCCACACCGACCATGAAGCATTGAAACACCTAAAAGGACAAGGGAAGCTCAACAAGAGGCACGCTAAATGGGTGGAGTTTCTTGAGTAATTTGCTTATGTGATCAAGTACAAAGAAGGGGACTTCCAATGTAGTGGCTGGCGCTCTAAGTAGGAGGTATACCTTGCTATCCATGCTTGAAACTAGTTTATTTGGATTTGATCATATAAAGTCTTTATATGCTAATGATGATGATTTTGGATCTATCTATATTTTGAGTGAAAAAGGAGCTCACAAAGATTATTTTAGGCATGAAGGTTATCTTTTCAAAGGCAAAAATTTATGTGTGCCTAAAACTTCTTTAAGGGAACTCTTATCTTAGAAGCACATGAGGGTGGAATCATGAGGCATTTTGGGTTAGATAAAACACTAGCTATATTGCATGAACATTTCTTTTGGCCTAGAATGAAATGTGATATCTCAAAGATTGTTAATAGATGTGTGGTGTGCCATAAAGCTAAATCTAAATTGATGCCTCATGGATTATACATGCCCTTACCCATTCCTACCTCTCCATGGTTAGATATTTCTATGGATTTTGTGCTTGGCTTGCCAAAGACCAAGAGAGGTATGGATGCAATCTTTGTTGTTATGTGTAGGCTTTTAAAGATGGCCCATTGTATACCATGCCACAAGGCATATGATGCTACACACATTGCTAACCTTTTCTTTAAGGAGGTGGTGAGACTCCATGGGATTCCTAAGAGCATAGTAAGTGATAGGGACTCCAAGTTCCTAAGCTACTTTTGGAAGACCTTATGGGGTAAGCTTGGAACCAAATTGTTGTTTTCCACCACTTGTCATCCCCAAACTGATGGAAAAACCGAGGTAGTAAATCGAACTTTGGGGCAATTGTTGAGGTGTTTTGTGAGGGGTAATGTTAAATCTTGGGCGAATCATTTAGCTCATATAGAATTTGCATACAATAGATGCTTCTACTTCACATTCTCCCTTTAAAGTTGTTTATGGTTTTAATCCCCTAACTCCACTTGATCTTGTGTCTTTGCCATGTGAGTTTGCTTTGAATGTAGAAGGAAATGACAAAGCCGAGAAGATCAAATCACTACATGTTAAAGAGAGGGAGCAAATTGAGAAAAAGAATGCCAAAGTAGCCAAGTACATAAATCAAAAGCGTAAGGATGTACAATTCAAAGTTGGAGATTTGGTTTGGCTTCATTTGAGAAAAGAGAGGTTTCCTAACCTTAGGAAATCCAAGTTGCTTCCAAGAGGAGATGGACCCTTCAAGATTATTGAAAAACTTGGACCCAACGCCTATAAGCTTGACCTTTCTAGTGATTTTCTAGGTAGCAATTCATTCAATGTGAGTGACTTGACTTTTTATGATGTAGGTAATGATCAAGGAAACTTGGGGACAAGTTTGCATCAAGAAGGAGGATTTGATGGACCATCACAAAATCGAAGACTTACAAGAGGAATGCTTAGAAAATTAGAGGAAGAATTGGAGAAAGAACTTCTTAAGATTGAATCAAGCATTTAAGATTCTACTCTAAAATCAAGACTTTGTAATATTCTTATATTTCTGTAAATTGAGTTTGCTTGCAGGTGAAACTTTTGGCCAACTTGTGTGAACACATGGTAGCTCATGGCCATTTAGAACCTTTTTTGTATTAACCTGTTGAACTCAGCCTTTTCTTTATTTTATTTTTTTTAGTAAAAGAAAATAGGGGGAATAGTGAATCTTAGTCATGGGATTAAATGAAAAATCCAAGGGTTAAGAATACATTTTAATTCATATTTCAAGAATGAATCTAGACCCTTTTATTTTTAATTTGATCCAACTGGTAAGAGTCATTCTTGTTTAATGAATTATTTTTAACCCTTGATTGTTCATGCTTGCTTGACCACCCTTGGATAGATTTACATTCTCATTTATTTTTACTTATATGTTTTGGCTGAATAGTAAGAGTCAGTTTTTGGAAGATATTGAAATTGAATTGTTTTCATTGAGACTTTGCTCTCGTAGGGTTTTTTGATTGAACCTCAAATCTTATCAAAGGATCCTTCCTTTGTGACGATTCCCATTGGCTTATTGATCCTGATCATGGCGCCTTCCCCCTTCTTCATCTAATTCCATTTTATATTTTTCTTTCTTCCTTTTTTTTATTATTTTTGTTTGACCTAAATACAAAATTCTCAAAACCCTATGAAGAATTGAAGATTGGGTAACAATTTCAAGTTTGTGCGAGGCAAACTTGTATCACTCCATCTATAATGGAAGATGTGAAGTATGGATTTATTCCATACGTGGAATCTTGTTCAGTTTAAAAGCTCAAATCTCTCTTGTAAAAAGTCTTTTCTATTTTTCATTGTAGATCTCTATGTGCAGCAGAGGTTATTTTAGTTAGATAATTTTTTTTTTTGTAAATTTTGAGTTGTGTTTACAAAGAATAGTTGAAGTGTTTAGTAAGATGAGATTGAACTCAAATAATGCTTGATAGGTTAGTTTGAAGAGGCTGCATTCAACTAATACTTGGATTAGCTATAAGTAATTGAAGATCAAACAATACTTGTATCTTGTTGAAGATAGTGAAACCGTAATTGTTATTAAGGAACTGGATGTATGTAGTTTCAGGGATGAGATGAACCAGTATAAAAACTCACTTGTTGTATATTTGCTTATTCATTCTTATTTCCACTAACCAAGGCTGACTTGTTTAAAACATTATTCTTTGTAAAAAAATTTCAAAATTTTGCTTTAAAAAACTGAGTCTGGTTTATTAGACATATACTTTGTTTGTTTCTAAAAATCATATGTGTGATCTACCAGACAATATAGTAAAGTATTTTGTAAAAGCTTATAATTTTTTTTTAACATAATTCAACCCTTTTTTTCTTGTGTTTTTGCATTTATAGTTTAGTATTAAAGCTCAAACATTTGACAATTGCCAGAGAAAAAAATTTATTATGGTAAGCTCATCAACAATGTTCATCATAGAAAGATCTTCCATAAATAAGCTAACAACCTAATTTTAGCTTGATTTTGCACTTTTTGTATTTGTTAGATCAAGATGATTAACGTCTCAAGTTTTGATTAATTACAGAACAGACGGAACTTATTAGATTGAAGCATTGCAAGCCAAAGTCAGACGGAACAAGAACATACGGAAGATGACCCCTTAAAGTTCATCTTAGTTCAAGTCATTCGTCTGTCATAATCCATGCCTCGAGACGAAAGCATAAGACGATATGCTTAAGACGAAATCTTCAGATCAAGCTCAACGAAGTCAGTTTAAGACGAAGAATCAGACTGAAGCTCTTGAAGACCAAATCATCTATGAAGATTGAAGAAGTCCAAGTATTTCATCTAATTAATGCACGCCAAATTCAAATATTGATGTTACTAAGAGAAGCTTCCAAAAGTGGTTGGATACTGTGCAAAACCTCTACAACACGAAAAGCTAATCATGCTTTTGTTATCCCCTCTGATCAAGTCAGAAAAAGGTACTTAAAGTGCACTGATTCCACTGCTTAATATTAATTATTCTGATTGATCTCTGCCACATGATGAGAAAGCTTATGAAAAAGGACAACGGTCACCAAAGTGAGTCTAACAGATCTCTTTTGTCGTTGCTTATATAAAGGACTTCTCTTGCACTTATTCAAGTTGGTGAACACGCTGGAAAAGCTATTCATTTGTGATTTCGCTCACTTGCACTGTACTTAATTTGTATACCTCTCTTTGCGAAGAGGAACTTGTTTCTTTGAACTCTTTTTAAATCCACTTGTGTGGTGCCTTAGCCTGAGGAGGCTGCGTTCCAAAGAAGAATATCTCTTGTATTAGTTTGGGAGACTGCGTTCCAAAGAATACCTAGTGGTTTAGCCTGAGAAGGCTGTGGATAAAGAATATCTTATTAACCAGAAGTGGCTGGGTTCAAAGAATACTTGTAACCATTTCACGGTTCGTAATGAAAACTTAGTAGTTACTTGGTAACTGGACGTAGTCTTGAATAGACGAACTAGTATAAAAATAACTGTGTTTATTTTTATTCTTTTTGTTGACTAACGAGGATAATTGAACTTAAACATCTGTTATTTAAAATTAACAAAGAACAAAGTTTCGTCTGACCGATTTTAAAACAACAGATGAAAGGACAAAATTTTTAATTAACACAATTCAACACCCTTCTTGTGTTTTGTCTTTTACAGTATCCGCTAGTTATGAAATAAGAATTGGTTAGGAGAGTGACACAAGACATCTCCTTAGTATCTGAGTGGGGTTTGAGTCTGTCATCAGACGAATGTTTGCAGCTTCTTCATTAGATGAATCATTACTCTCACCGTAAAGATCTTCCCGTGAGTATGTTTTTCTTCTTTTTGTCCTTCTAAGGATTCTACTTTCTCATCAGTTTAGGACATTCAACACTTGTATGCTCAAGCTTTCTGCATTCATAGCACATAATTTTTGAAAGATCATTATTGGGAGAGATATACTACTCATGAAACCTGAGTGGAGTTGAACAATAAAGCTAGATATGCAATCACGTATAAAATTAAAAACACAAAAAGAGGGTTAAATAATGTTTTAGAAAAAATTTCACAAGTTTTTTTTAAACTTAATTGTTCCGTGTTAGACCTACAGATAAAGATTCACAATTTTTTTTTAACACAGATTGAACCATGTGTTTTTGCATTTATAAGTTTGTATCACATAGATGTTAATTAAAGAAGCATGTCTTACGGAAAGATTGAAAATAACTTCCAACGTACCATTTGAAATCCGGACCTCCGTGAATCACATTTGCAGCAGTACCTGGGATTGAATATGATTTCACGAGTATTAAAAAGACACTTTTTTCTTTTATTTTTTATATCCATAAAATTTAAATATGAATACTAGAGAACTTATAATAATTCATGCATTCTTCCAATTTGATTAAGATTCTTTTGATAATTACCCTAAGACGAAGGAGTAAAATCCCAGATAAAATCTTTTTTTTTTTTTTGTATTTCTTAATTGAATTTGTTTTTTTTTAATATACAAATGCACGCTTCATTGTATATCTCTCTGCACAACCATTGTCTATCTAACAACTTTTTAATTATCATGTTTGTCAAATATTAAATTTAGAAATATAAATTCTGATTCCGTAATACATGCTGATTGCTGATAGATCAGTTTGAGGAAAAGAACTTCAGAACATTTCTAGCAGAACACATCCATGAAGAGAGGTGAGATAGGATGTGAGATCCTACCATGCTTGTAGTGTGATTGAATTTCGATTTAAAAATTAATCTTGTAATAAATTTAGAAGATCAAAAGTTGTAAAAAATGTCAGAATCATACCAAAGAGCTAAAGACTCTTAATTACGTAGTTACCATTTTTTTTTTAAAATGTTCATACATATAAGAGTTATACTAGAAGACTGCTATAAGTGAATAACTATTTTTTAAAAATAAATTTAACTAAACATACACTTGTCAAAAAATAATCATATTCGATAAAAACTAACAAGACAAACAACTTTAAGAAAATGTCTAGTTACTTATTTAATCCTGGAGTCACAAATTTTTTTCTTTTAATCCATATAATTTGAAAGTAGTCTTTTAATCTTTATCCTTTATATTTTAATTTTCTTTTAATTTTACCATCAAAAGTTACTGTACAATATTATGTTATTTATGTTAATTGATGTATTATTCACTGTTAAATAAAAAAGAATTACCTAAAACTATTACGTAACTTTTAATAACTGATTTTAAAAGGAAATTAAGATGTAAATTAGGTTTATTTATCTATTTTATCCCTATAGTTTCACAAACTTTAAAAATAACTATTTTAGTCCCTTTAAAACCATAAAATATAGAAACTAAAAAAGATAACAGAAAATTAAAATATAAAGACTAAAAATGTAATTTTTAAATTATAAGGATTGAAAGATCACTTTTAAAATAATACTATGAAAAACAAATGAATAATCAAACCACAAAAATTATCACTAAAATGATTTTTAGGCTTTTTGTAAAATTATTCAAACATGCATTTCTTAAGGGGTCATTCTTGTATGATTATAATACATAAAAAACAATAATGACATCATGCAGTCTTGTTTAGATTCAAGAGAGCCACGACAGATTTCTCTCTTAACGAACAAAAAATCTAACTTCAGCTGCTAATATACGGTAATTAAAGACATATGTGTCAACTTCTACTTCTGTTGGTATTGTTAACAACAAAGTTTGTCAAATTAACAGCATAGCCCTAAACACATCACATTATACCAGGTAACCGGTAAAGCTACAAGAAAACACAAGTAATGCTAATCAAACTGTTGCCTTAGTTGCATTTCTGTTTCACTTTTCCAGCTTGCATGGGATGATTGACCCTTCATCCTTTTAGATTTTTCCTTATCTTTGATAGTTGATCCTTTCTTCTTGGACTCGTTGTCAGTATCCTTTAGAGGGCGATCACCACATACAGGGCAGACCATTCCACGTGCACTGGAGTAGGTCTTAGGAATCCCGCACTGCAAACACATTCTACAGAGAAAGTGCAGTACTCAGAATTTAGAGGAAGGTAGAACTGAATATTTCAGAGAAAATTAGGAAATTGAGAATGCTTTATTATTCAAGGAAATTCCATATAAAGGTTCTGCATATCATCCATGTATATTGTAGACTCTTGATACACTTAGTGGAGACCATTTCCTTTACTAATATTAATCGGGTTAAACTCACTACACACCAACACCCATGAACACTTATCATGTGATACATGAACATATTATTTCCTAAGTGCATTAACTATTACTTTTTCCAACACCTACTGTGTGAACTCACAAAGGAGCTTTATGTACATTGTACAGACTACATACACCACTACTTACTAAGGATCAACGCATACCTTAAAAGATCTGCAGCATCTTCATCATTAGGATTTGTTGCAGTTGGAACCCGCTTGCCTCCTTCTGATGTGCCCGATGCAGCTGATGTTGGTGGTTGGCTACCATTGATGTCACTTCTTACTCTCTCATGAATCCCAACCAGTTGAGGTTTTGACTCTACCACAGCACCTACATGAAATGTTTCATAAATATTATACTTTCAAAATGAATAGGAGTGTAGATATTTTTTTTTTTTTTTTTTTTGTGACAGAACATAGATCTGTTTATACTCATTGAACAAGATTAAACCTGACAAAAGTAAAAAATTAAGAGAGGATTCTTCACTTTATTCAACAAACTACCAGGTGAGTTAACACATTCAAGCAATATAACAATCCCTAAGAAAAAATCATTTAACTGTCCATCAGTTGTTTTCCCTGATTAAACTTCATTTAAGATATGGCAATGAAAGCAACAAAACACTGAAGCATTTTGAAAGGGGAAGAGCCTCTTAAACTTGATGGGCAATCGTGCAATTAATTTATTCAGTTTTCTTTTAATATCTTTTTTGCATCAAAGAGCAATTCATTCAGGAAAAGATCTGTATAAAATATATAAAATATCTTCTTAAAATACAAACCACACAGAAACAGGGAAAAAACTTGAGCTATTTAAGGCCTTAATGAATCTAATTCGTTGACACTTATTTTAATTTTTATATCATCAGAAAGCCTTATTTTTATATTGTTTTCAGTTTGATATTTCTGATAATCATTTACCAACATTATAAAAAATCAAAGACTAACATACACAAGACTATTAATATCAAAAAGGATTTTATAATTTTAATCACAGTACCATTCACGACTGAAAGTTCACAAGATATCACAAATCATTGAATAAGCCATGTTAAAAATCCAAATCTTTTACAATATTGACTGTGTTGTTGTTATGAGACTCAAGGAGTGATCAATTACGGTGCCAGTCAACAAAGTTAAATCCAGATGATAAACAATTTCTTCAGAAGCAATTGTACATCAGGAAACCATACGCACCATTGACACACATGACCATAATACCCCGGTTTCAAAGATGGAGTCAGACACCCTCTCCCCCATTATTTTAGTCCACCCCAAAATCAGGCCTGGCAACTGAACTTACAAGTAACAAATTAACACCACAATAAACAAGAAAAATGTTTGCAGTTAAATTTAAAGAGGCACACCAATTACATGGAATACTCTTTCTAGTTGTACACTAGAATAGCTCTAAAGAGGCAAGAAAAAGCTACCCAAAAACCAAAACCAACACCCCATGAATACCAACTTGTAAGTAACATGCACAAAGGAAAGATTGAGAGTAGACACAATCTCAAAATCAAGATAAATCCTTGCCTTGCTTAATAACAACACATATCCTTTTACACCACAAGACCACAGCTTAGCTTATAGATATCTAGGTCTAAGTAAAACTCATAAATCACATTTTCTCAACATGAAATCCCTAAATGTTAGAGGAAGAATCAAAACAAAAAGAACAGGGGTTCAGGGTTCTACTTGTACCCTCTTAATTTTCTCTACTCACCCCTTTGACCAAACAAAAATTGCTTAGTAAAAAAAAACAAGATTTATGAAGAGTACCTGAGGGTAAATCTTTCTTTTCCTTGCGGCGCCTCCTATGGGGATGCCTACCATGTTGCTCATCAGCGTCTCTTGAAGGGTTGTTGTTATACTCATCCACACTATTGTTCAGAAATTGGGGAGGTCCTGCAATCTATATTAGGGCAACAACACACACAACGGATTCAATAACCGAGGGAGGGGCAAATTCGAGAATCGAAAAGGGGGTGAATCAGAGATGCAAATTACTCACTTCCGAGAAAGCGTCAAATGCAGAAGGAAGACCCGACGCAGAAGGAGGATTTGGAAGGTGGTCGAAGATGGATCTGTCGCCCAGAGAAGGGTGATCACCGGTACCGGCGCCGGCGCCGGCAGTTTCATCGTCGTCGGAATCTTCAAGGTCGGAATTGAGGTGTTGAGGTTGGTGTTGGTCTTCTTCAGCTGAAGAATAACCTTGAATAAGAGACAAGCTCATCGTTCTGTGTCTTGGACAAACCCTACTCTATATGCTTCTGTAAGATTCAATGTAACTATTTTACATAACATATCAAGCTCCATTATATATCAATAAATACCTCAAATTTATTAAACAAATTATATTACATCTATCATTTTGTCTATACATTATTTTTCGCAATCATTTAATTATATAATCCATCACATTTCTTCAAATTAATTTTTTATTTTTGTAAAACTATATTACAACCTTTACACTCAAATAAAATTCGTATTTTAGCTTTTATTTCTTTGATATAAATCTCCAAAAATAAACAAAATTTGATAAAACTATTTTACACAACAGTAATAATTTCTTTATAAAAAAAATCTTAAAATCATGTAAAATTTAATTTATGATTAAGTAATTGTATAAAACTATTTTATACTGTAAGTATATCATTTTTAAATTTCAAAAATAAATTAAAGAAATTTTTTAAAAGTATTTTGGATGGATAAAAACTTATAAAATTACTATTAATCAAGTAATTATTCTTTTATTATATATATATATATATATATAATACGTGGCAGTATATCACACACATTAATAAACATGACTAACACACAGTTATGGTGAAAAATTAATTTGATCCATTATTAAAATTAAGAGGATCAAGTTCATCATTTTTTAAAAGTGTAAAGATCAAAACTGATTTTGAAAAAAAAAATTGAAGAATTTAAAATCAGTTTTACTAAAGAAAAATATAAGCAGTACAAGGTGGACGTTAGAAACTTAAAAATATGTAATTGAAGAATGATAGAACTTCAATCTCAACGTAAACTTATTTGATTTATTCAATTGGTGATAGATCTTATTTATTCAATCTCCTTGACACAGTCATAGATCTTATTTGCCAATATAAAAATAAAGATAAAGGTTGACGTGAAGAAAGAATATAAATGATTCAACTTGAAACATGTTCTCTCTAGTTAGATTAATCTTGTAATCATAGATATTTTGCAATAGATTTCTCGAACCTTCATTGCAACTTTTTCTACCACGTTCACCATAACTAAAAACAATTTGGTGACATGATTTCTATTTTTATTTTCTTCCTACTTTTCTTCTACTTAATAAATATAAATAACCAAATGAAATGCTTCAAAAAAATATCATGAATGAATTCAGGTTAAGGTAATAAGTAAAACTGCATTCGTGTGAATGAATGTACCTCAAGGTTAAAATCAATCTTTCTAACCCATCTAACTAGTGATTTAGAATTACATTATGAGAAATAGTGACCATAGATTTGAAATTAAAAACAGCCCTAACACTTCTTCTTCGAACCACCATTTTTGTTTTATTTTAATGTATTATATTCTTAGCAAACATCCTTCATCATGGTTGAGTGTTTGGTAATCACAATTTTTCTTTCCCTATGTTATCTAGTTGTTGTTATGGTTGGAATTAGAACTTAACACAACATATTCATCACTATTTTTGTCATTGGCTAAAAGATTGTCAATCATCTCCAATGATCATGATGAATGGTGGTGACTAAAGTGAGTTGGGAGAATAAATATAAAATAATCTATGATTACAATATTAATCTAGCAATCATAAAACATAACAATAAATTATTTATTTTACTTTCTTACACTATCTTTCATGAAAAAATAAATATACGAAGTAAGGTAGTGATTTTTTTTTTTGCAAAAAATTTAAATATGCGATGCATGGTGGTGATGAATCTTCTACACATAAAAAGATGTAAATGCTATATAACGCCAAAGCTAATGAAAATATACTACATAAAACTATAAGCATACGTCTCATTTTTGGGATATATGAATGGAACTATGGAAGAAAAGAAGTACAGAGAATAAAGGTGAAAATTGATAAAAGAGAAGTATAGACAGAGAAATGAATAAAGGTGAAAAATGATAAAAAGAGATTGAAAATTAGTTATTATTAAAATAATTAATTGAATGTAAAAACCTTTATATTATAAAGAAAAAATAACTCAAATATTTATAATTATTTATGAAAAATATCATATAATTTACTTGAAATAAATATCAATAGTTTACTATTTCTAACTATTTTAACACCAAATTATCTCTTAATATGCGTTTTTCACCCGATCAAACAAATATATTTTAAGAAATGAAAAAAAATCGACAATATGCTATTTTTATGGTTATTAAACGTAATCAATTCAAAAACCTTCTAAATCCCAACATGAGATAGAGGCCAATCCCTTAAATTTAAATTCTAAAATTATTTTCCAAAATTAAAATGGTTTATTTTAGCAATGAATCAAAAACATTTTAGGAAAAAAAATAAAAAAAGAAGAAAAAAGAGTGATAGACGGCAAGTTGGACTGAATTGACCTTGAAAAAGGAGTCATATGATCCCGTGTTTTGGGTTTTTCTTCATTCTTCAACTAATCCATTCCTTCCTCACGCGTTATTCTCCGGCCACCGTCCACGACGGAGCGCCGTTCACCCCTTAAAATTTTCCGATAGGTTGGTGCTTCCCAGGTTTTGACCACCAACAATGGACAGAGTCTTCAGCAAGCTCCGCAATTTGGACGCTTACCCGAAAGTCAATGAAGATTTTTACAACCGCACGCTCGCCGGCGGCGTCCTCACCGTCGTCTCCGCCGCCGTCATGCTCTTCCTCTTCTTCTCCGAGCTAAGTATGGCCCCCATTTTCCTGCTTTTTCTTATTTATTTATTTTTAATATTTTTAAGAAAAGTGGGAACTTTGATATTTTTTTTGGTTGTTGCTTGGTTTTGGTTGGGAAAGGTGGGAAATTTATAAGTGGGGATTTGAATTCTGTGGATTTTTATTTTGTGGAGTTGAGAAAATTGTACAAATTTGTGTCCTGCTTGGCAATTTTTTTGTTGCATTGAGCTGAATTTGAAAGGTATTTTTATTCAGTGGTAAGGGAACTTAGGAAAGGAATTATTTCTTCTTTTTCTTTTTGTGGGGGGGCGGGGGTGGTAATAAAATTGAGAGCTTTTTCTCTTCCAGGCATTTCTGTGTTTATAATAAATTGATGGTTAAGACTTAGAGTTCCAAGGCAATAAGGGCTTAGATCCGTTGTTTCAATCATGTAATTGATGACATGTTAGGGATTTCCGTTATGGTGGGTTTGTTTGGGCTTTCATTTGGGTGCATTGATTAATCTCCAGGAGAAAGTTTTCTGATGATAATAATAATAATAACAATATGACCCTGATATATGACTTGGGTAATGTTATCAACTATTGGCACAAGGGTTTATCAAATTCAACTGGTGATGCTCTAATTCTAGGGCTTCTTTTTTTATACATTTTAAGCTTATTTTTCTGCAATTGTTATGATGTGGTCATTGCTTTGTCTGTGGAGATTTAATTGCTGTTAGTTTTAAGGATAAAAGGTGTATACCAATCTATGAAAAAATTGCAGGAGTGATCTTTAATGAAACATAGTTTAGCTGAGGCTGTCTTTTGCTGAATCATTACCCCACTGCTTACATATGTGGCTACAGCCTGTCCCATTACACTTCAAGAATATTATCTTTTACCTTTGGTTGCAGGTTTATACTTTTACACAGTTACGGAGAGTAAGCTTTTGGTGGATACTTCAAGAGGAGATACCTTGCACATCAATGTAATATAAAGTTTTATTCAGCTCTTTATATTCCAAGTCCAATCTATGGACTGTGTTATGATTCATGGGATTGTACAATATTATTTTTTGATATTATTAGTTTGGTGATTTGTTGACAAGAAAACTTGTATAAATACCATTATTCCATTTTTTTTAATTCTAAATGGTCTTTTAAGGATTTGATTGGCCTTTTACCTTCATATATCCTGTAAATTTGCCAGAATTATTCCTTATTTGACTGACTACTTTTTCAGAGTGAAAGATTAATTCTTTTCCCCCTTGAAAATGCAGTTTGATGTCACTTTTCCTGCTGTTCGATGTTCAATACTCAGCTTAGATGCGATGGATATTAGTGGCGAGCAGCATCTTGACATAGTATGTTCTGCTTAAATTAGCTTTTTATTAATTTTCAGTTCCTGTAATACTAGGTGCATGTTTATACTTATTTATTCGTGTGAATTATGAATCATTATTTACACTACACTGTTACTATTTGCAGCGTCATAATATAATTAAGAAAAGAATTGACGCTAATGGTAATGTGATAGAAGAGAGGAAGGATGGAATTGGTGCGCCAAAGGTTAGCTGAAATACCCAGGCACTTTTTTACTGCATAATGGTTGTTTGCTTTGTGTTTACTTTACTATATAGTTTTATCTATTCTGTTGTTAAAATGCCTTTACAATATTTATGATTTACTTTTAAACGTTTTAGCATACATCTAGTGTGTTTTCAACTCAACACCTATGTTCAAAAGAGTGCAGCTTCTTATTGAGGAACTCTTCAAATATGCCAATTTATAATTCACTTTAGTAGTGAAGTGCTAGCAAGTGCTTAAAAGAAAGGTGAAGCGGAGATAAGAAGGTTGAGGTAAATGAGTGGTTATACAAGAAAGTTGGAACAAATGTATCGGGAGATAGTTGGTGGAGCACCTGTCGAGGAGATGACTAAAACTCACTGAAGGTGGTTTGGTAATGCGAGAGAAGTTAATCATATGGGAGATAGTCTGATAAAATGTGTAGCAGAAGACTGAAGAAAACTTTAAGAAAACCCATAAGAAAAGACTACTTAATGATTTTATTGAAAATTTGGCTTTTGGTAGATTCAAAAGATGTCAATTGAAAAATTGGTTTTATTGAAATTTTGTTGATGCCATATTTTAATACAATTTAAGAGGAACTGTTGTAAAATAGAAATGCAATCCGGAAATACATTCATACTCTTGTAGTATTAGAGAACCACGTGTGTTATGAATTAATATTGCCTCGAGCTGCTTGGAAATGAAAGGCCTTATGTTTCTTTCCTTATATCTATTGGGTTGACTAGTAGTTGGTGACACATGAAATGGAAGATATTAGAATGGAGGTTTCTTACAGGCAATTTGTGATGGGCAGACATTAGTTATAGTAAGGCTAGTTGTATCAGACCACCCCTTGTTTCTTACTTTGGAAATCCATTTTCTAATTTTCATCATGTTTCTACTAAATTTTTTATGTTGAGCATACCAACCATGCAACTCAATCCCTTGTTTCTTACTTTTTTGTTTCCTGTATATCTTTCTAATGCAGATTGAGAGACCCTTACAGAGACATGGTGGCAGACTTGGGCATGATGAAAAGTATTGTGGTTCATGTTTTGGTGCAGAAGAGGTACCTTTGACCATTTACTATACTAAGTTTGCACAAGTTTTCATATAATTTTGTAACTACTGTAACATGGTGTCAATGTGGATTGCAGGACTTAAAGGCTTTGATGTTTTATAAATTTTTTTTTGAAAAGATTGGTTGGAATGATTTATGCCTTTTACAAAAAAAGAAAGTTGGGTGACAGAATTTGGTGAGATTTAACTCAGAAAAAGTTTGAGGATCTAAACATGATAATCAAAGGTTGTGGGTTCGAACCCTTCCACTTATACAAACCTAATAATTGTTAACAACTAACATTTTTTGATAAAAAAATAAAGTGCCCTTAAGACTCTAGGTGTTTTTAATACCTTGTGGCAAGAGGCACCAAAAGGCTCACACCTAATTAAAGAATTAAAGAAATATCTTAAAAAACCATAAATATTTAACTGTCATGCTTCAGATATATATTTATTAATGTTATTCTTGTTAATATTGTACTCTATTATGGACATGATATCAATGTGTGTGTGCACTAACAAGCAATCTGTTTTTAGTCTCCACGTTTGAGATGTCTAGTCTTCGGTGTGAGGGAGGTGTGTTGGAGCTCCCACATCGCCTAAAGATATGACCTGTTTAGTGTACATAAATGTGGAACAAATAATCCTTACCTTACAAGTCGGTTTTGTAAGGTTGAGTTAGGTCCTTAATCCACATTTCTTAAAGTGTTGATTGACTGATAAGCCACTGTTCTTTATATTAAAGCCTAAGGTCTTTTAGATGAGCTTTATAAGTAAGATGCCCACCTCTGGATTACCTCTCCTTTATGTAAAAGTGCTATTAAGGCGCACTTTTTACCACCTTTAACTACACTGGTTGTAAAACAACTAGACATTTGTGAGCGTTTTTATGAACCAAAGACCAAGGATGGATACTGGAAACTTGGTGAAAGGATATTATTATTGAACCACTGCCTGGCTGTTCTAGTCAAAATTTCTGGAAAACATGTTCTGGGATCTTTCATCTTTGTAAAATATTTTGTGGGCTTTATTAATGAGAAATAAGTATGATAATAGGGAACCATGAGTACCACTACCATCTGGAGTTTTCCAATTAATGTTGATATCTAGTAAATTTTCTAACTATTACTTCTTTCTGTGTGACCTTTTTATGCTCCAGCCTCATTTATTTGTAAACTACTTAGGATATTTCTTCTGGGTTACAGTTTTGAAGCCCCGGTCAATGGAAATACAGTTTATTACCTTACAATATTAGATAATATAGTGGGAAAAGGCTTGCTTGTTGTATCGCATTTGGTGTTTACTATTTCCGTGTGCTTATTTTTAAAACACCAAAATTATCTTCACTGTTATTTTTCAGTAACAATTATAAATCCTAATAAGACTGATTTGCTATGTATTTATTTGGTAGAAATAGTTAGGCTGGTGCAAATGTTCATTGAGTTGCATGATTGGTATGCTGGATAATTTCTTCTTTTTTTTTCCGGCTAGACTGACCCCAGCATTTGTTCTGGAATGATCCCAGAATCTGTTGGTCACTGAAGTTAATGAGTAGTATTATGATCAAGTTAAATTTAATAATAATCATTGATACTTTCACTTTTGTAGTTCAATATGCTCACTAAATTGTATATTTTATACTCTCCAATCATTTCTTAATTTCTTATGTCTGTGCTTGCTCTCTTGCTTGTTCTCACACAGACAGATGACCACTGTTGTAACTCTTGTGAAGAAGTGCGTGAAGCATATAGGAAAAAGGGCTGGGCACTGTCAAATATGGATTTGATTGATCAGGTTGGCTTGATACTCTTTTTCTATTGCACAATAAACACTGAAATTTTTTGTGGATTCAAACACCACACCTGTGAGGCTGTACACATTTTATTATGTTGTTTCTGAAGCTTATTCATTATAATTTATATTTATATAAGCTTAAGAATGCAATGAGGAAGCTAACAACAGAAATGAGAAGGCCGCACCCTGTGGCTTGTGATATCTTGTGTTTTTGAGTTTTTGGCTAAATGGAATCTGACATGTGTTAATTATATTGGACTTGTGTACTTTTCCCTGATGTTAGAATTTGTAGGCGGTAGTACATTGCATTCTGACTCTTTGGTTTTGCTTTTAGTGTCAAAGAGAGGGTTATGTGCAAAGGGTAAAGGACGAAGAGGGTGAAGGATGCAATCTTCAAGGGTCTCTTGAAGTCAATAAAGTGGCTGGAAACTTTCATTTTGCAACTGGGAAAAGCTTTCTTCAGTCTGCTATATTTCTGGCTGATCTGCTTGCCTTACAGGATAATCATTATAATGTAAGACCGAACTGGTTTTTTATCATCCATTGCATGAATTACGTATATCGTAAAAACGTTAATAATTTCTGATGTTTTGCCTTCTCTTGTAATAACATGACTGATTTTCAAAATATGGTGTATGATGCAGATAAGTCATCGGATTAACAAATTAAGTTTTGGTCACCATTACCCTGGATTGGTAAATCCTCTTGATGGGTAATTTTCTTCTCCAGCAGATGTCTTTATTTTCTGGTGACAAGGATTGCATGTGGGCATAGGTGTTTTTACTTACTGAGATTTTTAAATTTGAACCTAATGTCATGGAATGAAATTCTAAAGTAATTTGCTTTCCCCTCTATATTAAAACTTAATCAAATTTCCATTAGATAAGTAAAAGCACTATCACTTGTAAGGTTTAAACTTAAATTGTTTTCATTGCAAAGCATGCTTCCTTGCATTGCAACTCATCAAAATGAGAAGCAATGAGAGGTTTCAAAAATAAAAAACGAGCAGATTGTAACAGATTTGATGACTACGCTGTAACATCATGGATGAAGTATGGTCAAATGCCATTTTTACCCTTGTTCAGCCCTGTTTGTTGAGAACAAGGAAGCATGCAAATGTTTGGAGATGAACCTTTGACTCAGCTACTGCCAATGAATGCATTCTTCCCATTCTCTCAACATATAGGGTTGAAACCTGGGCAAGAAAGACTTTTTAGAGTGCAAAACATCCTTTAGCTTATAGCTAAACTAATGTTACAATTTACAAATCTATGATGCTTAGCAGCATTTTGATGTTGTGAGCTGTAACCTGATTTTTGTATTGGTTTTCAATAGTGGAAGGGGAGAGCAACTTGTAATTATAATATGCCTAAAATTTAAAGTAACTGATACTCACACAGACAAAGGCACAGACGCACATATAATACATTTCAAGGACCAACTCTACCTAATTTAAGCTGTTAAGTAAAGTTATAAGATTGGTTTTATATCTCTTACAGTACACATACAAACATACTTTTCATGTTTCATTTTATTGCTGATATGAAGCCTTGCAGTGAAATTTTGCAGAAGCAGTAAAATGTTTGCAGAAGCAGTAAAATGTTGATTTATTTTCCACCTTTGTTGTCCTTGCACATAATTTAACCATGAGTGCAAAGTTATTTTCTCATGTATTACTCAAAATGATAGCCTAAAATAAATGCTGTGATTAAATTTTTCCACCCACAACTATTTAAAGTCTCATTTTCTTCTCCTTCCAATCCTTTGCAGGGTAAAGTGGGTGCAAGGACCAACTCATGGCATGTACCAGTATTTCATAAAGGTTGGTCCTATCAGGGAATAATTCTTAATTAAATATTTTGTTTGTATGATAAATTTTTTAACTAATTGTTTGATAATGATGTAGAATCCAACTAACATATTTAATGTATATCTCACATTTTTCTGTATTTATGGTTCTCTTAACAAATATAAATTTGTCATGATGATATTGCATTCTTTTTTCTTTTTTCATTTTTTTTTTTGTGCGTGTGTGTGACTATACTTTCAATATTTCCGATGTGTTAGTGCTATTATGGATTTCTATTATGTAATTTATTCACCCTTTTCTCTCTTGTATGCACTTTTATAACATCATATTGCATTTTTTTTCCTCCTCTTTTTTCTTATTGTTAGTATACTGCATTCATTTCTACATACTCCATTCTAGTATTTGTCTTGTATTTGCTATGAGAACCAGCAAAAAATCTTGAATATTTGCTTAAAATATTGCATCCAGTGTTGTTTTTATTATTTCTTTTGAATGTTTGCATATTGTGTATGCAAATGTGTACCTGGTTGACACTTGTTTGGGCATCTTTGTACGCATTGCAGGTGGTTCCTACAATATACACAGACATTAGAGGCCGTGTTATCCAATCAAATCAGGTAATTGTTGATATCATGAACATACTGCCATTTCATGTTTTGTTGGATAATGCCTACACAGCATAATATATATGTTATTACGCAGTATTCCGTGACTGAGCATTTCAAGAGTTCAGAGCTGGGTGTTGCAGTTCCTGGAGTTTTCTTCTTTTATGACATATCTCCAATCAAGGTAAAAAATTACCTCATTTTACTAGCAAATTGATAAAATTTTGATGTTTTTTCTTGTTCCCTTGACTGCACTAGTTTGTTTTACCACTTCAGTTTGATAGCTAGGCATGGATAGCACTCTTAGTCTTTCCCATAATATCCTTTTGAACATTTCCTCACATAGTGAATGGGGCACATTTGGGGAATTGGGGTTGAGTGCTGGATTTTTTGCACACTCTGTACATGAATACATGAATGGTAATTGTTCGGTATCCCTTATTTCATTTTCTGTTATGAACACTTGCATTTCGGATAATCTCATCCATCCTGTGAATTTCCCGGGCCCTGTTTTGCACTTTTGATGCTCTTTCTCTATCTAAAATTGTTACTATATATTCAAAAGGATATGAAATGAAAAGTCGACCAAGGACAATAACATGATTATATGCAGCCAACGTTATGATATGTTAGTGCCTTTCACACTCACCCTGGAATTTATGTTCTTCCATGATTATTATTTCCACAAAGTAGTTTTGACCTTCATTAATGGACAAAGTAAATCCCGAGGCTTAATGTGATCAAATTCAAAATAAGTGCTTAAATATCATAGCCTAAGCAAGTCTGATTTTGGATTAATAGTTGATACCTGAAAACTTTGGAAGATATATAAGAATCCAACATCTTAGTTCTGTTGAAGCATATTGTCAGTGCAACTTGTAAAAGAAGTGCAATTGATGGTTGGATCTCTTAGGTCAATTGATTTATTTTATGTTGCAGGTCACTTTTAAAGAGGAACATATTCCATTTTTACATTTCCTGACCAATGTTTGTGCAATCATTGGAGGTAATTCCTTGTTTTTTCTACCCACTACAAACTAGTTGCTTCATCATATGTTTATGTTTTTCATAATCCACTTGTCTGTACAACTGCAACTAATTAAAATTGTATTTCAACCTTTCTATGTAGGTGTATTTACTGTTGCAGGAATAATAGATTCATCAATATATTATGGTCAAAGAACAATCAAGAAGAAGATGGAGCTTGGCAAATATAGATGATAGATACATGGCTGTTCTAATATCCTAATTGAGTCTATCTAGTGGTTGTTGGCTGGTGCATTGAGTATCGTTTACAAAGTGATTGCATATGCACATAATGCCAAGGGTAAGCAGAGTCGTAGATTCAGGTTGATGCATGGAGAGTGTATTTTTTGGATCATGATTTTTCATTTCACGTGTAGCAATTTCAATTCAATTCGGTTGCTACTGTGGTGGCCTTTTAATGTACGGATGAAAATGAGGAATGCAAAGAGTTTGGAACTTTTAGAAATTTTTGCTGCACAAAACCTGATTGGACATAACATACGACTCTTGTATTTTTACCCCCTATTCTGTAATCTAGTCTATATTTTCATTAAACTTGATGAATTTGAAGTTGTTAAGAGTTCTATGTAGTTGAAAGCGACGAATAGCAATTGCAGATGCGTTTTGCGTGAAAATTGCGTCAGGTGCGTGCGCAACCCACTGTGATCGCTGGTCCAGTCCACTATATGTTTCTGCTTCGATTTTTAGTGTTGTTTTCAATTCCCACTCTTTCATCTCTTTGATCAAGCAAGAACATAATGGATGGTTGTGTTTTCTGTACCATAACTTCAATCTATCTATTTATACTATAATATAGCTGAGGAGTACTTCTAAAAAGTTGTCACATCAGTTTTCTGAAATCATGTCAGCATAATTTGTGATTTGGTGAAATCTCTTTACAAATTATGTCTGGACTCCAAACCTGAATCCCATGATTATCTCATTGTAAGCAATAATCGGTTTCACCGATAAAAAGTCTCTTAAGCTTCTCATCCTCCCACGAGTATATCCCATAAGCATAGTTGTCCATCATATCACATCTCTGCCTTTATATGTATTCTCAATTTTCTATTTGGTATATGCTCTTGATCTATTTCTTAAATAACACTCTTCAGTCGTATGCTTTGCTTGATTTTTTTTAGTAAGATCAAATGTTACAAAATTGCATTTATTTCTTATCACATTTTAGTCGGTATTCTTTATATTTTATTAATTTTGTGTAACTGTGTCTATTTCTTAGGACATTTTAGTTAGCATTTTTTAAGAAGACTAATTCATTGCTTTGACGCCAATCTTTATGATTGTTGATATTATGTATAATTCAATGTGATGATACCTTGCTATCCTTTAAATAGATTCTAAACTTTACTCATACCTTTTATATATCAAGTTATTGTTAATACTAATTTTTCTTGGATAACATGGCCAAGTACAAAAGACTTAGATACAAGCAAATAATTTTAGTATTGAGCAAATTAAAATTTTCACCTATGAATTTTCTTATAGTGCTAATAAGATTCGGGAACACAAGTTTTGTTTTGTAAACGAGATTTTTTTGAAGAATTCGCTCATTAAATTGGAATTTCGTATATGATTGGTGATGAGATACAAGTGAATGAAAATGTGGAAGAACTGGCAATGAAGATAGTGTTTATTGGTTAATGATTCAATTTAATTAGGCCACATCAACATATTTCCTATTTTGTTTTGATTATCAATCTTGTTTTTAAGTTTTTATTGGGTTTGAATTTTAAACGTTGAATGTTATTAACATTCAACAGGTTCTTTTTAATTATTTTTTCAATTTAATTTTGTGCATTCTTTAATATATATATATATATATGACATGAATCAGGCCAAAAACCGTAACTGAATTAACCTATTCTAATAACTATTTGTGGAATTGGGATTAGTTACAGACATATTATGAAAATGGGGCGGTTTGTATGAATACGTCGACTCAGGGAGCGCTTTTGAAAAAATGAAGGTGTCGACACATGACGCAAGCTTAGGAGGACACATGACGCAAGTCGAGAACTATTACGCATTCCATTTTGAATCTGTCAGCTAACAGGGGAGGAGGCGCAGCAGGTAGTGACGCCTCCTCAATTCATAAAAAAGAATTTGTTCTAGTTTCATGTGCTTGGCTACTGTTGACATGACTGGGTTGGTTCATGTTCCTAAATGCAACTCTATAGGGTGCAGACAAGGTTTGGTTGAACTATGGTTGATTTTGATAAAATTGACCTTTTCTGTTTGCTGCCTTAACTCAACTTTCAAAAAAGTTGCTCTTCCTCTACGACCCACACATGCATACACTATTGATTGAAAAAATAGTGATAATGTGATGGTGAAATGAAAAGAGAGAGAAACGAAACCAGAGAAAATCAAAGAGAGAGAAACAAAGAGAGGGTGATAACACGATGGTGGGGGGTTTGCAGTGTCACGCTAGTGGGGGAGATATTGACTTTTTCTCATACGTGGGCTGCTTTGATGAGCACAAATTTTTTACCTTACGGAAGACGCTGTATTATGTAGCGCCTCTATCTGCATTGGATAGCGCTGAGCCTCATGACACCTCATTTGACTTAAATGCCAAATAACGTGACACCTTCGTGACCCCGACTGTAATAAGTTTTTATCCTGCCCCAATTACAAAAACAGTTTCGCCAAGGAAACCATAAACATCTTTTTGCCAGATTGTATATACTATTTTCTATATTTCATAGTAATGATCATCCTACAATTACTTGTTATAACATTTTTTTTGGATGACCACTACATCACGATGCTAACTAAGATTGATTGTAGGTTAAGATAGGATCTAAATTTTTTTTGTCCCAATTACTGTTTACCTAGGAAGTAATATTATTTGATTTGGATGAGAATTGTTTTGACGTGTGTAATTATCTTATATAAGTTCAATATACCTATGTAACATCCCAGAAATTTTGGACTGTGAGATTTCTTATGTCTCTATTTTTATGCGCGTGCATGTATGTGAATGAGTATTAAAGTTTGTTAATTATAAAATTTAGTACTCATTTTTATGTGTTTTGAGTATGCAAATTTTCTTAGGTTCACTCCGGCAAATTGGTCATTTCTTAATGGCTAAGTTTCAGGCCTTTGCTCAAGCGAAAATTGGCTCGGTTAAGCAAAAAATGGGCTTTTTGCACCGGCGAATGAGCATTTTGTGATCAGCACAACAACAAGTTCGCTCACTCAAGAGAGAAATCACTCACTTAAGCAAGTGACACTATTTATATATATAGGTGGTGGAGGTGCCATTTTGCAAACATTGAAACCTTGGCAAAGCACTTGCATTTTTCCCACCCAATCACACTTATTCTACTCTTTTCTCTCCACATCCTCTTCTATCTTAGTGCTCTTGTAAGTATATCCTATGTTTGCCTTCTTTTTAGCTCTTAATACGGTACAAATGTGTAGAAACGAGTTTTATGGGTTGTGAGGAAAGTTGTATTTTTGTGAAACTAATTACATATTTGTGATCTTGATTACTCTCTCGTCATGAATATGTAGTTAGATTTTGAAAGAGATGTTATTTTAATATTTCATTTCTTCCTATATCATATTTTGAATACTCGATCTTAATTTATAAGTCATGTGGAAGTTGTCTCCCTGTGAAACTAATTACATTTATATGATCTTGGATTTGCCTCGATGATGATATGTGGTTAGATTTTTAAAATGATACCATTTTGATATCTCTTTTCTTTTCCCAAGTATAATTGGAGTTAGTAGAGTTTTGGTTAATTCTCAATCTGATCTTAAAAACCAAAACTTGAATCAATTGTATTGACTAATAATTTGTTATCTTCATTTTCGACCAAACATAATCTTGACCAGAGTAGCGGTTCAAAGTTCGTTATAGTAAACCAAATGTCGGGATCAAGAATGATTTTTTTTTTCTTAATAGTTTTTAAAGCACGTAAGAAAACGAAGTCTATACATTTTTTCTGAGTTTTTACAATGATTGCTTTTTTGTGTGTGATATATTATTATATTTTATGCATTTAATATTGTGATTAAATTTCTTGATTCTCTTAACATGAGTGTGAATGTGCATGTTTTTTTTTAAAAATAAAGAATAATTATATTATGTTTTTTTTTAAACTCATGGCATGTGAATGGATTTTACTTGATTATATTGGTTGGTTGTGAACTGTTATGATTGATTCTGGATTAATTTGATACAAGTTTAATTTTGGAAAATGTGATGCCTACTGTCGAAAACGATCAAATTAAACTAGGTGGCTAAAATTTGCAATAAAGTGTTAACCTAGGTCATTTTTCCCGTGGATTAGTCTATAATTCTCTCAAACAAAATCAAACCAAACTAGGGGAAATCAATGTAGGAATCAAAAGCAATTGCAACAATAACAATGGATCAAAATAGATTAAGCAAAGAAGTGAAAACAAAGCAAGAGATAATGTAATAAGTAAATGTTCAATCTAGGTCTTTTTAGCTCCTCACTCTATCACTGGTTTAAATATTGATAGAGAATATATGAGCACGACAATTAGTTAATATTTGATCCTGATACTCTAACACAATTGCATAAGGTGCACACATGATTTGATTCATGCTCAACTCAAGAATTCGTGCAATTACCATCAATCAATAGCGATGAAAAACAAAAAATTAAGCCTAATTTAATCAATCAACATCAATTAAACAAAACCTTAATCTGTTCATGAAATTCCCAAATGTGAAGAACAAAAACCTAAGGAATAGGAGGAGCAAGAACCAGATTGAAATAAAGAAGTTAGTTACTTTAACTGCACTTAATAAATCAAAAATGATATTACAGAATTTAAATGTGGAAGAAAAGGAATGGGTAGAGAAGAGAAAAGAGGAACAAGAAGAAGAGAATAAAGAAAACCATAAATTTTAATTGAAATCACGAAACCCAAGTCGGAATGTGTTTTAGCCTTCAAGTTATTAGCATTGAGTGAATCATGTACTAGGCACTTGCTTACTTATGTGTCAAATTAAATGTGAGTTGGACCCAAAATTATAAGAACACTAATTTTGCAAGCATTAGTCCTGTATTTTGACGTCAACTTCCAATTGGTTTTCATCCCGTTTTTAGCCCTATTTTGACCTTAACCTTTTAATATCACATGTAGATCTTTGAGTTATTTGCAAAATAAGTCCAAGATCAGTTAAATCGAAGTTTTGCAGCTATGACCAAAATACAAAAACTGTGCAAGTCTAGAAAAATTAAATAAAAAATGCAATTAAGGCTCAATTAGCTCAATCAACTAAGAATGATTTTAAACACATTAATTGACCACTAATCATGTTCTAATTTTTATTATTAAGCATTAGAAAAATGATTAAAATAATAATATATTAAAATGTCCAAATTAGAGGGGAAACTCAACATAAATTTTTGTACAAAATTCTTATTGTTAAGAAATTAAGTTTTGAAACAAGTTTAGGTAAGGTTGACCTATAAGTTTGTCTTATGGTGAGTTATGATGAATTATGTAAAATGGTGTTAATGATAGGATGAACTAATGAGAGAGGTGATGAGATGTGGATGTTCATATCCTAGCATGCTGAGATATGCATTATGATCTCTTCACAAGGGGTCTATTGACTTAATTGAAGTGTTTTAGTGAATTCTAAGCATAGAGCTAAGGGAATGTTTTTGAAGACCTGGAATGGGTTGATACATTGATGATGCCTATGTGACATAGTTATATACCTTAGTGTATGTGAAAATGAGAATGACGTGAACTCGGTTGAGTAAATCCCTACTAAGTTATTGGGTTTTAGGATTAGGGACCTGTCACTTGGCTTGGATCCCTTAGTTGTGTTGATCACATAAGTTGAAGAATTCATCCTATGCATGACTGGTGGCCTTGACATGCGAGTATCGAGTATTATCTAGTGAAAGTGTAATAATAACATCTACTCCCAAGTTATTTTCTGAATTTATTTGAACGGTATCACATTGCATGTTAAGGTAAAGTGAGAAACACGCATTATGTGCATATAAATGATTGATAGGTATTGTGTTGTACTTATCAAATGGATGTTTGTGATGATGTATTGGTCTAGATGACATGGTGTTTACAAGGGATACATTATATTTATAATTTATATTTATTATTATTACTCTTTTCTAAGAAGTTCACCCTTACATGTTTGTATCTAAGGTTGATGTCTATGATGATCTCAAACTTATCTTTAGGAAATGTCTTTAGACATATGATGGAGGACCATCTCCAAAAGCTCAACAAATTCTTCAACCTTAATTTTTAATAAATTGAGCTTCTAATAAAATTCGTTATGTTGTTGACTGTCTGACTAGGTTTAGTATTCAGAGCATAACTTGGGCTACACAACACCAATTTAGCTGTTCTTGGTGTCTTTTTAAAGCTGACTTAAAGGGATAAAAAAGCTATGAAGACACTAAAGCCCAGTTCTAACTGCATCTAGGAGGAAATTGGGCTTGAAAGTAAAGTTTGGATACAGCCAAGATGTTCCAGCGGGGTGCTGACCAGGTTCAGTATTTCGAGCATAATTTGGGCTACAAAACTTCAATTAATTTCGTCTTGGTGGAATTTGAAAGCTTACTTAAAGGTCTACAAAAGCTATGAAGACACCAAAGCCCAGTTCGGACTTCATCTAGGAGGAAATGGAGCTTGAAGTTAACGTTGGAATGCTACCAGGATTTTCCAGCGAGTTGTTTAATTGTTTCAGCCTATTAGTTTCTTTCAATTATGTATTTGTTTTAAGACTTGGATTTGGGCCTTGTAATTGTGAAGTGTGCTCAGCTTAGGGTGTCTCTCATCTCACCATTGATCACTCATTTCATCCTAGGGTGGAGAACATTTTAGATTTCTAACCTTAGGCCCATTGCACTATCATTTAAGTTGGTCAACATTTCTATTGTACTCACTTTGGTCATTTATGAAAAGAGAATTTTTAAGACTAAAGTCTTGAGAAAATGAGAGAGATCTCCTAGGGTTTCTTCAAAGAACCTTGAATCTTATCATGGATCCATGATTCAAGTGGCGATTCCTCTACATAGCTTATTGATTCATTGAATCATGGCGCTACCATCCTTCTAGTTCTCCATTCATTTTTGATTTCTTCTTCTTTGGTTCCTAACCGAAACACTATACTATTATATAGCCTATTTCCGCACCTATTCTCTTTATTGTTGAGTGATGATCACCTGGTGAATGAAGATCGGGAACACAAGGTGTTGAATCCGTGGAGATCATGTCATTGCCTTCATGGGTTTGCATCAAATTTGGTATCAAGAGCTTGTTCTTCACCTAGTTGTTCTTCACTTGTGGTATTGAGTCTAGCTCCTATCTTTTTGCTTTCAATTTTTGATTCAATTGAATTTTTGTTGAGTTGTTTTTGTGTGTCTTGGCTGTCCAATACATAGAAGAGATGTTCTGACACTCATGGTAGATCATATATGGCTTATTTTACATGCTAGACACATTCTAGTTAATAACCCCCATGTGTTTGATGAATTTTCTCAATATGTATTTTGAGTCCCTTTGCTGGAATTTGAATCCCCTGCATTATATTTGGCTTAATTAGTGCTTATATGTTTCACTATTATGTGCATTTCTTATTATAAGTTCAAGTTACCACTACCATGCATTATCTTGCTTGTTAGCAAAGTTTGACTTGACTTGCTTGAGTATTTGAGCCTATACTTGGACTGTCCAGCAAAGAATAGTCAAAAGAAAAATATAGAAAAAAAAAGAAAAGAAAAGAGCAAGAGAAAATATTCGAAGAAAAGAGTCAAAGAAAAATTCAAGAAAAGAAAAATACAAGAAAAGAAGATTGAAGAAAAATTAGAGTGAAAAGTGAGTAGCTCTTGTAGTAGAAAATTTGTGGGAAAAATTGAGTGCAGTACCTTGGTAAATTGGGTCATTAAACACCCACAAATTTAGTGTCCAAGCTCAAATTAGGCATCATTACTCATTAGGCTCAAGCATCATATTACAAATTGTGTCAAAATTGCTAATAGCATGATATTTGAACTTGTAGTGTCCTTTGCATGTGCCTAGACATTTTTCCCTGTTTTTGGACCCATATTTGTGGCTGCCCTGCACCTTAATTTGAGCTTATTTCATGCATATAGATCACCCAAACCAATCCCCAAAATTTCAAGTCATTTTGAGCAAATTTACAAGCTTAAGTGCAGTTTGGCGACGGTTATGTTGATTCTGTAACAGTTTCGGGTTTGTGGTTGGTTCATTGGGTTAAACGTTGTTTTGGTGAATTCTGGGCATTTGGTCATTCAATATACATATATATAAGCTCAACTGGAAGGTTTCATAATTTTCCAAGCTCATTTGGTATGCTAAACAAATTTCACAAGTTTGGGCAGATTTGGTAACGGTTCAGTCAATTTTCCAGCAAATTACATTTGATTTCTTCCATTCTTTGAGTTTTTGTTTCAAAGATTTTTCCAGTTTTAAAGTGTTGTTTTCCTTCATTTTATTTGTAGTAGTTAGAGTAGCCATTGTCTTATATAAATTCTCCTTTTGAGTAGCTAAATTTTCTTCATTGAGTGTCCTTTTATTGCTTGTCTTCTTTGGCTTCCTAATAGTTTTGTTTTGAGTATTTGTCTCCTTTGAATTTCCTCAAGCTTTTTGGCTGAATTGTTCCTCTTTCACTTGGATAAAATTGGACTTGATAATTGATAAATGTTTCTCAAGAAACTTTAAGTGAGAGTTTAGAGGAAAAAGGATAGAGAGTACATCATAGAAAAAGTCTCTAAAGAGTGTAAACAAGAGTGTTGAGTGGAAACACTTAGTAAAGTGGAAAGGTTCTTTTCTCTTATACTATTTTTGCTTCTAACATCTTCCTTGCAGCAATGGATAGCTCCCCAAGTATTGGTAATGATTTATCTCCTAGAACCCAAAAGGTTATGGATGCCATGATGGAGAAATTCATTCACCTACAACACAACCTCAAGAATGAGTTTCAAGAGAGTTTGAATGAAGTTAGGGAGGAAAGAAATAGATGGTTTAGGGAAGAAAAAAATAAGAGGATTGAGTTTGAAAGAAGGGTGAGAAATCAGTATCATGAGAATGAGAGAAGAGAGAGAACCTTGAGAGAGAACCTTGAGAGAAAATCATAAGAGAAGAGAAAGGGAAGAGCATGAAAGAAGAAGAGGAGTGAATAGAAGGAGTGAATAGAAGGAGTGGAAGTGAAAGGGAAAGGCAAAAGGGTAACCATTATTCACCTTGGAAAAGTGGTGGGATAAGTAAATATGATGAGGAGTATGTCTTTAGAGCCTTTGATGAAGAGAGGAGAGGAAAGGAAAGGCATGACCGAAACACATACCATAGTAGAAACCCACACACAACTAGAAGGGTCTTTGGTGATGAAGAACTAAGAGTTAGGAAGGAAAATAAGAGACTTGAATGTGAGTTTAAAGAGAGAATTTTGAGAGAGATGAAAGACTTGATAGTAAAATAGCTAAAAGAGAAAGAGTTGAGGGAAAAAGAGTTAAAAGAGAAAGAGTTGAGAGAAAAAAAGCTAAAGGAGAAAGAGTTGAAAGAACAAAAGAAGGAAATAATTGATACTTTAATTGTTTGTACTAATCCTTACTTTGTTTATGTTGATTCTCATTTGAAGGATGATGTAGAAATGACATCAAAGGAAGAAATATAAGAAAACAACTTCTTGTGTGAGGATGTGGAAGAGATAGAACTTAAAGCACATGTGAAGTTGTTTTGACATTCCTTACAAGAATCCTTTTACCTTAGTACCCAGTGATGAATTGTCTATAAAGTTTCCATGGAGCACACATCATGAAGAAAATGAAGCATTCATGGAATTGGAGCAACCACTAGAGAAGATTTGCTTGTCACTTGATACTTTTTTTACTTCTAATAAAAATGAGATTGCACTAGAGTCTTATGGCTTTAAGCCTTGGACAACCCTTGAGATTGGAAATTTACAATTTTTGATTGTACCAATTAACCATTGTTTTCATGATGTTGAATATTTTTTTAGGTTATTGGAAGAACCTAAGAAGGAGGGCATACCACAAATTTCCAAACCTAGTGAAGAAATATAGATCAAGGAACAAATGTCAACACAAGTTGAAAAAGGAGAAGAAACTCATAAGAATTTTAGTTACACCATGAACAAACATTTCAATTCTTTCTTTCCTTCTTTAAATTGTGTTGTTAATATGAATAGGCTACACACTTTGTTATTAAATATAAAATTTGATAGGGTATGCTTGATCTTTGATCTGGGTGGAATTTTTATTGTAGGTAAGAACCTAAGGCCACTTGAGGACAAGTTGGCCACAAGAAGGAGGGTTTGATGGAGGACCATCTCCAAAAGCTCAATAAATTCTTCAACCTTACTTTTTAAAAAATTGAGCTTCTAATAAAATTCGTTATGTTGTTGACTGTCTGACTAGGTTTAGTATTCGAAGCATAATATGGGCTACACAACACCAATTTAGCTGTTCTTGGTGTCTTTTTAAAGCTGACTTAAAGGGATAAAAAAGCTATGAATACACTAAAGCCTAGTTCTAACTGCATCTAGGAGGAAATTGGGCTTGAAAGTAACGTTTGGATACTGTCAGGATGTTCCAGCGGGGTGCTGAATAGGTTCAGTATTTCGAGCATAATTTGGGCTAAAAAATTCTAATTAATTTCGTCTTGGTGGCATTTGAAAGCTTACTTAAAGGGCTACAAAAGCTATGAATACACCAAATCCCAGTTCGGACTGCATGTAGGAGGAAATGGAGCTTGAAGTTAACGTTAGAATGCTACCAGGATTTTCCAGCGAGTTGTTTAATTGTTTAGGCCTATTAGTTTCTTTCAAGTATGTATTTGTTTTAAGACTTAGATTTGGGCCTTGTAATTGTGAAGTGTGCTCAGCCTAGGGTGTCTCTCATCTCACCATTGATCACTCATTTCATCCTAGGGTGGAGAACATTTCAGATTTCTAACCTAAGGCCCATTGCACTATCATTTAAGTTGGTCAACATTTCTATTGTACTCACTTTGGTCATTTATGAAAAGAGAATTTCTAAGATAAAGTCTTGAGAAAAGGAGAGAGCTCTCCTAGGGTTTCTTCAAAGAACCTTGAATCTTATCATGGATCCATGATTCAAGTGGTGATTCCTCTACATAGCTTATTGATTCGTTGAATCATGGCGCTACCATCCTTCTAGTTCTCCATCCATTTTTTATTTCTTCTTCTTTGGTTCTAAACCGAAACACTATCCTATTATATAGCCTATTTCCGCACCTATTCTCTTGATTGTTGAGTGATGATCACTTGGTGAATGAAGATCGGGAACACAAGGTGTTGAATCCGTGAAGATCATGTCATTGCCTTCATGGGTTTGCATCAACATAAGTGGTGATCATGAAACTGTGTAGAATATTTTGAAACTGTCTTGGAAGTTCTATATCTATATATGTTTATTATTTTGTATAGGTCATTGAACTTTAAAACATTATAATCATTTTGTTGAACTAAACTTAGTTACCTGTAATATTTATAAGTATGTCTTTTGTTTATATAGAAGCAACTTGTGTAACCATGTGTCTATATATATATATATATATATATATATATATATATATATATATATATATATATATATATATATATATATATTAAGTGATATGAATGGGACATGACAAAAACTATCTTAAGTTTTCATAAATAAAATAAATGAAGATTATATGAAAATCAAAGTTCTGCAGAGTAGGTTGTGTCATAGTGACGAGGAGAGATTGTTACAAACTGTACTCATGATTGGAGATTAAATAAGCAATAATTCCTTCAACTTTGCACTTATAGTTGTGACATTTTAAGTATTTTAAGTATTTCAATAATAATAATGGCTTCAAAATCTTCTTTTAGGAGTTCATATCCTAAATAAATATAGAAGTTCCTTGGTGTCCAAAAATGTGCAAGCCCTCATTTGTATTTGTAATTGGAAGCATGGTTACAAGTAATTTGGAACTTCTAGTAATAATAATATGTTTTATTCCTTCTTTTGTAGAGTATACTTTGGTATTTATTTTATTTATTTCTCTTATCGTGAACTGCACAAGTTAAAAAAATGAAGGAGATACAATTGTTTACGGAGGAGAACCATCTAGGAGAAAACCCACCAACTTAATTTGCAAATGTAGCAATTGGAACCTTTTGATGTAACTTGCATGTTTTAGATGTTTGTTTTGAACTTGTATATGAACTTCTGAATTTGTGGAACCTTTTCATGTAATTTTCCGGTGTTAGATATTTGTTTTAAATTTGTCTATGGATTTCTGAATTTGTAGAACCTATTAATGTAATAAGCAAGTTTCATATGTTTGTTTTGAAACTTAATTATGAATTTATAGATTTCTGAATTTAATATTTGGCTTGAGAGTTGAGACCTTTAAATATGTGGCTTCTGAGTTGTGAATTAGCTTCTGAGATTAATTCCAGCTTCTAAATATATGGCTTATGGCCTTTAAATTTATGGCGTCTGAATATGTAGCTTGTGGCAGAAGCAGATATAGTTGGAATGGTGAGTTAATCTATTATCGATAACTTAAAATGTTATATATGAATTTCTTTTAATATATGCTGGATGTCTCAATACGGTTAGCAATGCTACCTTTTGTAGCAAGGAAAAGTTTCAATTCCATTTGGAGTTGTTTCTGCTAGTAATAATTACTCGAGTGATGCGATACATGTAGGGATGTTGTTTTTTTTTTTAAAGTTTAAATAATATAAACAAGAAATTATAGAAGTTTAGAAGGGGTATGTATTGAGTTAATTCAAATGTCCACGTTAGTGAACATTAAAAAGAGATAAATGAAAGATAAAGTCCCTCGTCAATGTTCATTTTTAAAATAATTAATATATTACAAAAAATTGTTTTCTCAACTAGCATATTGAAAATAAAAAGAATATTACTTAAACAAAATGTTACTTTTAAAAATTTGAAAGTAAAAATTATCAATGAATTAAAAATTTAAACAGTATATTTTTTAATAAAATAACTAAAATATTTTACAAAATAAATCATTTTTTTAAGAAAAAAATCAATTGTAAAATCAGGCGGCGCTCAACGATGCATCCAGATACTCAGCTACAATTTAATAGTTGGTATTTTTATAAATGTCAGATTCTTGAAGTAGCACTTTGGCTACATAATCCGTTCCCACGACTATGTCACGATGCCCGAACCCGAGCTAACCCGAACTAATAATTTTAATAAACAATACTTGAAATAATATATTTCATTAAATATCTTATTCAGTTTTTTAAAATATTTAATTCTTAAAAATTTATCATAAAATGTTAATATTTATTTTGCAAATTATCATACAGAAATATGATTATTCGGCAAACTAAAAACTATCATGAACAATGGTCAATAATATGATTATTAACATATTTTGTTGAATTTTGGAACTAAAATTGCAGGGCTTTACCCCGAAGGGAACCCTTCCAGAAATTCTCAAAGGCCTGAGCCAAACTCAGGCCTAAGAGGGGGTTTGGAAATAGTTTTCAACCAGCAATAGACGCGCCTCGGTTAGAACCTCACTAGCTGCGTCATTGCCCCAAGCGCAAAGATGACTTACTCTGAAACATAGGTTGCGTTATATACGAGGGTTTCATATAGAATAATGTGGTTCACCTACGATGTGGGACTAAAAGAAACCTTTACATTTTATCCATGATTTGCAACTAGCTCAGCCGTCCAACAAACCCACAGCGTCGATGTGGGACTAGACTGGAAAGTTTTTCTTGTAATATTATTTTTGTTCAACATTGGCTACCTACTGGCCACTGATTACAATAACCTTTTCCAGTTAGTCGTGTGATCCAATTACACAATTGTGCCCTTACCTGAGCAAAATGAAAATCATTATTGAAAATATCATACTCTCAACAGCAATCTAACTATAAGACCTTTAAAGAAATTCTGACTCTAATTTGGGATTTTATCTTGTAAGATACAACTTCATTTTTCAGCTCCTTTATTCTAATGATTAAGTAGCTTAATGTTATATTGGGGCAGATATAAATACAGTCTGATTCTTCCACTTCCAAATTCGATGGGAGTATTAAGACTAGAACTGAATTATCTTGATAACTTAAAAAAAGGATGAATTGAGCTATGGTAGCCTTTGATTAATACATAGAAGATACAATCAATCGAATCTTCTAGCCAGAGCAAATTAAAGTTCTATCTAACACTACCAAGAGAAACTGTATATAATCATGTTACCTTCTAAAAAAAATACTTGCACAAAATTCAAGATAGAATTTCGTAGTTTTAGAGTCATTTTAACGCGAAACTTTCTTTAGTTTTTATTAAGTATTGATTCAAAGTTTTCTTGTGCCCCTCGGATTCTTTAGATGATTCGCACAAACTACCGAAAATAAGAAGGGCCTCCAAATTTCAAAACAAGAATTGAAGAAGAAATCCTCCGCTTTCAACTTTTGTATATAAAATACTCGTGACAAAGTTGCATTGAGAAAAATACATGTGATAGAAGATAAAGCAATAATATGAGAAATGTTTGCTCAATGATCGCAGAAAATTTTCAAAAGAATCAATAGACAATTGAACTTGACTACCAAAATTAATATTAAGATTTGACTGCCAACAATACTTGGAATGATTTAGTCGCATACACAAGTTCCGCAACTTCTATTTAGTCTCTATGAGAACCTGAATTCCTCCCTGAGTAACTGAAACATTGGAAAGCTTTAACTTGATAGCTTCAAACTCGGCATTTTCCATCTCCTGGCTAGTCAACCAGAGAGGTAAACAATGATCAATCAAGTCCTGTCCACAACTCAGGGTTGAACCTGCCTTAAAAACCCGGGTTTTCCCAAACCTTGTAATTGTTGCTAGGTTAGAATCAGAAGGCTCCTCAGCATAACACTCTAATATCTCCCTGATGGCATTGCACCAGATAGGCCGAGCTACCTTAAGGAAGTCATGCAACACCAGTACTGGAAGGTTCACACTTCCCAGTTCAGATTCATTGTGCCCTCCTCTCCCATGATAGTCTGACCCTCCAATCTTTAAAAGTCCATAGGCATCAGCCAAGTCACTATATGCTGCAACACCAAAGCGAAAATTAACATACAAGAATTTAATAGCATTTTGTTTCTATTTGTACTAAATGATATAATTTCCCATCCGACTCATGAAATCCAGCTGATAAGACACACAACTAAGTGAATGCTTTCATTCTGCATTCTGTTAATTTTATTTTGTAGATAACTAGATATGGATAAACTTTTTTATGGAAAATGCTAGCAACACACTTCCTAATACTCTTTTAAACACTTATTATTAGCAGAAATTTATAGCAAATCACAAATATGTATAGGTCCCAGACTCCCAGTCCAATGATTTTGTAATTTTGAATAAATTTTAACAAAGAATATGTTAGAGAATGTGTTGCTAGCACTCCTCAACCTTGAGTTATCTGCTAGTGTGCTGATACCCAAGTTGACAGTGCTAATGAGTTTCTCTCTTCCAAAGTAGACTAAGCTTTATAATAGGTAATTCAGCTAATCAAACAGTGAATAGGCCAAGTGGAAGGAAAGGGACTAAAGGCAATGCAGTGCAATTAGAACAATTTATGGTTTTCTGTTTTGGAATAAATGTGAATAAATTATGATTCAACTTTTGACAAAGGTACATCACAATAGGTTTGGTTTTACGAGGAGTCTGCTAACCCTAAGCTATGTAATAACATCATTTTAATGATTAAACAAACGAGAAAAACTTTCTAGTGAAAATATACCTGCCAGCTTTCCATCACTTTTGTAGACCTCCATTCCATGAAGACCAGCTTCTTTTAACCTCCTGACTATGGGAACTGGATTTTTCAATGCCCATGGATGAGCAAGAACAGCAACACCCCCAGTATTACAAATCATTTTTATTGCTTCCTCTGCCAGAGGCTCACTTCCCCTGAAACACAATTGTCACATTGTTGAAACCATTTTTCCTAACTATACAAAAATTTACAACCAACAAGAGCAAGTAACACAATATTACGTGGAGTATGCCGGTCCACCGTCAAAAAGATACCGAGTAAAGGCTTGTCTGAGATTTTCTACATAACCTGCCTCAAGCATGGCACGGGCCACATGAAGCCTCCCGGGGGCAACCCCCTTGCCAGCAATCCTGCAAACATGCTCCCATTTAAGAGGCAACTTGAGCTTGTTCAGTTTTAAGACCATGTTCTTCGCTCGAAGAAAACGTCCATCCCTTATATTTGATAGAAACTTGTCCAGCTCCTCAAACCTTGATGGTCCAATACTGCTGTAATATGCTAAAATGTGAACTGGTTCCTCTACTTCAGAGTCTCCTCTGCCAATAGCTTTGCATACATTAGAAGTGTTGTACAAAAAGGATATAAGCATTAATTGAATTCGACAGTAATAGCTTGTAAGTTTCCTGGTTTTCCTCTCTCAACTGAAGCAAGACACCATTAGTGAAACGTGTCAATAATCTGCAATACTAAAAAATTACCTTGGAGAGAATATGGCACTAATTTCAACACCAGGGATTATCTTGATGCCATATTTACGAGCTGACTCTTCAGCTTCAGGAATGCCTGACATAGTGTCATGATCTGTCAGAGCAAGAACTTTCACCTGTTATGAGCAAATAGTATTAATTAAAAAGGATCCTATCACTAAAAATGGAAACCCTATGCATAGCTAATGCCTAAGGCAGTCACCTTTTACTATCATGGATAAAAGATATTTTACATTAACTATAAACCACAATACACAGACATGTTGAAATTATGCATAAACTTCAGTGGACTTCCTATCAGCCATACCATCTCTCAATTACCCTTATTAAATAATGATAAGGATATTAGAAAAGATCTTGCTTAAAATGCACATATTTCAAGAAAAACTCAAATTATATACTACATATAAAAAATAGTAAATAGTAATCCATGGTCTGATCTTTTGATTTGCTGATATTAGCAATTAAAAAGTTAATGCACAAGTTAACAAGAGAGAGCACAACCTAAAACTCATCTCAGTTCATTCTACTGTTTTGCGTTGTTTCTGGCTATCAACAATAAGGTAACAAAAACAAACTACTTTTGAGGTTTTCTATACATGTTCAAAATAGCTACTAATTTACAATCAGACTTGACATAAGCATTAAAACACAAACAACTACAAATGAAGTAAAAAAAAAATGAGGAATCCAGTGACGGTGGAAAGTGAAAGGGAGATTGAAACTCACGCCATTGATGTGAGCTCTCTCAACAACCTTAGAAGGGGAGAAGAAGCCATCACTAAATTTGGAGTGTGAGTGTAATTCAAAGAGAAGCTTCTCCCCACCTCTGCCCACAGGCTTCTGCACCCCAAAATCATCAACAACACACGAAGCAGCAGAAGCAGAAGAAGGGTGATCTAAGAAAACCCATTCACTCACACACTTGAAAGCCAAAACCTGTTCATGGGTCATCTTCTTCTTGGTGCCACCCCTGTTCTTCTTTTTCTTCTTATTGTTCTTCTTCTTATTATTATTGGAATTTGAAGTGCCCTCAACCACCGTACCATCTCCCATGACAAAAGATTAAATTTTTGAAGGGAATTTTGAATTTGATGGATTGTTAGGACATGGGGGTGGGCTTGTTAGGGTACAATGGCCGTAACAGAAGGAATATAAAGAGATGGAGCGTCACAGTGAAGGGCAGTGATGAGGGTCACAGGTGTCCTGATGGTGATGGCTTTGGTGACTATGGTCAGACTCACACAGGTGTACCCCAATACTCTCTGCCTCTGCCTCTGCTGTATACGGCTAACCCTTTTTCCTCTTTCTTTTCTCTTTTTGCCCACTATTTTTCCATCAACTAATTAATACTGCTCTCTTTTCCTTCAACAGTGATGAATAAGTTTAATCAACTATTTAGAGTATTTTAGTTGTTATATCTAGGTTACATTACTCCAAAGGTTTACTTTTTAAAGGTTTAATAATTTTTTAGCTTAAAGGTTACATTGATTTTAATTGTTTAATTAATAATAATTATTTTTTAAAATAATTTTTAACAGTTTTATTATAAAATCAATAAATTTATTTAGATCATAAGTTATGAATTAATTGATAATATGAAAATTTTATATTGTTAATACAAGTATCTTCTTCTCATATTCCTTATCATTATTTTTAATTTAATGCATAATTAATCATCATTTAGTTGGTTAAATTTATTTATTGAAAAAATATTTCAATAAAATAAATCATTTTATATTTTTGTAATATGTTTATTTAAATTACATCTGATTTTTTAAAAATAAATTTTTTTTATTTTTAAAACGAATTATATCTATTTCTTACATAATTAATTTTTTAAAAAGTAATTTTTTAGAAAGATTAAAAGAGCAAGAAAGAGAAAGCTCATGAGTAATCCAGCAAGATCGAGGAGCCAGAGAAAGAAGAGTTACACGACAAAATTGAGGTCGAAGGAAAAGTACGAGTTCGAAAATGACCAAACAATAGGGTAAGTGAAAATGAATGAAAATGTCACTCATTCATTAGCGATCAAATACAAGTTTGTCTTTTGTTCTAAGCCATTTTTCTTTTTTGAAGAAAATAAAAAGATGCCTTCAATTGAAGAAAAAAAGTTGAAGGCCTTTTTATATTCTAATTTTGCTCAAACTTGTGTGTGTTTAAACATAAGTTTATCGATTAAAGAACAAATAAGTAAATTCTTAAAAATGAAAATTGCCAAATATATATACTGAGAGATTAGTTTATCAATTAAATTTGATTTGGGTTAATTTCTGGTATTAAATATTTAATGATGCATCAAATTGATCTTTAAAATCAAAATCATTTTCATAAGATTTCAAAACAAAAGCAATCATTTTAATCCTTAGATATACTAGAAGATGGTCACTTTAATACTTTAAATTAAAAACATAAGGATTAAAATGACTAATTTTTAATAATGTCAGAAAACTTATAGATTAAATTGATCAATATGCCTATTTGCAATTTAGTAGCTTAGTGCATAATTTAGAGAGAATAGATAATGTGAAAAATGATATGATAGTACATGGTTGGAGACTTGGAGTGTTCAACGTACCTTATATGATGAGCAAGTTCCATCACTTTGCACGAAACCACTTCACAACATGCATCAGAGCAATAATAACCCAACAGTTTTAAGTTCTTAACCCCGATTATTTAAAAGTAAGGGACTAATTTCATCCATTTATAGCGTAATCCTTCATCTATGAATTTGAAGAATTTTATTTTTCAGAAACCAACTTAACCCTTTCCTTTTCTTTCAAGGATCAAATGATATTTTCCTCTTATTGTTACATGATTACACTAATTTATTTTAGAGTAAGTTAAAAAGACAAGATATATAAAGAATAAATTGTAAACAAGCACCTCTGAAAATTAAACTATTTTAATAGTTGATTATATATCAAATTGATTATTGTTATGATAGTTGCTTGGATAAATATAAATTATTTTATCAAACAACATGGCTTGTTTGAGAACAACTTTTTAAAGAAAAAACAGCTGAAATTTGAAAAAAAAAATCCCATTAAGCAATATGCACGAGGCACTATCTTCCAATTTTGTTGCCATGCGATCATAATATAAATAATAAAAATTAATAAAATGAATGGCATACTTCATTAATGTTGGGCTAGACAAGCAGGAAGATTTAAATACAACAACCTAAATTTAGTGCATGTCGAGATTAAACGCTGAAAATGTATTTTAAGTAAAATGTATTATGCATTATGATAAATTATGTTTCAAAAATTAGATAAGAAGATTGATTTTAAGATAATAATATTTGAGTACTCTTTTAATCAAAATTGATTTTGGAATATAAAGTTAATTGTAAAGATATTTATTGTAATACTATTATATTATGATTAATTATTATAAAATATAATATATCTCTACTGAAATTAAACACATAAACATCAATTAATTAAGCAACATAATTTGTATAATATTCAAATAAAAATATTTAATTAGAATAAGTATAACAAATTTCATCGTTTAAAATCAAAGTAATTAATTTTATATTTAATCCAAAAAATTGTTAGTTGTTATGATATGTATATATGAAAATTAAAAGACAGATAATGAAATGGGTAGAATGTATTTTTGTCAAAATGAGAAGTAAGAGAATGAATTATGAATGATTCAGAATGCATTTTGGTATTAAAACAATAATCCATACCTGCACCTCACGATCAAGATTTCAATAGAGTATCATACTTGTGTCAAAGATTTATCATTCTCATTTAAGTCTATTATTGATTCAAACCCCTGGCTCTCTGATATTATTGTTGAGTTGCATACAAGAGAGATTTAAGTACTGCTACTCACATGTCTGTTAGTATGATTTTGTTTCAATAAGAACTTTACTGTACTTATTCACTCATCTTTATTACTTTATTTTATTAAATATAAGACTTTATTTAATTTTCAATAATAAAATTAAATGAGTGAAATTAATTAATATTAAATTCATTTTACACAAATTTTTAGTGTGTTTCAAATGGTTAACAAAACTTTTAAGTCACGTTATACTATTCAAAATCTCTAGAAATATCGTGTTTTCAATTTCTAAAAATCTTATATTTTTTAAATTTTTCTAATAATTTTTTAATTATTTTAATTCTTACATACTCAATCATTCACACTATAGCAATCCATTCACGACCCCTTTTGTTACAAAAATATATATTTAGAGTGCAGTAATTTAAGCTCATTCAATAAAACAATCACACAATTTAATTGTCAAAAGTAATAATACTCACTCCATTGAAACTCATAATAACAATAATTCAAGTAGAACCATAATCATTATACCCAAATTCAGTAAATTCAATCATTGGAAATCATAATAATAATAATTTGAAACAATTAATCATTCTTGTAAAGAGTACTCATTATTATCATCAATTCAAGAACTACCCTTACCTAAATTTAAGACAATCCTATGAGGGAGAAAACTGAAATGAGTAGGGTCTCAACCTCTATTCTAATTAGGAACTTCAATCTTCTTTCTCGTAAAATTTGTCAACATAAAAGCGTAAGAGATACAAAAGTGAGAGGAAAAAAGGAGAATGAGAAAAATATAAATAATTTCTCTGATGCGTGATTTAGAGAACGTGCAGAGGATCGCCCTTTTATAATTGGTCACTCACCCTACTCACATGATTAGTTACCAATATTTTATATTATTTTACTTTATTTTATTTTATTTATTTTTTGTTTTGTTTTGTTTTATTTTATTATATATTTGTTTTAAAAAAAATAGTGTGTTACAACTCCATCCCTTAAAAGAATTTCGTCCTTAAAATTTACCTGATGTAAACAATTTGGGATGATCTTTTTTCATTTTGTCCTCTAATTCCCATTTGGTGACACACTAGAACCCAAAAATTGCTTACTCAATAGTTCCTCTATTGGGCTCTTAACTTCAGCTAACTCTATAGGAGACATCCTATAAGGGGTTAAGGTTATAGATCCGACACAAGGCACTAGGTCTATATCAAAGTATATATTTTTTCGAGGAAGTAATAAGGATATGTCCAAACTCACAAACAATAGACATATCCTCAATAGTTACTTGACTATCTGTCTCTAGGTTGGTTAAAATCACATACACATGAACTTCTTCTCTAAGGGACACCATCACTTGGTTGGCAAATAAATGAGTTTTATCCTTACTCACTGTCATGACCTCGAACTCAATAGTTTTATTAGAACAATTAAGGAGAACTCAGTTGGAAGATAATTAGATCATACACAAAACCACATCATTATCACTTTGAAGAAAACATATTAAATCAACAGAAAAAGACTTACCAGCTATTTGCAAATGACACTTTAGGCATATATCAAAAGTTAACATAGACGTACCCATGGGATAGAAACAATCAAATCAATCTTTCGAGGAAAAACAGGTAAATTCAACCTTTTAACACAAGAAAGACAAACAAATGAGCTTATAGCACCATAATCAAATAATACAACCACAAGGATATTTGAAATGAGACCCTTACCTTGGATTAAATCCAAAGAATTAGAGGCTTCAATAGTATTCAAGGCGAAGATCCTCTCAATGGCTTTAGGCTTATTAGTTGAAACATTCTGACTTCTGCTACTATCGTTTCTTAAGTTAGGGCAATCTCTCTGCATATGACCTTTCTGACCACATCCAAAACAAGTGAGATTATGTTTGGTGTTGTGGTTACCATTGTTGGGGCACCTCAAGTTGTATTGTCGTACTGACCACATTTGAAGCACCTGGTAGTAGGAAGAGGGCATGAGTGGTTATCAATGTCAACACTCTAGTGTAGTGGGCAGTTAGGACCACCTGAAAAAGCTCCCTAAAGTCTAGGGTATGGTTTGCAGGGTTGATACTTGTGCATGTTGTTGGGTCTTTAGTGTCTTGCTAGGACTGAACTTCTCTATTTGCCCTTTCTTCCCAGAGATCTTCACCATAAATCTTGCACATATTCACCAGCCTGGAGAATTAGGGGATACCCTGACAGTTCACTACTTTTTTCACATTAGAACGCAAACCATTGGTGGACTTGACACACTAAGATCTCTCCCTTTCTGGCCTTGGTAATGCAAAATATACCTCACCAAGTCATGAAACTTGACTATATATTTCACCTCTGACATATTGCTTTACTTTAGTTTGAGGAACTCCTTCTCTTTTTGGTTTTTGACATCTTCTTGGAAGCCTCCCACTCCATAACATGTCTGGAAAGTATTTCTTTAAACTTGGCTATATTCTACAAGTGTTACTCCACCAATGCTTAACCTCTTCCTTCATTACAAAGGTGACAAAGACCATTTTCCACTCCTTTGGGCAAACCATGACCTTAAAGATCTGCTCTATCTCTCTCGACCAATTTTGAGCACAATTAGGATTGTAGGCTCCATGAGTAGCTCCTGTAACATTAACCAGTTGCTGGTTCTGGTTATGCCCTCTCATTGTCTGGGCTAAGGCTTATATGGAATCAACTATGACTTGGTCATTTTTTCCTCTAATCACTTCTACCACCCCTGCCATCTATCTTTCATTGTTCAAACAACAATAACTAATTTAGAGTAGCATACTAAGAAGTTAACATTGTTTTATCACATGATTCAAAATAAACCAGAGTCAATTTCTCATAAGCTAAGAAATTTAAACCTTAGCTCTAATACCACAATTGTAATACCCCAAAACTCTTAAAAGTCTTATATCTTCTAAATTTTTTTAATATTTCTCTGGTTTGCTTGACTTTCACTCAATCACTCATTCACATAAAAGCCCATGATCTCCATCACAAAATATGCATTTAGAACACAATAGTCCAATTTCATTCAATAAAACAATCATACAATTAATCACAATTGTCAAAACTAATAATACTCACTCCATTAGAACTTATAACAACAACAGTCCAATAGTAGAACTACAATCATCATACCGAAATTCAGTAAATTTAACGATTAGACATCACAAGAACAATAGTTTGAAACAATTAATCACTCTTGTGGAGAATACTTATTATTATCATCAATTTAAAAATTATCTTAACTTGAATTTGAGACAATTCTGTATAAGGAAAAGTTGAAATATGCAACATTCCAATCTCCACCATAATAAAAAAAATTTCATTCTTCTTTATAGAAAAATTTTCCAACACAAGTGAGAGGAGAATGGGAATGAGAAAAATTATAGAATTTTTAGTGCAGTACAAAAAAATTACTATTTAACAATTGCTCACTCACATAATTAGTTATCGGTATTTTATATTATTTTACTTTTCTTATTTTATTTTTTTTATTATATATATATATATATATATATATATTTAAAATAGGGCATTACACACGTCACATTGATGCTTCTTAGTTAGCTCACATTTTTTTTTTAACTGATTGGTGAAAGTATACAAGTCTTATAAATAGCTAAATCTATGCAGATAAATAAAGTCTATCCAAACACACTACTTCATTTAGAATGTTATAAGTAGGGTACTAGGTAGATGTATGAATTCTTCTGTTAATTAAAAGAAATTACTAATTGTCGAGTAACATTTGCTGCAAATAAAAACAAAAATAAAAAAACTTGTATTTATGCTTGTATTTACTAGGAAATGACTCTTAGGTCGTCTCTTTCAAGGACCATCACTCAAATTTCTATCAAACACAATTCACAAAAGGGGGGTGGGTTGGATTGCTCAAACAGATTAGTAAAAACATGAATTAACAATGATTAAAATGAGATCAACCTCTTGATTAGATTGCATATTGCCTATCCTTGGTTACAAGAACCCTTTCTTAACCTCTTGATTATGCGAATTAAGTAATCACATATAACATTCACTCCAATTACAACAACTTATAATTCTCTCCACTAAGCATGAAACCAAAATATAAATTGTTGTTAAACTAGATCATTAAGTATGAATCAACAATTGGAGTAAATGATTGAGAGTCAATAATAGGTTGAGCAAGCAAAAAAAAAACCTCAAAGCTACTGCAATCTAATTCAAGAGGATAATCCTAAACTTAGTCTTCCATGTGATTCAAAAGCAAACAGAAAAATTGTCAAACATATGAAACAACAAATAACAAATAGTGGATAAGTGAATCAACAGCAAAACGAAATGTGGATAAGTGAAGAGGAAAGGAAAAACAAAACGAATTCAAACTGAATTGAATTAAAGCTCCCAATTCTAGAATGTACACTACAGAATCATAAAAATGAAGCAGAAGAAGAAGAGAAGAGAGAAAAAGAAAGGGAAACCTTGAACCTTATGCTGAAATTCAATGTTCAATCTCTAGTCTCTCCCCGTAATGCCCATCCAATGAGTATTTCAATTACAATTTTTTTTAGTCCCCCATGTGCCTTGCACATGCCACTTAAATGAGAAAAAGGGTCCCAATACAAATACCAAGTACAACAAAAATAGAGTGAATTAATTAATTGCATTTAAATGAGTCCAATTCGCTGGAAATTCTCGCATGCACTTCGTGGTCCACTTTCAAGGCTGATTTCATCCCAGATGTAGTCCGAATTGGCTCTTCGTGTCTCATGATATTTATAACTCTGTCAATCCTCTTTCATTTGGAAAAACCTGAGCTCAAAAAGATATCTGTAAAAGAAATTATGCCTATTTTAGTGAAAGTACTCAAATCTAAAAAAATATAACAAATTGAAACAAATTAAACAATTAAAACCTAAATAAACACAAACTCATAAATACACTTAATCATATTAATTAATTATTAATCATATTTTATTAGGATATAAAATATATAAAAAAATGATTAAAATAATTACTCATTAATTAACTTAAACATACATAAATTTTCACTGTTGGATTAATTTTGTCGCTTTTTATTATTTGTTTGAACGCTGATGCACCTTACTGGCAACCCAGATGTAATGATTCTGACTGCAGCGACTCGCAGCGACTCAACTTTTTAAAATTTTATGGCCAAAGTTCTTCTCTGTGAATCTGCTTACCATTATGTTTTCGTCCTCTTCATTCAATCTTTATACTCCCACCTTCTTACTACATAGATTTTTCCAAATTTTTGAATGAAAATATATATTTGGATATTTAAAATATCAGTAAATACAAAAGAGATAAAAAATAAGAATGGTTTAAAACCCTGAGATATGTATAAATAATATATTACTAAAAATTAATTTAAAGATTACTATATATTATTGTTAAGTAATTTATATTACTATACATGCAGTTTCAGTTTATTTCTATGCAGTTTAATTGGTTCTCAGTCTATTATATGTCAGTGATATGCATGTGAGTATATGCTGTTCTCCTTTCTCTATTACTTTTTTCATGATTATCTTTTCTAGTTTTCAGATACGTACACTTTAGCCCCCTCCTCTTATATATTTCTTATGCTCTCTTCAAAAGAAGTAATTTGTTCTTTCTCTCTCTTATGTCAAACAAAACTATGTTCTACCTTTCTTTACACCAAAATTTTGTACCCAGTACTACTAGGGTAGGGTCAATGAAGTACATGCAGGACACACAAGTGTTATCTTTATCATGATTATTCATTTTGTGAGTAAATGCAGAACACAAGTGTTATCTTCATCATGATTATTCAGTTTGTGTGTGAGGACGGTAACCCATTTTCTTGTGAAAGTGCTGTACAAAGTCTTTCTTTTTTGTGTTTTTATCTCAAGTTTAGTAAAAACCAAATTTACCCATGTTTGGAATATGAAAAAGAAAAGAAATAAGGAAATAATAATTTGATATATGAATGAAAAATAATTCAATTGTGTTAAATTTTAGTTTGTACAAGTTATAAAGTTGTATATAGCCACCAATAAATTATATTTTATGTTACATAATTGTACTGATAAATTTTGATACTCAACATAAACAATTGACTCTAAAGTAATCATAATATGATTTTATAAACAATTTAAGAACAACTTCTCCGAGATGGGGTGCCAATCTGGTACGCCATTTAATTTTTATTTTTTTTCAAATAATAATTTTACTCCACGATAAACTATAATACACGTTCAACCTGTTCATTCACTCAAATATATTAATAATTATTTATCAAATAATTTTTTTTCATAATGCGGGAGAAACAATGATTAATTCCTTTATCAACCGAAAAGTAGAGCAATCTAGTAAGTAGAAGAATAGCATAAATATGTATAAGAGATTTACTCTATCAAAATCTTCTGCTGTGGAATGAATCTACGTTAGTCAATATACCTATGGTCTAAACAGTTGGAAACTTTGGAGATATGACCGTTCACTTGTGCAAGCAATTCATAATAAATGATCATAATAAAGCTGATCATGAAACCCTATGTCACTATGCATAGTAATCTGAATCAGCCTCTCTGTACTATGTAAATGGGTAAAATAGTATTTTAATTCCTAACTTTAATGCTTCGTATCATTTTATTAATTGACTTTACTGTTAGGCTAGAAAAGTATTATTAAATGAATATATAATGAATTTTTAGATTTATTATTTAAATATTTTTTTAAAAATAATTCAGAATTGTTACTAACTATCATTTAAGTTATTTTAATAATTAAACTGAATAAAAGACTTAATTAGAAGTAAGGAATTAATTTATTAATTTCAAAAAAATTAAAATAGTATTATTTTTAAAAATCACAAATTAAAATAATATTTACACTACTAGTACTAAAGCACTGAATTATGTATTAGACAACATTAGACAGCATTAGGAATGTCAGTAGTATCTTCGGTATCCATTTTTGTCCCCTAACTTTCTCCATCTCGTTTCCATTCTTATTGTTGGAAAATTTTCTTCCTCATCTCATCTTTACGAGTCTATGTATTACCTCGAAGTTTTCAATAATATACAAAATTAATTTATAAATTTGAATTTAATAAAATTTTTGAAAAATTCTTAAAAATGTAAAAAAAAACAGAAAAACTAAATTTAATTAATACAGTCATTAGAACAAGTTTAAATTTTATTTGCAATAATTGTTTATAACAAATAGAATTTGACCGATTTTACATTAATAACAAATGCAAATATTATTTAATAAAACAAAACAAATTTAACATTATAATTTATAACAAATAGCAACAACCCAAAGAGAAATTTTATTTAACAACTCATCACAGTAGATTTTATGGTAAATAATACTAATAAATAAAAACTAAAACAATAAAATAACAAATGAGTGATTGAAAGTTCTCATTATTTGAAATTGATTTATCTTAAAAGAGTGTTTATACGAGACATTTAACTTTTAAAGGACTCTATTATCTCTTTTTTATTTTTAATTATTAAAATTTAAATACATAATTTTTTTTTTTTACTTTTCTGTTTATAAGAATAGGTATGTTACGTCTTGAGTGAACTTAATTTATATTTAAATTCTTATTTATTTATTTTTATCTTGTCATTTATCTAAATATAGATATAAATAATTTTCTTAAAATAAGTCAATATATAATAATATCATATAATATTTCTAATTCAAATATTACAACTATCAATATAAGATAAGATATTAGACAAACTAATATATATTAAATAACATATTCATTTATAATTCAAATATAAATAAATATAAGAATAAGATAAAATAACAAAGTATGAAATAAGATAAGATTATAGTTATATATATCTATTATTTATTCACACGTCAAATTTGTTTAAAGGTAAATTATATTCCTTAATTTTGATAATATATATTATTAAAATAAAAAATTTATTTACGAGACGAGTAAAGTTAACAAACGAGTTACTAAATAATTCACGAATTAGCATATGAATGAGACAACATAAAGAAAGCTTTTATTTAGATTAGTGAAGTGACGAACGAAGCTTAAAAATTAGGTTTCTATTTATATTAATAAAGTGATGGAGGAAGTTTGAAAATAAGATAAATATCTATTTTTATTCTAGAAGATTTTAACTAATAAAAACATGTGTTATCTTATCAGTAAAAGCTCGTGTTTAGAATTAGTATAAGAAAGCCAATTAACTCTTCATGAAAAGTTGAGACAAATCAGAACAAAACACGATGTTTCTGATACAAAGATCTGATGTAGAAGTGAAGATAACTTTTCAATACCTAATCATCTTTTCATGAAGAACATTGCAACCTCTAATGTTGACAGCTCACGAAACTACACTTAATGCAAATGAATGTTAAGAATACTTTCAATAAATGAATTGAAGAAATTGAAGTTGTTGAGTCTAACAACTTCTTTAAGCTCTCAATCTCTATATAAAGACTGAAGACAAAAAATTTAAAGTTGGAAATTATTTCAGATAGATATTAAGAACAACTTTAAAATCTCTTATAAAAGTCTTTCTATTTTTTCATTATATATTCCTTCTTCCGTGAATCTTTGAAGAGGTAAATTTTTTAGTTAAACAATTTTTCTGGTAAAAGCCTTACCTTTAGTGATAGTTTAACCCGAAAAGAATGAGAATAAAAAAAATAATTGACATTGTTAGTTTGACAAAATTGTGTTTAAAAATATTTAAAAGTTTTAGCCTAACTAGACTATATTTAAATAATATTAATATAGTGTTAACCTGAATAGACTATATTTAAATAATATTTATATTAATTAGAAGTGGTTAGGATTAAATAATATTTATATATTTTCAGTGATAGTAAAATATTTACTGTTATTAATAAAATTATACATAATCTTAATAAGGATAAAAATATTTTATATTATTTATTATCAAAAAAAATCTTTTATACAATTATCTAAAAGTTTCAGACAATATGTTAAGGTTTGATAAAAAAAATTACAAAAATTTTAAATTAAACTCTTTTCTTGTATTTTCATCTTAAAAAATATAATATATACATAATAATACACCTATATAATATTAATTTAATAAGTTTGGGAGTACATATCCTACCCTGTACTATCTCCAGGTTGACAAAGGAAAACTTTTATCCCATCCCCTCTCCATAAAAAAGAAAATTTTCATCCACAATATCATTTAGAATAGTTTCTCTAGGGATCCTCGTTAGCTTGCACAAGTAACACATGGTAACACCGGGTTGTAAACTACACAAACAAAAAACTGGTCGGAGACCTAAGTTAACCGTTGGATAAAACTATTATATTGTGGGTTTTGGCCTAATAATTATGTACGTACTGGTTATAGATTGGTAGCGAATCTGGGTCCTAGGCTTGCATTGTTTTGATGGTGAAGTTTCATTCCTATGATGACAAGAAACACGATAGTGATAATAGGAACTAGTGAGTATCGTGGAACGGACCACCCTGTAACTATCATATTACATTACAGTGACCTATGGATTAATGGAAGCTCTCTTGTATTGACAGGAGTTAGTTGCTTGTAAAGATTTCAGAAGTCAGTCTGCATGCACCTGACCCTGTAGGGGTCATATTATATCAGCATTCACCACTGTTTCTTTCACGTTAATATTTAAATGCATGTGGGTGCTGCTATATATTTACAGTGAGGCAAAAGCTTAGATTTAGATTTTTAAGCTTGCTTTTAAATTTTAAATTCATCCCCAGTCTTCCACTAATTTTATTGAGTTTGGGTTAATTATAAGAGAATTTATTTTCTGAAAAATTTATGTTTATATTCTTAAATTTATTATATATAAAATAATATATTAATTATATTTTAAATTAAATAATCTATAAAAATAATAAAATTTTATGAATCAAATATATATTTTATGTTATTTCACTAATAAAATAATTAATTAATTTAGATATATTTATATAATAGGATGAATTCATATGCAAATTCAACGTAAATAAATTTGGACTCCATAAGTTTAAAAAAATTAAAACAAATATTTTTTTCCCAATGGATATCTACAGATTAAATTATTATATATGCATCCCTGCTGCATATTCGTAGTATTAAGCTCTAGTAGAAGTGCTTTGGCTTTAAGGATATCAAGACTGAACAGTAGTGTTGAAAAAAAGACTGACATGCAATTGCAATGTATAAACCTCATAAATAATGTTGAGTCCGTTATTAACATCCAGCTACTTGAGATAGTATTTGAAATTAACTTCCTACAACTTCCAACTACTTTGACATTGTGTTGTAAAAATTTATTTTAAAGCGAAATCAATTATATTTAGTTTTTCTAAAATATTAATAAAATTCAATATAAAATTATTTCAACATAAAATTCATTTATATAATTCTTTGATGTAAGTATTTATATAAATATTTATCTTAGACTATAAGCCAGCACAACCATTAGTGAGAGTTAAAATAAATTTATAGAATCAGATTTTAGATAAAAGACATATTATATTTTTTAAGAATCTTTTATCAAAACAGTAGAGCATGTGGTTCTTTTACTTTTAAAAAATTAACTAAAATGTTAAAAATGGTAATAATTCTGTTATAATGTATTAGTTTTTCTGTTTAAGTGTATTTTCTGTTAAAGCCTTCTTTTACGAAAGGCTTTTAGGCTACTGATTGTACTATCCAGGTATGTTTATAAATACCTGGGTCATTGCCTTATTTGACAAGTCTTTCAATTAATCTCTCTCTTTTTCTTAGTTTTTTCTCTCTGTCTTTCATCTCTTTCTGTATTTCTCTCTCTCTGATTCTTTCTATCTAGTTGTTTTAACATCAAGATTCAGCTTTAATTTAGGATCTACCAAAAAATCAGAAAAGTTGAATCTTAATGTTGAAACAGCTAGATAGAAAGAATCTCAGAGAGAAAAATAAAGAAAGAGATGAAAGACAGAAAGAGAGAAAACTAAGAAAAAGAGAGATTAATTGAAAGACTTGTCAAATAAAGTAATGACCCAGATATTTATAAACATACCTGAGTAGTACAATCAGTAACCTAAAAGCCTTCATAAAAGGAAAATACACTTAAACAGGAAAACTAATACATTGTAACAGAATTAGTACCATTCTTAACATAAAATTTTATAAATGTATTTTAAATATTTATATAATTGACAAAAGAAATAATTAAATTATAATAAAAATTAGAAAATATATGTTCAAATAAAAAAAGAGAGTAAAATTTGTACGAAGAAAACAAGTATTTAATATTTTAAAATTTTGGAGATAAGGTAATTGGAAGATATAATTATTGTAGTTATCAAACATGAAGATATATAAAAATATATATTGACATTATGTATAAAAAATAATAATATGATCTACAATAAAAATTTTAGAATTTAATTAAAAATAAAGTACATTTGATGTGAACGGTTATTAACCTCGCTTTCTTTAAGGTATAGTTATCTTTAAACTTAATTTGAAGAAGTTATTATTATTATATACTACTCCTACGTGAATATAAATAAACAAACAAATCTAATCAATTTATGCAAGTATTAAGAAAATTAGTTTAAATTATTTATTTTTTCTAATTTAGTTCAAAATAAATATTTTCTTACAAATCGCCATTCCTGATCATGCCCAAAAATGATGTATTCCAACTAGACAACATTCCATAGAGGAAAAAACAAACAATTATAAAACACACAAAAATCCACATTGTTTTAACTCAACACCTTATCAACCTTTATCTTAGAAATTAAATGCAGAGGAAACAATCTCAAAATTAAAATAAAAAACTTAATATAAATAATGAAAAAATATTATTAATACATGGTGGATTTTATAAGTTGGATGTAAATAATTTAATTTAATGTATAATATATTTTATATATTAATTTAAAAAAAATAAAGTTAAATCTAAAATGATTAAAAATAAATCATAATCTTTGATTTTGATAATTATACATCATTTATATAAATTTTCATTTAGTCATTTTCACGTGCATCAGACGAAATTAAATATCCAAGCCAGATAAAACTTCATTTAATAATCAGATAAATGAGCTCATCTGACAAGGAGGTGTAGTGGATTAATAAGGTCAACAAATAAAATATATGTCTTTTACAATAAACTAATAAGTTATAAGATGAAACATTGTTGCATCAAGATAAATATTGTGTCCAACATATTGTCCAGTTCTTATAAAATTTATTACTAAAATACCCTAAAGATTAGGGTTAAGCAGAGTGAAAAGGGCTTTCCATGAGATGGAAAATGAAAACTATTAGCTCCCAAAGAGTTTATGAATAAATAATTGTCTAATAAATAGTAAGGAATATTTATCATTCTGTTAAACAAGATGTGTTGAACTCATAAACCATTAAAAACTTTTTATGAACGTCAACTAAGTATTATAAGTAAATTGCTCCTAGATATTCAACCATTTAATAACCAGAGTTACGTTTTGATAAATAATCATTATGAATTAGATTAAATAGAATTTGATCAATATTTTTTCTATCATTAAAATGAGAAATTAAATCAAGAATTCTTTTTCATTGTCATCAATCAAATCGTATTTCAAGTACACATAATTCTATTTTATTATCAATCCAATCACCATTGACATTTTTTATAAATTCTAACATGTAACACAAACAAAGGAAAGAATCAATTATATTTTTCATATGATCTCATCTCCTCTTATGAATAAACTAGTTATCTTTCTATGATTCCTATTTTTTATTTTATTTCTTAGATTATTTTTTATATTTATTTCTTATTCTACATGAAATTTTTATTATTTCTAATGAAATTTTCATACTATACCTTTCTAATAATAATATAAATTATTAGTAATTCAAAATAGAAAATAAAAAAATAAGAATGTTAGTATATATATTATTTGATTTCTTCCATCAATCGGAATATTTCTTATAGTTTCCTAAAAGAATGATACTTTTATAATTAGATACCAATTTTTGTGTCAATTGCTAAATCTATATAGTTTTAGCACTTTTGAAAAATTTTCTTAAAAAAGGAATTTATTGGACGAAAAAAGAAAAGAAGACAATAACTTCTTCTCTCAAAAGATAAGTCAAATTAAAACAAAGAAGAAACTATCTAAAAGTCCCCGCAGAAAAGAAGATACATTTTACAACTTTAATCCTTTGATATCACAAAAAAAAATAAAAATTGTCTATTTTGATTCAACATCTCATGAAGAAACATTTAATGTCCATGGCAATGCAACGTCTTCATACAGATGGATTGAAAAAGCTTTGAAGTTGTTGAGTTTAAAAGTTACCTCAAGTTCTCCATCTATATAAAAGCTAAAGATTTGAAAAGGAGATCATTTTCTATCAGTAAAAGCTCTTGAAGTTTAAAAACTTAAATCTCTCTTGTAAATCAATTTGAACTTCTTAATTGTATATCTCTCTGTGTAGAGGTTGTTTTAGTTTGACAAAACCCAATTTGTAAATCTTTTACCCCGAGTGGTAGGTGTTAATCTAAAGAGTTGAGTTTAAAGAATACTTAGTTCAGTCTAAAGAGGTTGTGTTTAAACAATACTTAGATGATTTAACTTGAAGATGTTGTATTAAAAAAATATTTGAAATGTTTAACCTGAAGATGTTGTATTTAAAAAATACTTGGAATATTTAGCCTAAAAGATGTTGTGTTTAAAGAATACTTGGATTAGTTTAATGAGGTTGTGTTCAAAATATACTTAGGATAGCCTAAAGAGATTAGGGTCAAAAAATACTTATATATGTAAAAAAGACTGGGTCAAATAATACTTTATCTTATTGAAGATGGTAAAACCTTAGTTGTTACTTAGGAACTAAACATAATTTTAAATTAAGATGAACTAGTGTAAAAATTTCTATTTCTTTTTTCTATTTCGTCTACTTTTTTTTATCTAATCTTAAGGGACTGATTGTAATCTATATAAACTTTTTGTGAAAATTCTTGAAAAACTGAGTCTGGTTAATCAAACGCATACTTCATCTATTTCTAAAAAACTTGTGTTTAATCCATCAGATGATACAAAGAAGTGTTTCGAAAAAGCTTGCAAATTTCTTTTTAACATAATTTAATTCCCTTATGTTTTTTTGCTTTCACATGTTGATATTAGAGCTAAGCCTCTAAGGTTGAACGCCTGATACCTATTAGAGGAAAAGATTCATTATAGCAAGCTTATTAACGATGTTTATCACAGAAATATCTTCTATGAACAAGCCTTTTTTCTCATTTAGAGATATAACTCACATTCTAAGATATATCTCATAAATTCATATTATGGTATAAAAACTCATTCTAGAATTATAAAAAAAAAAAAATAAAAAACACCTACCTATGCATCAAGCCAAAATTGTGTCAGGGATACGGGTGTATTAAAAAAAATCCAAAAACTTTAACTTTGATTAATAAAAAATATCACCCACCTATCATGCTATCCATATACCAAGTCCAATAATATTAGACACCAGAGACAAGTCAGAAAAACCCAAATTGTTTGATGAGAGGTGCCTGCATTAAGTTATAAGTAAGAAAGAAGTAAAATGTTTGTTGTGGCACCGAAGACATGACAGCTGTATACTATACCTTAACTTGACTTTTATATAATAAAATAGGTATTATAATTTTTTTTAGTAAATTACCTCGTCAATTACTATACAATTTTTTTTAATTATTTTAAGAAAATGTTATACTGATACTCTTTTATACATTAGATTAATATTTCTTTAATTCTAAAAAATTATATCGAGACCAAATTAAGACAATAAAAATAATGTTAAAAAATATAGTAGAATTGATTTTAATTTTAAAAAATTTCAAGGAATATTTGTATAAATTTTTTCTAATTTTCTTTTATTGATAGACGTAGATACTTTAATTATTTTATTCTTAAACGGTCTTATTTTTTTGGTCTCTCCCTTCTTGTGACATTAGATAGTTAATTATATTAATCATTCATCTCTATTCTTTTCCCATCTCTCCTTCGGTGTCTATACTTGAAGGAGTGTCCAGAAATCATTTTCCTTCTCCAAAAATTCATCTATCTGGACTACTGGCTAGCCTATATGGCAGGTAGACCAACCCTACATGATATTTTTATTAAAAAACAAAATCTTAAAATGACTTTATGACTATTTTTTATAAGAGAAAAAAATTGATTTACAAACCTGTTTTTGGTCTAACAAAAAGGTTTCCGCAGACTAATTTGCATTTGCCCACAATTTTAAACACTTTTTTTAGACCAAAGATTGGATACTCGCATTCTACATTCATCCACACTTATTGGTTTTGCACATCATAGTTAATTTATCTTTACACATTCAGTAGTAAAACCAAATTAACTAATCATTGGAAAAAATGTTCTTTTCACCTTTTCTTCCTCAACTATTAGCACTCTGAATCAAATGGCGCAAACATCTTGCATCGATAATATATGGTCGAGCACTGGAAATTGATGGCTCCACGAAAATCTTTGTTCAGTGATAATTTGGGCATAAAAGGTTTAGCTGGATTGGCATTTAATTTGATGCAGAATTTGGAAAATATATGGCGAAGATGAGAAACGTTGAGGTGAAGACTGACGGATGGTGAAATTTGCAACTACGTACATGGCGTAGTTTGCAGTGTTTAATCTTGTGTCTCTGTCCGGTATGATATATTCCTAGTCTGATTTTTCTTCTGCATCAATTTTGCAGAGCAGAGAAATATTTTTTTCAAAGTGTAAAAGTTGGTATAAACGGAAGAAATGTGCAATGATATACACAATGAAGTCATTTTGCTTAAGCAATTGTTTTGCAGATTTCCAAGCAAACAAATTAGCCTAGTGATCCAATATTGCGATAGGTTCGTTTATAAAGGAATGGAGTGCATGTTAGGCCAAAAAATAAAGGTTGACAACCAAAAAATACTAATAAAGAAAAGAAAACCTCACAAACATAAACAAAACCAAACTCTTGTACTAATATAGACATTGGGAGCGCTAGTAACCTACAAGAAGATTCCTGTAAAATTAGTTACAAAACAGCAGTAGCAGGGTCATTACAATACTTCCTAGCTTACTGTCAGGTTTACTAACCCACATTCCGAAGGAAAAAAGAATGAGACCACTAGAGCCCATATACCACAACAATGACCATATTCTTTGTTGCTAGAAAGTTGGCATAACATGACCGGAACAATCATATAATGTCAAAAATATATCAGAACGAATGTACTGCAAAGAAATTGAGAGTGATGCTTGTTAAGGAAAAGATGGTACAATCATGCTGTAATAAACCACAACGACTAGGCCCAGTTAGGGAAAATCACACCATTTCAATATACTTACGGAAGGAGAGAGAAGAACAGTAGAGAGTCGTGACTAAGGAGAGAGATTGGCATCTCGAAAGCCAATTTGTTATCTTTACTATTCCGTTATTATTTGCGTAAATACATACTGAAGTTTATATTCTGTTATGTTGTGTTTTCCTTATCCTGTACATTTGCTACTCTGATATTTGGTTGTGAGTAGATTTGGAGGGTAGGGGTGTTACAAATTGGTATCAGAGCTCCGATCTTGAGGGTGGTGACTGGGTTATGGTTAATACGCGAAACTCGGCAGCAATGGAAGAACGAGTGGAAGGGATAGAACGTCAACTGGCGGAGCAGCGGAGGTTGATGGAAGCGATGATGAAGCGCATGGAGGATCTAATGGTGCACACAAACCAGCCGCGGCATCAACCGGAATACCATGAGGACGATAATGTTTCTCACATCGATGATCCTGGTGGAGAGCGTAGTCGAAATCCCTTTCCATTACGAGGTGATAACCACCGTCGTTTGGAGGTTCCCCCCTTCAATGGATCAGATGCTAGTGGGTGGCTGGTACGGATGGATCGTTTCTTTCGTATCTCGAACATTCCACCGGGAGAGAAGTTGGATTTCGCGGTCCTAGCTCTCCACGGGAGGCCCTTACCTGGTTTGAATGGTGGGAGGCTCAGTCATCCTTCCACACGTGGCTTCGTTTCAAACAAGATCTGCTTCGCCGTTTTGAACCGGGGGCGGCGGCGAACCCGTTGGCACCGTTACTAAGGGTGCGCCAACTTGGATCGGTGATGGAGTATCGCCGGGATTTTGAACTAGCGGCCCGGGCTCATAGGCACTTAGATAATGAAACATTGTTGTGCATGTTCCATCAAGGATTGAAACCGGTAATTAGTGCTGCCATCTCCGTGGATGAATTTGAAACCCTCCAGGGAATGATGGATCGTGCTATGATGATTGAAACCCAAAACAAAGCATGGCGGGAGGAAGGGGGAAACAATTGGGGACGAAAATTAGAGGTGGGCCAGCGAACAACTTTGGGGCCTTCTAAAGGGAGTGGAGAACCTAGGCCCAATAACGAATCTGTTGATTCTTTAAAATTTTCACAGCCCAAAGACTCCCACACCACACATTCCATTTCACGGTCCACCTCAAGTGCCACGGGTCATAAGCCTAACTCTTGGTGGATCTCTGACGAGGAGTGGCAGGATCGGCAACGGCGAGGGCTCTGTTTCAAGTGTGGAGATAAATGGAATCCGTCCCATACATGCAAATTTCGGCAACAGCAGTTACTGTTGCTTGGGGACGACGAGATTAACCCCGATTCGGAGCTGGAACCACCGACAGGGGAACCGCCAATAGCTCTCGAATCTTTCTCTCTTCGTCTCTCATCCTTTAGTTACTGGGGGCTTACCTCTCATCAAACACTAAAGGCGCGGGGAACAATAAATGGTTGTGAGGTGGTCGTACTTGTGGAGCCGGGGGCCGAGGCAAATTTTCTCTCTTCTACTCTTGTTTCCACCTTGGGTCTCAAACTGGTCTATGTCCCCCCGTTTCAGGTGGAGGTGGGAAACGGTGCGGTTGAGGAGGGATTGGGGGGCTGCCTCAACGTAAATTTACAGGTGCAGGGCATTACAATTGTGGCCAATTTCTTTGTCACACAACTAGGACGAGCGGAGGTGGTTCTTGGTGCAGGGTGGGTAGCCAGTTTGGGTAAATTTGAAGGTGATTATGGCAGTTTGTCTCTCAGTTGGGTTGTGAAGGGGCATAAGGTTACACTACGGGGGGACCCAACGTTGGGGTGGAGTCAGGCGATTGGTAAAATGGCCCTCAATGCTCTACGAAACACTGAGGAGGGATTTTTTGTCACCCCTGTGTTTAAAGCTGATGAGCCAAAAAATATTCGAGTGCCATCTCCGGAGATAGTGGAGCTTCTTCAGAAATTTGAAGATATTTTTCAATCTCCTTCTGGAATGCCTCCACCGAGACCCCATGACCACGCAATAGTGTTGAAGGAAAAACACGATATTCCTAATATTCGTCCGTATAGGTATTCCCATTATCAGAAAGAAGAAATTGAGAAGATTATTGATGAAATGCTCCATATCGGTATTATCCGCCCGAGCACAAGCCCTTTCTCTAGCCCAGTAATTTTAGTGAAGAAGAAAGAAGATGGGGTTGGCGTTTAAATGGGATTATCGGGCCCTAAACAAGATCACAATCCCAAACAAGTTCCCTATTCCAATTATAGAGGAATTATTGGATGAGCTAGATGGTGCCAGGGTGTTTTCCAAGCTAGACCTTAAATTTGGGTATCACCAGATTAGGATGAAAGAGGATGTCCACAAAACAGCTTTCCGGACACATGAGGGGCATATGAGTTTTTAGTTATGCCGTTCGGGCTCACAAATGCACCATCAACCTTCCAAGCCCTCATGAATTCCGTTCTCAGACCGTTTCTTCGGAAATTTGTCTTGGTGTTCTTTGACGATATCCTGATTTACAGCAAAGATGTGGAAGATCACAAGCGACACCTACACCAAGTCTTTGAATTGTTACGCCAAAACAACCTACTAGTAAATCACAAGAAGTGCAGTTTTGAATGCCGAAGTATAGAATATTTGGGACACATCATTTCTGACCAAGGGGTAGCTGCAGATCCTAAGAAAATCAGTGATATGCTGGATTGGCCCACACCCACAAATTTAAAAGGGCTGCGAGGATTTTTGGGGCTCACGGGTTATTATCGTAGGTTTGTGAAGGGCTACGGGAACATTGCATGGCCACTGACTCAATTATTAAAAAAAGATAGTTTCCAACGGAGTTTAAAAGCAGATGTGGCTTTCCAGGAACTCAAAACAGCCATGACTTCAGTACCAGTTTTGGCGGTTCCTTGTTTTTCAAAGCCCTTTGAGTTAGAGACTGACACGTCAGGAAAGGGAGTAGGAGCGATCGATGCGGATCGACCAATAGCGTTTATGAGCAAAAGTTGTCGACATGGCTCAACGGAAATCGGTTTACGAAAGGGAACTAATGGCTATTGTCCTTGCAATTCGAAATGGAGACATTACTTGGTGGAATGAGGTTCACGGTGTTTCTTGATCGAAGTCCCTAAAATTCTTAATGGATCAACGGGTGGTGAAGAGGGCGAGAACGATGGCTTTCCAAATTACTCGGGTATGATTTTGAGATTAAGTATAAGGCTGGTTCAGAGAGAAGAGTGGCAGATGTACTCTCTCGAAAGTTTTATTTTTGTTCCATCTCTTTTTCTCTAGCAGCTGAGTGGGTAGACATAGAGGAGGAAGTGCAGGCTGATGTCCGGCTGAATGGCATCATGCAAAAGTTGTTAATAGGAGCGGATACGACTGAAGGGTTTGAGCTGGTAAATGGGAAGCTTAGATACAAAGGCAGGTTGGTTATGGCAAAACACTCGAAATGGATTCCGAAGATATTGCGGGAGTTTCATGCTTCTAAAATAGGGGTGCATGCAGGATTCTTTAGAACCTACAAAAGAATTTCAGAATTTGTCTTGTCTTGGGAGGTATGAAGAAAGCGATCAAGAATTCATCAAACGGTGTGAGGTTTGCCAACAACACAAATATTCCACTCTCCAACCAATGGGGCTTACTACAACCCTTACCGATTCCCACGAATGTCTGGGCCGACATCTCTATGGATTTCATTGGGGGATTAACAAAGGTAAAAGGAATTGACACCATCTTTGTTGTAGTGGATAGATTGACCAAATATGCTCATTTTTTTCCCCTAGCCCACCCGTTCACAGCCAAGGACATTGTGTCGCTCTTTGTTACAGAGGTTGTCCGACTCCATGGATTTCCTACCTCAATTGTCTCTGATCGGGACAAAATATTCATGAGCACATTTTGGTCTAAGTTATTTCGACAATCTGGCACAGTTCTAAAAATGTCCTCTGCTTACCATCCTCAAACTGATGGCCAAACAGAGGCTGTCAATAAGTGTATTGAGTCTTACCTGCGCTGCCTTACGAGTTCTGAACCGAAACAATGGCCAACTTGGTTAACTTGGGCCGAGTATTGGTATAATACATCCTACCATGGCTCCATTAAAATGACCCCTTTTCGGGCTCTTTACGGTAGGGAACCCCCTACATTACTGAGAGGAGGAGCTGAATCCACGGTAGAAGATGTTAGACTCTTGTTTGAGGAAAGGAATTAGATGCTAGAAGAGTTGCGGTTCCAGCTCAATAAAGCACAAAACAGGATGAAGCAAGCTGCTGACAAGCATAGAAGGGAAGTGGTGTTTGAAGTTGGGGAGTTAGTATACCTTAAATTGCAACCTTATCGGCTGAAATCCTTGGCGGACAGCCCAAACCAGAAGTTGGCTGCAAGGTTCTATGGCCCATTTGAGATATTGGAGAAGGTTGGGAATGTGGCTTATCGATTGAAGCTTCCAGTGACAGCAAGGATTCACCCTGTTTTTCATGTCTCTCTGCTAAAAAAATGTGTGGGGCCTTCTATACAACCACAACCTCTTCCGACTACATTATCTGAAGATAGTGAGTTAGTGGTAGAACCTGAGAGCATCCTGGCAGAGCGCTTCAATAAAGAGGGAGAAATTGAGGTTCTGGTCAAATGGGTGAACTTACCAGATTTTGAAAGCACCTGGGAGCTAGCAACTAGGCTGCAGATGGCTTTTCCCTCCTTTCACCTTGAGGACAAGATGCCTCTTCAAGGGGGGGGGGGTATTGTAATAAACCACAACGAACAGGGGAATAGGGGCAGTTAGGGAAAATCACACCATTTCAATATACTTACAGAAGGAGAGAGAAGAACAGTAGAGTCGTGACTAAGGAGAGAGATTGGCCTCTCGAAAGCCAATTTGTTATCTTTACTATTCCGTTATTATTTGCGTAAATACATACTGAAGTTTATATTCTGTTATGCTGTGTTTTCCTTATCCTGTACATTTGCTACTGTGATATTTGGTTGAGAGTAGATTTGGAGGGTAGAATGAGACCACTAGAGCCCATATACCACAACAATGACCATATTCTTTGTTACTAGAAAGTTGGCATAACATGACCGGAACAATCATATAATGTCAAAAATATATCAGAACGAATGTACTGCAAAGAAATTGAGAGTGATCCTTGTTGAGGAAAAGATGGTACAATCATGCTTATGATGGTTTGGCCATGTGAGAAAATGGAAGATTGCCTCCTAACTAGAGTAGAGAGATTGAAAAACTAAAATCTTTAGAAACCATTAAAAGGGCTTAGATCTAAATGACCTCTCGGTGACCTAGTTTTTGATAGAAAATAATGATATTGTTTGATCGATATATAACCAATCCCTCTTAGTAGGAAAAGGCTTTGATTATTGATCTTGCATTTTATCCAACCAATCAATGGTCCATAACACACAGTTCATAGTAAAGATGCATACCATACCCAAAGATTCTATCCTCAAAACTTCACAAGTTTCCATTGCTGATATCGCACAAACACCTTGGGTGTCCACGACCTGATCTATCTCATTAACCCGGCTAAGCTTTTAATTTTGACAGTTTGGGATTTATAAATTAAACCTGATATGTTTCTAAGAACAGCTTTAAGTTAGAAATTAAATTCTACATATCAGCTAATAGTTATACATGATATTAAGTTTGACATATTAACCCAAAAAATCTGATAAGGTAGCAAACCTATTTCGAATAAGGAATCACAGCATATTCAGTCCTAAAGTTTGACCACTAACAGATATCCATTCCTACAAACTCCATGTTCCATAAGCTCATTCTTGTTCCAACTGTTAAGATCCCACACAGGCCAAAATAAGGCCAAAGTAGTCCTTGTAAGACTTGCATAATCTTACCCCCCTTGAACTAGCTTTTGGAATAATGTTAAGCCTACTCCATTTCTAATATATGCCTTTCTTGTATACGAACAGCTCATGCTCAACAACTGCATGGATGGACTACCTATATCTTAGTTTATAATGAAGCAAAAATCAATATATAACACTACGTTTTGATACCTAAACAACAATGCTGCATCTGCAAACAAAGGAGTAAATTCTAGAGAGCCCTTCATAGCTAGACAAAGAATTAAAATCATCATTTTGTACCAGGGCTTACAAGTAACACTCCAATGCTGAATATAAGAGCTGTACACTCCATAGACGGCAGGATAGCAGTTGAGCAAATCAAAATTTCTACTTCCAGCACAAAAAATTGCAGTAAAAATGATTAGTCATTTAAACTTGATACTTCTAGACCTGCAATCACCGTACAGCATAGAGTTCAAATTATCCTAGGGAGCATTATTCTTGAACATGTGTTTCCTCCATCATTTCCTCTAGTGAATACTATAGTTAATTCTTTGACATCATCAAATTTTCACTATATCTTAATGGAAAGCATCAAAGAAATTCTTAAAGTTCTTTTCAACATCCTGTTAGAACAGAAAATCATAGGCGGCACTGTATCTTGTTATAAATTCTCACTCCAATAAGTGATATCCTTATGATATCAGAGATAAGAAATTAAAGAGAAACCTATGCGTGTATACAAATAGAATCCAATCTAGAAGCAGAGTCGCCACAGGAAAATTAGATTTACTCTCTAGTCTCTCCCAAACCAAAACAATTCCAAAACTTCCTTATCCCCTATCTGCTCTCTATCATCACTTTGAAACCCTTCATTCTAATCGAATGCTCCTTTGCATACCACATACCCCACTGCCACAGCACTTGTACATCAGGTTGTTAAGTGAGGTCACACTTTCCCACTAATTCCCTTAATATCTTTCCCTTTCATCCTAAAATACACTACAGAAAACCTGGTAGATTTCGGATGACTATCATCCTCAAAATTTTTTGACGCAAAAAGATTCTAAAGGCATATGATAATTCATATACAATCTTCTAATGTTAGCAATACAATTGACACTGCCAGTACAAATAATCAATAACATAGAGGACTGGCGGTGACTTCTCAACATATTCAATAATATCCGATAAAGTGACCTGAGACCATCATAATTCAGGGAAAATAAAGAGTTTTCAGTAAAACCAATCACAACAAAATCACAACTCATTTAGAACACCCCCATTCAATTTCCTCAACCATCACACAGTACAAGAATAATTCAAAGGCAGAAGAACAACAAACCAGACGGAAACAGAATGATTATAATCAAACAAGGAGACACACACACGCACACAAACATCATAATTCCATAAAGAAACGAAGTCAATACTTAACACAGCTACCTAATCACTGGGTAGGAAAAATAAACAATCATATATGTATAACCTAAAATAACCAAAAAGCAAATAAAAAATAAAACAATCTATGACGATTCTATTATACAAACACAAATTCTGCTTACAGTAGTACAAACAGCCCCAGGCATGATGATCATGATCATGATACAGTACACTCCTTTACTTGGACACCAAAAGAATCTCAGGCTTTTTGACCTTAGTCGGGGTATTAGAATTCGACGAAGTAGCATTGGCTTTAGCAGCATCTCTAGCCCTAACATCAAGCTGAATGAGACTCCTAGTAGCAAGTATGGCCTGAGGCACCAAATCGTGATTTGCACGCGCGTACAAACACCTAACAGCAAAAGCAGCAGAATGTTTCACTTCCTGAGAGTTCAACGGTCCAAGCAAACAGTGTCCCAATATTCTGAGCGTAGGTTGAAGAATCTCCCAAGGCAAAGGAATCCTCTCGCCCTTGCCGTGCTCGGAGTCGGGGAAATCAAAATCTTCAAATTCGCCGGCGAGATCAAACTCGGTGCGGCAAGGGCAGTGAGCGCCGGCCCAACCAGCGGCGAATCGGCAAAAATCAAGCTTAGACCAGGCAGGCATGTGGGAGATCTGAGAGAAGAAGGAATGGAGACCGACGCCGACGATGGTAGGGCGTTTGGTTGATTTAACGCCGAGTTGAGGTTCCAATGGGGGAGATATGATTCCAACAGAGGGAGTTGTTGTTGTTGTTGTTGTTGATTGAGATGAGGGTTTACGAAGCGGTGCGTGGTAGATGGAAGGTTGAGAGAGGTCAGGGACAGTGACAGTGATGGGTTTACCGTTACGGGATTTGGTTTCAGCGGCGTAGAGAGCGAGCAGAACGGCTTCGAATCCGGCCAGGGATGGGGGTTCAGGTGAATGGATACGGGAAAGGTAGAGACCGGTTAGGAGAGGGAGGAAGGAGAGGACCACCAGCCGCAGGTGAGGGTCCGATGAGAGGAAGGTGTCGTAGAGCCAGTGGCAGAGAGGGTCTGAGTGGGAACCGCTTAAGGAGGACGACACGGCGGCGTAGGCGGCGGGGGAGGAGAGGAGAGAGAGTGCGGGCCGCTCTGAGTCCGCCAGAGAGGAAAGTGATTCCGATGAGGATGATGGCAGAATGGCGGCTAGGGCGTGGATTCGTGAACGCGCTTTTGAGACGGATTCCCACCATGCATGCATTGGGTCTGAAGAAGGGGGTTTCTTTTGATCGGTATTTGGTGTTGGGATTGATGAAGATGATGAATCGCTTCGCTCTAACTCCATTCTCCTTCCTTCAATTTCTTCACTCTCCTCTCTCTCTCTCTCTCTCTCTCTATACACCAACCGCTGCGTCAATTCATTCAATTCATAGTCTTTTTCGTTACTAATACTTTTTTATCCGTAAATATAACTTTTTTAAAAAAAAATAAAAAATAAAAACACAATTGGATTCTAAATAATTTCAATTTTGTAGAGGGTTTTGATACACAACCACGACTCAATCCATATAATGACTTATCTTAGTTAGTCCAAGTAGAGGAATTGTTCAATTCAAAAGAAAGGTCTTAAACTGCTTTCTTGCTTTCTTGTGTGCACCTTCCTAGAGAAAATTGATTATGTGTTTGCTAATGCAATTGGGAACACATGGTTTATCCTTGATGTGTGTGTTGAAGATTTTTTAGAGATTGTGCTTAATTAGTTTGATAATAACAAATAAAGGTAGCTTTCCCAAAGTGGAGTTCAACAAAATCAAGGTATTTGTGGAAATTTAAGTGTTATGCATGCTGATGGACTTAAACACCATTCTGTTGTCTTCGACAAATTATTCTCTTTGGAAACTGGCAACTATAGCAAAGCCATGCTCTCAGATTCAGTCCCTGGAAGACATTGTACATGTACCTTCTACTCCATCAGATGCTATCTTTGAGGTTTATCTGTACTATTCAGTTTTCATATTCGTTTTGGAGCTAATACTAGAAGCATCCCCCTTACAGTTTAAGAATACAACGCTTTTGAAGCGAAAATATGTTGATCTAAAGAAGGATCTTGAAAAAGAGAAAGCCAAAAATGTTAAGTTTGAACACAAGCTACCCAAGTATATAAAAAAGTTGCAGGCTAAGATGGGTCTTAATTCATCTGACTCAAACTGAGAGTATTTTTGCTGATGGCCAAAGCCTGAGAAAAGCTTATATCCCTATAAATATAAACTACGTCAATGTAATAAATAAATACTTAATACATATTACAACTTTGGTACAATTTTTTATTGACTGGGTGATTTATTGTTTATACACATTTCAATAAGTTGAACGAAGAAAAATCTAAGAGCATGAATAAAAATCAACATCCATTTGGGTTGTCTATAAAAGAATTCAAACACATCCCAAAGCATAAGAGTATTTTTTATATCTACTCACCTATTTTTTTCATGAAGACTCAACCTTGTTATAAGAACTGTTATATTTAAAAAAGTATGAAAACTCGATCCGTTTACAAGGTGTTTGAATAGCAATTCACTCCAACATAACTTACATTGAGCTCAATAAGATAAAATACACAATTCTACATTTTGTCTCTTGAAATCTGTGAATGTTCATTTTAGAGACTCTAAACAATAATCCAAACACACTCAAAGTCTACTCTAACTAACATCTACCAATTTTAATCAATGATCAATGATCAACCTCAATGCACCTTGTGTCCAACCTAGGTTTTGTTGAGCTTGTGCAAGTTCGAATGCATGAAAAACATAAACAAAATTCCAATATCTGCCCGGTGTCTAGAGCTAATTTTGCACCTTCATCTTGATTGGATCAGGGTACTATGTTACCCTCAATTTCTCATTAGACTTCTTGCCTCATTCATACTCACTGCCCATGCTGGATAATGAAAGAGCTTTTAGGATGATATTGACAACATGTGCCTGTAATTTTATAAAGGTTCTATTGAATTATCTTTGTAAGTGATGATGAATATGAGAGGTCTTTGATGTAGGCAATGGCACAAGTTGATACTCAGATTTCTAGCTAAGTGGTTATTTATGGTACTCCAAGTTATCGTTACATGTGAGATACTGGGTACATAAACTTTGTGTGAAATTGATTACTTATGGCAACCCAAGTATTTTTATGACACATATATTATAAATTTATAGTGCAGATACAAGGTGAATGCATCCCAAATCTGAGCACAAAATTTGAAACTTTTCAAGGGAGAAATCTGCCTCTACAGGACAATGATTCAAAGTTGTCTCCTAGTGTCTCAATTCAACTGCATACATTATTTTGTTCACAAGCCAAGAGCACCAAGGGGTGTCTTGCCCTGTCCAGCCTCAAAGTAGAAAATAAGCATAGCCAACATTGCAATCCTAGCATGCTTAATCTCAGCCAATTTCAGTCTCTCTAGCTTCTCTGTATCTGGAATGTAAACACCATCCTTGAGGGTGCCAGCAAAACCCAAAGGGTCAAAGAATTTTCCCCCAGGGTAGCCTTGCTCACCAGTAGAGTTGCCAAAGTTCTCAGCAGTTTTAGACCATGGGGTGGCCCATTCCACTGACTGAGAATCTGGGTTGAAGAAATCCACCCATCTCTTGCTCTCAACCCATCCCATTAGGAGCAATTGGGTGCCCAAAAGAGAACCAAAGGAGAAAGGAGCAATTGCATTAGGATCAGCTCCTGCCTCAAACCATGGAACTCCACTCCAAGCCTGCCCAATAAAGATGCCTAGAACTGCAGCCATTGCCCACCTCCCATGAATGAGTTCAGCTTCTCTATACCATTTGAGGAATGCTGGATCCTTTCCTAGTCCTAGTGGGTCAAAACCATAGTCACCTGGTAGCCTGAAATTGCAACATTGAACAGAAAATGAATTCATCAAACACTGAACACTATAGAGACTTTAGGGAGCACTTATAGTCCTAGTGTGTGCTTGGATGCGCATTGCACATTGCCAAAATTAATTTTTGAATGGAAATGATTTTGGTCAAAATCGATTATAAAGTGGTGTGATTTATGTTTAAATGTTTTTATCACAAAACTAAATTGACAATAAAACTCTTTAAACAAATCCATCCAACGCAAAAACTATCTAAAATTGTTTCAATTTATAATCAAATTTTGGACAAATAATCAATTATGGATTGTCCTCTAAAATCAATTCTCCAACGCGAATCTAAACACACAGTTAGAAGTTAGAAGGCTTAAGTTTAAGTGGTCCATGACCAGGCTTATCAAGAGAATTGAACGCTACATATTTATCCAAAACCTTAAGCCATTGTGTATGAGTCACATCTCTTATATATTCTTCATTGAACCATTTTCTGACAAATGTGAGACTAATCACTCATACTTGAATTTCCAACAAAGAATACAAGAAACAAAAGAGAAATAAGATAGAAATTGAGTAGATAGAAGGGTGGAGAGACTTACGAGCCATCAAGCCATTCAGGATCAATGAAATTGCCACCACCTTTTACAGCAGGGATCCATGACTTCTTTGGTGCAGCAGCAACAGCCACAATAACTCTTTTATTCCTAACAGCAGCACCAACACCTTTGTCTCCAATGCCAGCAGCAAGCAGGGCCTGGCTCCTCTTTCCTCCGCACAAGAAGTGAGATCCTAACCCGTTTAACACAGCACTAGATGTTGCGGCTGCCATCTCTCTTTTACCTTACTATAGACTACTAGACAAAACTGAGGCTGGTTAGGAGTTTTCATTGCACATACACACTTGGTGACCTTATATGTCAAAGTGTGAGAAAATCTGAGGAAGCTCTCATAGAAGGCCAAGTAGGACAATGAAATCTATAAAAGAAATCTAGTAAGGATAGATTTTGGACCAATGAGAACTTGATCTCCATCCTCTTCTAATGTTTCATATAACCACATGGATCACCTCCTAACCACATTTTATATTTTGGTCCATTTTACATCTTATAATGATAATGATGTTCATGTTTTGGCAAAATGACATAAGCGGGTTTCAATTTTAAACAATTAACGTAACGGGGTTTCAATCCAAACATTTTTTTTTTTACCGGGGGTTTAATTTTATGAAATAGCGGCATTGTGAGCTGCAGTACCATAACGTGACACTGTCACCTGTGGTAAACCGTGTCACGTGGCTAACAAGTACGGTTACCGCAAATGACAGTTGATAGGACCCATTAACGTAACTGTCTCATGTGTTAAGTTTTCTCGCTCTCCTGTAAATACTAAATAACAACGACGAATCCATTACACAAATTAAAAGAGTTAGTAAAAGTTTTTAATTTAACGTTATTGATAATTTATCTCTATTATCCTCGGTTCTAGGTTGTATTTTTTAAAATTAGTAAAAATTTTATAATTAATGATATTGATGATTATGCATATGTATATTTATGGGTGAGAGTACATGAATAAAAGGATATATAAGGACGAAAAGTGTTATGTTTAAAGAAATCAATAATGTAATTAAAATTAATTATGCTTTGACATTTAACAGTTTGTAAAAAAAAGATTTGAGATAAATTACATATTAATTTAAATGAAATTATCAAACTTAGCTAAATTTAAAATTAACTACTCCAAAATATTTTATCACTTAAATTAAATATACAACATACTTAAATTAATTAAGATAATAAATTAAAATATCCCACTAATCTTAACATAATTAAAAATTTACTGTTAGATAAAAAATGATTAACGTCTCAAGATTTTGATTAATTATAAGACAGACGAAACCAAGCTAGCCAAGACTTGTTAAGACGAAACCAGCACAGACGAAACATGACCCGTCAAAAGGTGAAGTTCTGCATTTGTCCAAAAGCCAAACCATCAGACGATACATGCACAGACGGAAGAATACTACTCAAGCTAAAGCCTTTTGTCTATCTAAAGAGTGAAGTCTTAAGACGATAAGATGAGACGAAACAACAACAACTGAAGACTGAAGAAATACATCGTCTGTTCAAAAGTGAAGTCAAGTTGAGTCATTCGCGTCAAGATTTCAAATCTGAAGAAGTACTCATGAGAAGCATCCAAGATCAGTATAGGGATTCGAGCTTACACACCAAAGTCAAAAAAGTCTTCACCTTTTGTCACATCTTTGTACAAGTCAGAAAAAGTACTGCGCACAATCTAGTCCGCCATATCCGCTGCGACTCTTCATCAATCAATCAAGTATAACTGACAAACTTTTGGAAAGCTCTCAAGAAGATTTCTCAACGACTCTCAACGGCATTCAAATGAGTCTAACGGCTATTTGAAGAAGATGCCTATAAAAGGACTTCATAGCATCAAGAATCAGTTGGCGAATACGCTTCTCTTATCCCATCTTCTGAGAATTCGCTCAATTATGTGCTAAGAACTTTATTATAAAACCCTCTCTGCAAAGAGGAAAATCTTTGTTTTCAAACATCTTTTCAAATCCACTTGTGTAGTACTTTAGCCTGAGGAGGCTATGTTTCAAAGAATACCTTTTGTATTAGCCTGTGAAGGCTGGGTTCAAAGAATACCTTGGTTGTTTAGCCTGAGAAGGCTAGGAGCAAAGAATATCTTATAATAGCCAGAAGTGGCTGGGTTCAAACAATACTTTTAAACCTTTTCACGGTTTGTAGTGAAAACTCAGTTGTTGCTGGGTAACTGAACGTAGTCTTGAATAGACAAACCAGTATAAAAATACTTGTGTTTATTTGTTTCGTCAGATTGACTAACTAGGGATAAACGTTTGTTTATCAAAATCAATCTTTCAATATAAACGTTGTTTCGTCTGAACCGTTTTGAAACCCACAGACGAAAGGGATAAAATTTTTAATAAACACAATTCAACTCTCCTTCTTGTGTTTATCTTTTACAGTTTGGTATCAGAGTTCAGCCTCTAAGGGTTGAGCGCTTAACAGCTTCTAGAGGAAAAGATCCAACATAGACTCATAAGGACCATCTTTTCTATCCGTAGGAGCTTCAATGAACAAACCTCCAGCATTCTCTGAAGATGATTATCCATACTGGGCTGACAGGATGGAGATGTACATCAAGTCAACCCAATACAGATTATGGAATATAATCACCACAGGAGATATCCCCATTATAAAGCCTGAAGGAGAATGGGGAAATGAAGAATACTCTATGATGGAGCTGAACAACAAAGCAAGATATGCTTCTTATGTGTGCTCTCTCTCTAACTGAGTACAACGGTTACGTGCCTACAAAACTGCTAAAGAACTATGGGATGCTCTCAAAATCTCATATGAAGGCACTGAAGATGTCAGAATGAGGAAGGCCGCTACTCTTCAAACAGAATATGAAATGTTCTTTATGAAGAAAGGAGAGTCAATCGATATGATGTTTGGAAGATTCCAAACAATATTGAATGGACTCACCGCTGCCTGGGAATCACTTTCACAAAGGCCCGAACAACATGAAGATCTTGGACGATCTCCCACCTCCTTGGGAAGCCATGTCCACAACTATCTCTCGTTGGAAGAGATATGAAGACATTAACTCTAGACGAGTTAATTGGAGCACTAAGGGTACATGAGGTACTCTTATGTAAAAGGGGAGAAGATCAAGGTTCAAGAACCTATAGCTCTTCCCATCCGTCAATAACATCCCTAGAGAAGATTCTCAAGAAGAAGGACGGTAAAAAAAGAAAATAAAGATTTTGAAGGTGATTCAACCGAATTAGAATCGTCGATGGTTCGTCGAAAGACGAAGTCTCCTCATGGCAAGACGATTCAAAAGAATGATGATGAAGAAAGCGGAGGCCAACGCTTCTTCAAGAAAAAGGAGAAGAAGCTCCCGAGAAGTCATCAACCAAAGAAGAAAGCACGAGAGGTTGTGTGCTATGAATGCGAAAATCGGGACATATGAGGTCGAATGTCCCAGATCGAAAAGAGGTGGAGCTCTAGAAAAGATAAAGGAAAGAAGAGCTTCCGACTTGGGAAGCCCTTGACAAAGGAAAGCTCGAGAGAAATCCTCTGAAGAAGAAGAAACAACAAACATCTGCCTCATGGCTGGAGACCATGTCTCAACAAAGGTAAATTACAATGAAACTTCTTCATCCTCTTCTTCTGAGTCTGAGTCAGAATCAGAAGAAATGTCATATGATACACTTCTAGCTCACTCTCACTTTATTGCTCAACAATACAAAACTTGCAAAACCAAGCCGAGACAAGCCTTGGAAGAAAATGCGGTTTTGAAATCAAATTGAGTTACTAGAAAAGAAAGTATCAAATGATGTTTCGTCTGAAATCAGAAAAGGACATTTTCATTCTTGAAATTGAAAGATTAAAGAAAGAAAATGAGTCCTTACTCAATGACTTAACCAAGTTTACAAAGGGATCCTCCATTCTTGAAAATATTTTAAAATATAGGAGATCACCTAATGATAAAAGTGGACTCGGTTATATTAAGGAGACAGACGAAAAGAAAAACAAACCTGTTTTGTCTGCTCAAAAGAAGAGGAATCACAACAAGGTTCCTAATAACTACAAAAAGGCTAAAAACAAAAAGAAGCCCTTTGTAACTAACAAGAAAGGACCCAAAAAGATTTGGGTACCAAAGTCACTTATTGTTCCTTGTTGAGATATCCTTAATGGGAAGAGACAAGACTTCAAGCTGGTACCTGGACAATGGTTGCTCACGACACATGACGGGAGACTGCCTATGTTCCAAGACCTCGACCAAGTAAAGGGTCCATCTCTACGATTCGAAAAGGTAAAGTTCTTGGCATTGGGACTGTTGGTAAGACACCCAATACACTTATCCATAATGTATCATATGTTAAAGGCCTTAACTTCAATCTACTTAGCATAAGTCAATTTTGTGATAGTGGATATGAAGTAGCTTTTAACTCTGATGAGTGTATAGTCAGAAACAAAGATAAATCTATTCTTTTTATTGGGAAAAGAAAGAATAACCTTTATGAGGTTTGTCTTTCTGACCTGAGTGATCAGAATGTAATATGTTTGATTTCAGCAGACGATGAACGAGATATTTGGCACAAAAAGCTTGGACATTTAAGTCTCAAGTATATTTCAAAAATTTCTAAAAAGAATCTCGTAAAAGGTTTGCCAAAAATATCTTGGAAAACCAATCGTCTGTGTGAATCTTGTCAGCATGGGAAACAACTCAAAGCTTCTTTCAAATCAAAAAATGTTGTTTCCACGACAAGACCGCTAAATCATTACACATTGATCTCTTTGGACCCACTCAGTGAAAGTCTTGGAGGGAAGAGATATGGACTTGTCATTGTAGATGACTATACTAGATTCACATGTATATACTTCCTAGCCCATAAACATGAGTCATTCAAGGTTTTTGAAATATTCTGTAAACGTGTTAAAAAAGAAAAAGGAATATGTATTGCGTCTGTAAGGAGTGATCATGGAACAGAGTTTGAAAATTCTGAGTTCAAAGCCTTTTGTTTTGAAAATGGTATATTTCACAATTTTTCGTCTCCAAGAACTCCTCAACAAAATGGAGTTGTGGAAAGGAAAAATCGTACTTTACAAGAAATGGCTAGAACTATGTTGCATGAAAGCTCTCTCCCTAAATATTATTGGGCAGAAGCAGTTAATACTTCCTGTTATATTCAAAACAGAATATTGATAAGACCAATATTGAATAAGACTCCATATGAACTATGGAAAGAAAGAAGACCCAACATTTCTTATTTCCATCCTTTTGGATGCGAATGCTTTATCTTAAACACCAAAGATCAACTTGGCAAGTTTGATTCAAAGGTAGTAAAAGGAATCTTTCTTGGATATTCCAACACATCTAAGGCCTATAGAGTTTTTAACTCTAAGACGCAAGTTGTAGAGGAATCAATTCATGTAAAGTTCCAAGATAACTCAAAGGCTGATAAAGAAATATCAGACCTAGAAAACTTGTTTGATAATTTGCAGATTAACCCTTCTGGTCAGAATGATAAACAAGGGTCAGACGAAAAAAGAGCAGACGATAGAACCACAGACGAACCCTCTTCGTCTGATACTCATCAACAAAGAGATCAAGCCACTGCAAGATCATGGAAGTTTGAGTCTAACCACACTGAAGATCTTATCATTGGAGATAGGAATCAAGGTGTTCTAACTAGATCGAAGCTAAAGGAATCTTCTGGATATGCTCTTATATCAAACATAGAGCCAAAGAATGTTGAAGATGTTCTTCAAGATAACGATTGGATCTTAGCTATGGAAGAAGAACTTAATCAGTTCACAAGGAATGATGTATGGACCCTAGTTGAAAAACCAAAGAACAAAATCATCATTGGGACCAGATGGGTGTTCAGAAACAAGCTTGATGAAGCTGGAAAAGTGGTAAGAAACAAAGCGAGGTTAGTAGCACAAGGGTATAATCAACAAGAAGGTATTGATTTTACAGAAACTTTTGCACCTATAGCTAGATTAAAAGCAATCAGAATATTACTTGTTTTTGCTGCTCACAAGAATATCGTCCTATATCAAATGGATTTAAAAAGTGCTTTTCTAAATGGTTTCATTGAAGAAGAAGTGTATGTAAAACAACCTCCTGGTTTTGAAAGTTTATCTCAACCTGATCATGTTTTCAAACTTAAGAAAGCACTGTATGGTCTTAAACAAGCTCCCAGAGCTTGGTATGATAGACTCAGTTCTTTTCTTCTTAAAAATGGTTTCTCAAGAGGAAAGGTTGATACAACTCTCTTCAAGAAAAACGTTTCAAAAGACTTTATTATAGTCCAGATTTATGTAGACGATATAGTCTTTGGAGCTACTAATGATTCTCTATGCAAGGATTTTTCAAAGCTAATGTAGGATGAGTTTGAAATGAGCATGATGGGAGAATTGAAGTTCTTTCTAGGACTTCAAATCAAGCAGACGAAAGAAGGAATCTACATCCATCAACAGAAATACACAAAGGAACTTATCAAGAAGTTCAAGATGGAGAATGCCAAGCCTATGAAGACCCCAATGCATTCATCTGGAGTAAATCTCAACAAGGATGAGTCGGTAAGTCCGTTGATCGACGATACTGAGAGGTATGATTGGCTCACTCCTTTATTTAATCTATGAGACAGACGACATTATGTTTAGTGTCTGTCTATGTGCTAGATTTCAATCTGACCTTAAAGAATCTCACTTACAAGATGTAAAGAGAATTCTTAGATATCTTGTTGGAACAACTGATCTATTTTTGTTTTATAAGAAAAATAGTGATTTCAGTTTAAGAGGCTTTTGTGATGCGGATTATGCTGGAGACAAAGTAGAGAGAAAAAGCACAAGTGGCGGATGCCAATTTTTTGGATCATCACTAATATCTTGGTCAAGCAAGAAACAAAACTCCATTGCACTCTCAAAAACTGAAGCAGAGTATATTGCTGCGGCAGGGTGTTGCTCACAATTACTGTGGATAAAACATCAACTTGAAGATTACTCCAGGTTTGAAAATCATATACCAGTATTTTGTGATAATACAAGTGCAATTAATCTTAGCAAAAATCCTATTCAACATTCGAAAGCCAAACACATTGAAATCCGTTTTCATTTTATAAGAGACTATGTCCAAAAAGGTATTTTCAATATACAGTTTGTGCAAACTGATTTTCAATGGGCAGATATATTTACTAAAGCATTAGATGAAACACGTTTCAATTTCATTAAGGAAAATCTTGGAATTATTTCTTTAAATGATTGAAAATTGTTCCATCTGAGCTATTTGTTAAATTTGTTCCGTCTGTACATTATTTCGTGTTAAGACTGATACAAGGTCGCACTCGCACAAATTAATACAATTAAATATGTAGTACTAGGAAGTGACTCCTAGATCGTCTCTCAAGGACCATCATTGGTTTTTCTATCAAAGACAAGACACGAAGTGGGGGGTTTGTGTTTGTGAAAACAGAATTATAAAACAAAGAAATTAACAAGAATTAAAATGGGATTAGCCTCTTGATTAGATTGCAATTTCACTTATCATTGGTTACATGATTAATTAACTAAGCGAAAATTAATCAAAACACTTGCTCAATTTACTCAACTCTTAATCCAACCCGAGTTAATTAACTAAGCGAAAACTAACTCTAGGTTTTCCTTATGCGAATTAAGCATCCACATACATCAATCATTCCATTTCCAGTAAATTATGAATCAACTCATTAAGCATGAAAAGATAAACAATTTGCCTATTAACTGAAACATTAAGCATGGACAGCAATTGGGGCATTTAGCATTGGAATAATTGATGAAGAATCAAGCACTAACAGAGCATAAACATACAAAACAGAAACCTTATAGCTTCATTGCAATCCAATTCAAGAAGACTAATCCTTCAAAATTAAACTTCCATTAAATTCGAATTGAAAGGAAAATGCAGTAAGTGCAGTAATTCGAAATGCAGTAATTGGATAGCAAGTGCAGTAATTGGATAGCAAGTGCAGTAAAATGGAAGTGCAGTAAAATAAATTAAAAATGAATTGCAGAAATGGAATTGAATGCAAGTGTAGTAAACCAATTGGAATACCAAAATGAATTGGAATAACAAAGCAATTAGCAATTGAAATTAGAATAAGGAAGGAGAAGACAAAGTTGATGAATTCATTGGCTGGAAAATGAGATTGCAGATCTAGACAATAATGGAAGAAGATGCAGAAACAGAGAAGAGGAAAACTAAAAGAGAGAACCCAAAACCTAAACCTAAACCTAAAACTATAAAATGAAAAACTGCAAAATTGTGTCCATTCGGGAATGCCTCTGTCCAGCCCCTTTTAATTACAATTGGACAGCCCTCATGTGCAGGGCACATGCCAATTTAAGTGTAAGAGGTCCTCATGTTCGATTCCCACATACAGCAAAACAAGAAAAAGAATTAATTGCATGATTTACATAGCCTAATTGCTGAAATTCCCGTCCAGACTTCGTGGTCCAACTTCAAGGCCATATTCACCCAAGATGCAATCCGAATTGGCTCTTCATGTCTTCATGACTTTTGTAGCTCTGTCAATCCTTTTTAATTCGATATAAAGTGGAGCTCAAACGGAGATCTGTAGAGGGAGTTATGCCTATTTTACCGAGACTTGTCAAATCCTTAAATGCTGGAATTTTCATAACAGTTCATATGCTGCATTTAAAGACATTTTTACACCAGATACACTCCGACTGGGAACTTTATGTCTTCATAAATGTTGTAGATCTTTGAGTCCTCTTTAATTTGATATAAAATGCAGCTCAATCAGAGGTCTGTGGTGAAAGTTATGCTCAGTTTGGTAAACCTTGTCAAATCTGAATAACAATAACGAATTAGACCAAATTTATCATTTAAAGCCAAAATGAGTCTAAACTCATAAATACATTAAATCATACTAATTGATTCTTAATCGTGCTGTATTAGGATATAATAAATGCAGAGAAAATGATCAAAATAATGACTCATCAAAGACGAAACATTGCGTCTGATCAAGTTGAATAGTTACTGTGGTAAAATTCAACAGACGCAACTGTTACTGTTTAACAAGTTTATCTCAAGTGTGCAGGGACAAATTAAAAGAAGCAATAAATGTGTCTGTCATTTATTGCACTATTCTAAGACATTGATAGACATGCGCCGTGAATTGCAGAAGTCAAATCAATCATTGAAAAGGCAATGATGTGGACACGTCAAATCAGGGGCGGTTTTCGAAAATCTCTTTCGTCGATAAATCACAATCGTTTTTATCGACAATAAGGAGTACATCATCACCATCGACGTCATTGCTGAAGCCGGCAACTGTAAGGCCGAAGGGCGTTTCTATAGTCAAGATTGGATGAAGATTGAGTCTGAGGAGCATGTAGATAAGATCATTTATGGGAAGACTCGTAACACTGAAGACCCCAAGTTCTTCAGATCAGGGAAACTCAGCCCCTCCGCAAGAATCATCCACAACTTGCTCTACAACATCTTTACTCCTCGTATAGGCTCTCGCGACAACGTGAGTACTCGAGACAGATTTTGTATCTACTACTGTCTGAGGAAAGCAAGGATGAGCCTGCCTCACATTATTCTCGACCACTGGATAAGTGCGTTGAAGAACCGCAACATTCGTAGGAAGAGCAGCATTCCCTACGCCACCTTTTTCACAAGGATTATCATCAACCAAGGGTTTGATACTGCTGGTGTAGTTTATCACCAAGAGGGAAAGGAAGTTAAAGCCAGCACATTTGCGAAGATGCATCTGACGCCAGGCTTCCTCCTCCATTCACAAAAAGAGGATGTACCCCTTTCACCAATAACCAAGGACCCCCCACACAGAGCCCGCATCAAGCGTGCTAAAGCCCAAACACAAACCAAAACACAACCCTAAACATAAACCGAAACACCATCCCAAACAACATCCCAAACACTAAACCAACCTCAACCTCTTCCTCCCGTGATTATTTCTGAGGTTCCTTTTGAGGATGTTCTTGAAGAACCTCTCAACAAGAAGAAAAGGACCATCAGAATTAAGCACATTGGTGTCAAGTCAAAGGGTCAGACGATATCCCCTAGTGAAGATGAAGGGGTCAACATATCGTCTGAAGGTGTTCCGTCTATGAAGATTCTCACAGACGAAGAAAAGCGGAAGAAAGCAGCAGAAAAAAAAAGCAAGAGCCAGAAAGATTGCTCTTGAAAAGGCTGCAAAAGGCAAGGAGAAGATGAAGCAAAAACTTGCGTCTGTCGTAGTTGGTGAGACAGACGAAGAAAGAGCGCTAAAAGAGGCCAAAAGGTTCTCCATATTGCTTCATGTTGAGAGAGAAAGGATCTTTCTCGATAACGTTTGTGACATTGGATCGTCTGAGGCTGCATCTGCTCCATCAACCCTCAGAGGGCATGAACAGTGAAGAAATTGCTCAGATCCAGAAAGACAATGCCCAGCTTATAGAGGAGTTGGAAACAATGCTGTGTGAGGAAGTCTCCACAATGGAGGTCTCTCCATCACCTTTACTCCAAGACGAACATAGGGCAACCCCTATTGTTGCGTCTCCGCAGAACGCATTCCTTGCACAGACGCTACCTGCTACGTCTGAGGAAGCATCCCACCACCAGACGAAGGAGATTTCGTCTAAAGATTATGTGCTTATTGAAGAAGTTAGTTCTTTGTCTGATGAAGAACAATTTGAAGTTATAAAGGTGGATGCTACATGGGGGAGATCACATGCTGAGGTGATCAATCCAGAAGACTTACCCCCAAAGCACAAGGTGGACTATTCGTTTCTAAACGAATTAGTCATGAGAGCTTTCACCGAGAGCACCAGTCTTTGAAACCCATCAAACCCGACGGATCATTGGAGAGAAGATTGAAGAATTCTCCACCTTTGAATCGTCGAGTCGCTACAAAAGACATCTTAGCAGACGATGAAGACCTGTACATAAGGGATACTCCTTACATAGAGTTGAAGAACCCATACCAATACAGAGGGAAGAAGGGTTTTCAACTAGGGAGATTTGTAAATCCCATTCTATACAACAAACCTTTGAAGCCAGTGGACTTCAATGAAGACACCATCTACACCCTAGAGGAGCAACACAATTGGCTGAAGCGTCTGCCCTAGGACACACTGGCCAACCTAGACATCAAGGGCTTAGAAAACATACAAGCATACAAGGATCATCTTCCTGCGTCTGTGATTGAAGGACCAGCACTTGGCTATGAACCTCACATCCCACACAAAGAAAACACAAAGTGGAAGGTTCGGTATGAGGTAAATGCGCATGTATTCCATCATTGTAGATATGGAGACGCAAACTTTACCAACTATGAGCCGAAAGATTGCACACATTGGCATCTCGACGCCATAGATCGCCATGATCCAATGCCTTTCACAATTCCACTCAATAAAACAGAGTATGTCGGTCTAGGACACTTTCTAGGAATTGTGCTCCCATGGACGAGACCCCACTGCTCTGGGATCAACCCTCGTTACTTCATCCTCCTCAACGAATATAAAGACCCTGAGGAGTTCACTCACGCCCTGCCGGAAGACTACAACTTGACCTTCAAGTTGATAGCTGGTGCCTATAGAAAGGAAGCCAAGGAAAGAGAAGTTTCCTTCTATCACATTGATCGTCAAGCTAAGAAGGATAAGAGATACTGCCCCTTCATGGTGGGTTCACATTCTCTTTCGTGTGTCGACGAAACTAAGTACACAATTGTCTTAGACAGAAAACGACCATGCTTGGTCAAGTTTTTGGCTAAGGGTAAAGAGAAGAAAGTACCGTCTGTCCCCAGAACCTTCAAATATGCAAGGCACATCTCCAAACTTCTTCCGTCTGCTGCTTATGCGCACCTCAAGGCAATACAATCACAAGCCTCAAGCCCTATCAATCCAAAGATACAACGGATGATAGAAGATCATGAAGCCACTTCAAAGTTTTGCTTTGGAACCTCATTTGATGAGGATTCTACCGTATGTGGCAGGGTGTTTCCTGGTGGAGCTTTTGCATATACACACCCATCTCAGGAGCATCCGGATCTTGAAGTCTCTGTTCCAACAAAGATGTACTCATGGCAATGGGAACAGAACTTCACGGCTGACCTTATCTTTCCACTCTTCACACTGCGTCTGAAGAAGACTCCATCAGTGCTCATTATTGATGACACTGTACCTATTGTGGAAGAGCCTCAAACACCACAAGTGCAAGTTGGTGATATGGTGGAGGTTGCTGAGACAGTTGAGGTTGCTGAGGCTGATATTCAAGAAGCTGAAGAGTATAAGACTCTGAAGCGTAAATATGATGCCTTGGAGGAGAATTGTGAGCACTTGAAGTTAAAGAATAGAGAACTTGAAGAAAATCAAGCTTCTCTATCGTCTGAAGTGCAGCAATTGAAGGACATTGTGATGACCCTGCTTAACAAGAAGCCAAAGCCTTCTTCGTGATCATGTTTTGATGATTCATAACCCAAGGGGGAGACAAAGAGAAAATAGATATCCCAAGGGAAAGGAGAAAGGTACAAGGGGAAAGCATTGTCTGAGGGGGAGTAAACAAATAAAGCTTCGTCTGAGAGGAAGCGACCAAGAGCAAGCAAGCAAGGAGCATCGTCTGAGGGGGAGTCTTAAACAATAAGGGAGCCATGTATTATACTTGTATCAATGTTTTTTTTATTCTTTTTAGTATAGAAAATACATTGTAATTCTTTATTGGTTATTCTTTATTGGTTTTCTGTCTATACCAGTGTAATAATGTACAAAGATTACATCGCATTGATGTAACAATCTTTTATAAAGAGGTATTATTCAGAAAACATTGTCTTGATGTCAATCTGGATTTTTGAGACTGTTTGTTTCTGTCTAACCATGTCTTGTGCAGATTTTCTTGGTATGGTCTGTAATCATCAAAAAGGGGGAGATTGTTAGATCAAGGATGATTAACGTCTCAAGATTTTGATTAATTACAAGACAGACGAAACCAAGCTACCCAAGACTTGCTAAGACGAAACCAGCACAGACAAAACATGACCCATCAAAAGTGAAGTTCTGCGTCTGTCCAAAAGCCAAGCCATCAGACTATACATGCACAAACGGAAGAAGACTACTCAAGCTAAAGCCCTTCGTCTGTCCAAAGAGTGAAGTCTTAAGACGATAGGATGAGACGAAACAACAACAACTGAAGACTGAAGAAATACATCGTCTGTTCAAAAGTGAAGTCAAGTTGAGTCATTCGCGCCAAGATTTCAAATCTGAAGAAGTACTCATGAGAAGCATCCAAGATCAGTATAGGGATTCGAGCTTACACACCAAAGTCAAAAAGGTCTTCACCTTTTGTCACATCTCTGTACAAGTCAGAAAAAGTACTGTGCACAATCTAGTCCGCTATATCCGCTACGACTCTTCATCAATCAATCAAGTATAACTGACAAACTTTTGGAAAGCTCTCAAGAAGATTTCTCAACGACTCTCAACGGCATTCAAATGAGTCTAACGGCTATTTGAAGAAGATGCCTATAAAAGGACTTCATAGCATCAAGAATCAGTTGGCGAATACGCTTCTCTTATCCCATCTTTTGAGAATTCGCTCAATTCTGTGCTAAGAACTTTATTGTAAAACCCTCTCTGCGAAGAGGAAAATCTTTGTTTTCAAACATCTTTTCAAATCCACTTGTGAGGTACTTTAGCCTGAGGAGGTTGTGTTTCAAAGAATACCTTTTGTATTAGCCTGTGGAGGCTGGGTTCAAAGAATACCTTGGTTGTTTAGCCTGAGAAGGCTGGGAGCAAAGAATATCTTGTAATAGCCAGAAGTGGCTGGGTTCAAACAATACTTGTAAACCTTTTCACGGTTTGTAGTGAAAACTCAGTTGTTACTGGGTAACTGGACGTAGTCTTGAATAGTAACGAACCAAGATAAAAAATACTTGTGTTTATTTGTTTCGTCTGATTGACTAACTGAGGATAATCATAATCTAACGTTTGTTTATTAAAATCAATCTTTCAATATAAACGTTGTTTCGTCTGAACCGTTTTGAAACTCACAGACGAAAGGGATAAAATTTTTAATAAACACAATTCAACCCCCCTTCTTGTGTTTATCTTTTACATTTACCCACTAAAATTTTCAACTAACTTAATATATATATATATATATATATATATATATATATATCAATTAATTACAAATTTTACTACAACTCTAAAACTAAAATTATAATTAAGCCTAACTAAATTTAAAATTAACTATACTGTTATTACTTAAATTAAACATAACAACATATTTAGAATTAATTGAAAATTAAACTTAATTAATCGACAAACCTGAAAACAAACAAAAAAAAATATCAGCCTCTAAAATTAATGTCACAAAATTGGACCAATAAAATAAAATACTCTCGCACATGTTATTTGAATAAACCAAAAACATAAACAATTTATTCATTATAAACCAAAAACATATACAACTCATTCAAATGAATAAAGGATCACGCAAACAAAGGACCATAGCTCAAATCATCACTCTTAACTGAACTTTTTTTACAAACTAAATATCATTTTGGTGTGAGTTTTAAACTTATTATAGTTGGGGTAATGTTTAAAATAAAGTCATTCCAACACTCAACGACTTCTATATGGCTTAAGACTCATCCTAATGAAGTTGTCCAAGTCATAAAGAACTTTAAGGAGGTGAAGTTGTTGGCTTTTTAACGTCTCCAATCACGTGGGAGAGGAAAAATTATTTTTTACATTGTTTTATACTACTGAAAGATTATTAACGTGGTTATCAAGATAATAACGCAACTCGCAGTAACGACTTAACATCCTGTAGGTTGCAAAGGCGATTTATACCAATTGCGGTGCTCCTTCCCAACACTTGGACTTGACTGATTAATAAGGACACGTAGACTCATACCACTTGTCACTATGATGTTGTGTAACGTAATTCACATGTGTATATTAGTATAACACTATTGACAAATTCATTTCTTAAAATAGACTCATCTCATAATAAGTTTGGAAATGAACCTTATTACATAATAAATTTTCAAATTCACGACACATCCCTCCCAATTCATTTTGCCTCGTCTGTTTCTCAAGAAACATAGTTCTTAACCTAACCAATTTGTATAACTACACTAATTCATACATTCTTAATGTAAAGGGATGTATTTCCTTAAAGCGATCACATCTATTATTAAGAGGCTAAAAATATTTCATATCTTCTCGTAGTCTTAGGTATGAAATAAAACACGAGATTATTTTACATGATATATATTTATACATAATAATAGTTTTGTAAATTAAAATAAAAAAATGATAAGGATAATTATTGGCCCAATAAGAGCAATTGGACGAATAAATTTGCTTATGCAGCCCAAAGTCCCAAACTGTAGACCATGAGTCCACCAGGAAGCCACGTGATTCAAACCCAAGACCTTTTCTTGTCATGACTAATAACTTTTCTACTACATCACAAAGGTTTTTGTGATTCTTTTCTCTTCATAAAAATATTATATTAAAATGTTGACATCAGCTTATTTTCCATGTTAAGTCTGAAATGATTAAAGATAAATTATGATAATTTTTAATTTTGATGATTATAATTTATCTTATAAATGATATTTTTATATGCATCAAGTGAAGTTCAGTCTATTAGATAGACCAATGATGAAAATCAGATGCATTAGATGAAAGTTTAATATGTAATACAGAGTAATGAAAATAAGATTAAACACACTGAACACAACAAAAAATAAGTATCTCTCTTGATGGTTAGTTTTAAACATCAAGTTACATATTAAAGTTATTTGTCTTGGAGGTTAGCTTGACTTACTCAAATTAAATACAAGGTATTTACCTACTCCTCACATTAAAGGCGAGTCAAATTAGAACAAAGAAAAATTCTCTAACTTGAAGATTTGTAATAAAAAAAAAGTTAAATTTTTTCTACTTTCTTCAACTATCAAGAATAAAGTTGTCAATTTTGATGAGACTGTTCATGTAGAGACATCTAATGTAAATGAACGTTTAATATATTTCTAATGGATGAACGAAGATTTGAAGTTGTTGAATCTAATGACCACTTTAAGTTCATTATTTATGTAAAATCCAAAGATTAAAGTTTGAAGATAGGAATTACTTTGCTCAAACTAAAACTCTTGTATTTTAATTTCTCAAATATTTATAAAATGTCTTGTGGGTACCTTCATTATATATCTCTTTATATGTAAAGGTTTATCTAAAGTTAGACACAAATCTTCGTAAAATCAGCTTAAAGAGATTGAATTTTAAGTAATACTTATTATAATTAGCCTAAGGGGGTTAGCTCTAAAGAATACTTATTTAGTCTGAAGAGAGGTCGTACCTAAAGAATACTTATATCTTTTGTGATATAGTGAAATCTCGGTAATTACCAAAGAACTGGACATAGTCTTAAGTCAAGATGAACCAATTTATAAATAACTTACAAAAATTTTGTATTAACACGATTCAACCTGATAGATTAATTGTCTGGAGTGAGTTTTCCTCTGTTTTTCTCTGTTCCTTAATCTTAAAAAAAATCTCAATATCTTCTTAGGCAATTCATATCCCTTGTGAGAGGGAGGTATATGAAAAAAATTTAAAAATTTTCCATTTAAATTCCAACTTATATCGACAAAATGAGCAGTCACACAAATGTAACTCTTAGTAGTACACGCAGTAAAAAAAATAAAAAGTTCAGAAAATCATAGCAGGAGTTCTAGCCATTAGTTCTTAACATTCTCCTTCTCTTTTTAGATAAATTTTCAGATATCATCATTGGCAGTATTTCTACTAATAAGAATAACACCAGGATTGAGGTATTTCAACCATTGTCTGATCTTTCTAGTCTGAACAAATTTAAAGACAAATCATGTTAAATTATTCTTTCTAATCTCAACAAATTTAAGGCAAATAATGTGTGACACCATTTAATTTATCTTAAGTGATTGCAATCTACCTTGCACATCTAAGATTATTTAACAAATATCTTGAAATTCAATTTTCTCACACTTTAGAATATGTCCTTGCAAAGATGATGCCCCGTGAAGTTTATCGCCACATTTATAAACTTTATTACAACCACTACATTTTACTCTTTCAATTCCATCATCACCTACACTGGATTTCATAAAATATTTCCAACAATTTGAAATTAATATTTTTTCTTTTTACCAAGAAGAGTAAATTCAGATTGTTCATCATCTCAACTTTCATATTCAAACTTTCATCATAAGCATCATTGCTATCCATTTCAATAATTTAACAACAAATTAAGAATATTTATTTGTAGATTATAAAATAAGCCAAAGCAAAGCATTGTTAGTTGGCTTAGGACTTATTTGTTTTGAGCATTTTCTGTTTTTATTTCTAAAAAAGTAGAAAATGTCAATCAAAACATGTTTGGTTAAATTGTTGAAAACTTTTTCAATAGAAACATTTCTAAAATATAGTTAAAAATAGAAAATAAAGAAACTTGTGTCTAATGTTTTCTACTTAAAATAATGAAAACAGAGTAACATAAATGTAATTTTAAATAATTCCCAATAAAATTTCAAATTTTTATAATTTAAAAATAAAAACAGAAAATTTTCTAAAATCAAACTGCCTTATACTGTGAGGGAGTTAGCTTAATATTATTTCTGTTATTTGCTTGTAACAAAATTAGTTAACGATGAGAGAAGCATGTAAAACCTGACCTGTATTTGATTCTATTCATTATGAGGTTAATAGAAAAGCTAATACATTCCTAGAAAATCTCTCCCTCTCTCTCTGATCTTTCTTTTATCCTTCGTAGTTTCTTAAATCATATAGCAATAACAACAACAAGATTTTGTAAGTAACAGAGCCACTTGAGGCGTAACCGAACATATACGATTTTGAAATGCTTCTATAAATACAGTTTATATTCAACCATTAAACTTGATTATGTTAAAAAAGAGAATACCTTAATTAGTCAAAGATACAAAAAATAATAAAGATATAATCAAAGATGAAGAATATTTTATTAATTAAAATTTTATATTTTTCTTTTTTAATTTTGTAATACATACATATAATATCTATATATAAAAATAAATAAATGAAATAGTAAATCATATTAACTTTAGATCGGTAAACTCCATATGCCATCAGTATACATATATTATATTTAGTTACCAATAATTTTTTTAATTAAAATTTATCACGAGCATATTAATAATTTTTATACGTTACTAAACCATTGAAATTTTATATTATTCTTTTATTAACATTGAAAAACTATTAACATTTAATTCCTTTAGTAATATTTATTTAATAAAAAATGTTATTAAAAAATATAATAAATGTTACTAATAACCTTTTACTTCAAAGTTTTAAATACAATATTTATTAAAATATGACTGATATTGATAAGTAATATTTTTTTTATATTTTTGCGACAATATTTTCAAAATATTAATGTAATCATAATTATTCACAACTAAAACACAAGACCCTTTAAATAACTCGATTCAAATATTTCATGTTAAACTGGAACAAAGCCAGAAAGGACAAATCATAAACATCACTATCATGTAAAATAAATTAAATTTTTAAGGGAAAGAATAAAATGAATAGTTTGTGATTTTTTTTTTATCAAGTGTGTTCTTTGGTATGAAATGGATTAATAAGCACGAAACTACACAAATTTGAATTCAATGGTGGAGCCATGGAGGACAATATGCCCATTAGGGAAACAATAAAATAAATTATTGTTTTATATAAATAAAGCACGTATAATTCTTGTATTTTTGTACTGAATTTCATTATTTTTTTTATCATGCATTTATATTTCTTGCCATCTTTTAATAAGAAAACATTTGAAACATTTAACGGCCATGATATGTCACATCAATAGTATTATTCTGGAATTTCAGAAATCAGCAATCAAATTTAAGATTGAAGAATGAGCCAGAATGTGATAGATAGAGGTTTGAACATCAAAAAACCTTACTGGCACAGTGGCACTCTTTGGTAACGTTATAAGAAAAATTATTAAAATAATCAATAAACGACTTTTTCAATAAAATTATTTTTATTTCATAGTCTCACATTACTTTTTTGATAATACTTTTTCAACTATTTTATTTTAATCCCACACTTCTCACTTTTCTCTTTCTATCTCTCTAGAATTATTTTTGTAAAATGTGAACAAGAAGGTGGCATTATTCTATTTGGTTTAATAAAATCTAAAGTATGAAATGGCCCTACAATCTAAGTAACACATCATGGCAATCATCTAATGATGCATGGAAGGGTTTGAAAATCAAGAACTAAGCCACATAATTTGAACAATAAAATAAACATTTGAGAGCTTTTCCATTAATGATGATTATGGGGAGTTGCTGGTTGACAATGCCATGACTTAAAAATTAAAATAACACAAAGGCTAGCTCTTCGAAATTTGTATAATTATGCCTTTTTCATTTTATAGCATCCCACCAATGTCTACCTATGAAACTTTTTTCTTTTGCTTTTGGAGGCACAAGGTATAATAAGTGTTGTGTGTTCCCTTTTGGCGAGGATGGTGGAATTTGCTTCCATAATTGTCACTAATTTTGCCTGTGCTACCTTGTGATTCCAAATCATTATAATCATTTGCACTCGCCGGACCCAATCTCATAATTACGTCCATCTTTTCTAGCATTTGTTTTTTTTTTTTTCAAAAATTTTGAGTCAAAAGTTGTCAAACAAATCAATTCATAAGAAAATTGTCTAATAACGTATTTTTAATAAGAAAATTCTCTAATAACATGTCTTTTATAAGAAAATTGTCTAGCAATGCATCTTTTATAAAATAATCTTAATATGGTGTCATTTTAAATCTTTATTATAAAAATAGGTTGTTACAAAATTAATTTACGTTGTAAGATTGAGGTAGGAGAGACTTGTTCTTTAGTACAAAGAATATGTTATCTCGTGAAAATGAGTCAGTGTCTTTCATTCTATCTTTTACAAGGTTGTTACTAAACAAGATAAAGAGTGCAAAATATTATCTTTTATCTATATTAATTGTGAATTTCTTAAATACTTACTTATTATTTTAAATACTCAAAATCTAAAACATTTATGGCACTGTGCCTTGACGAACAGGAATCATGTTGAATAAATGAAAGGGAGTGGTCAGCCAATTTTATATATATATATTAATAATAAGTTTTAGCTCTTCTTAATTTTTTTTATAGTATTGTTATTTATTTAAAAATTATAATTTTATATTATTTTATAATTTTGCAAAAAAATATTAATTATATGTACTTGGACGGTGAATAATCTGCTATGCAATTTAAATTTTAATTATTAAAAATTTTAATTATTAAGAATAGTTTTTTAAACTACTTTACTTAATTAGATGTTTAAATAAATAATATATTATAAAAATACGATTACCTCTTAAATTTAAATTATAAAATACATATTTTTTTTTATATATTCATTATAATTATAATTTTTACGTTTAAATGTTAATCTCTCATCCTTAAAGTCTAATTTCACTACTATTTATGATACTAAACACGAACCACTTTTACGCATTTCATATGTCAAGATTTGAAATTTCCTTCTACCTTAAGAACAAATTATAACTAATTCTATATGAGTCTGTATCCGTGATAAAGATTTGAAACAATAAAATTTTAAAATTATTTTCCATCTTACATGAATCAACAAGGTAATGCATGCAGTGAGGTAAAACAAATTTGAAATAAGAAGTTTGTAACGTCTTTTTCATCCCCCTCTCCATCTCTATCACTTCATGTCCTCGTTTACCTTGGATGTGTGGCCAGGCCTGTCTATATGTTCAACCAATATAACAAGATATGAATAAGATGTAGTAGTACATAATCCTTATAGGCATGGTTTGGAAAAATAACGTGGGAGACATTTTAATTAGGGGGACCAAATTAATGATCATTAATGTTCAAGATCCTCATGTGAACGGTTCATGCTCCCTTCATATCACTTTTCGTTTCTTTTTTGTTCTTTTCTTTTCAGTAACAAATAATAAATTATTCGCATTTTCCAAAGTTAATGTGTCATTTTTGCACAGCAATTTAATTTTTTTTTAAAAATGTTGACTAATAAAAAATTATGCTAGAAATAAATTTTAAAATAACTATTGTGAAAAACAACATTCTTATATATGTCAATTGATCTGGTTGGTTTACTATGTAAATATAAATAATGTCACTTTTCTTAATCTCAAACGGCAGAATTTATGAAATTATGACATGATGCATGCTTTTCATTTGTTTTGGCATCATGTGTATTGTGTTTCATCAGTCCTTATTATATCATTAAATTCTTGATGGGTCTTGTGTGCCGAAAGAGATTGTCAAGCTAATATCAACAATGAATCCATCATATTGTTTTCATACTTTGTCTTCCTGTTAAGTGTTAACAGTGTAATTTTGAAATTTTACGTTCCGAGCTTTGATTGAAATTCATTAGTAGGGATATGATTTGATTGGAGTTTCAAGGTTCTGTGCTTCAATTTCTTGAATAATGTAAACTTCACTATTTATAACTTTCAATAAACTCTAGTCATTCAAAGAGAGTGCGAAATAAAAAAAAAATTAAGTATTTAAGTAATATACAATTAACATACCAATATCTATATATAATTGATTAATAATATAAAATCATTTTATATTACTAGTGTGTCAATGTTAAATTAACCAGAAACTGTCAAGTGTCCAATTGGGTTAGAATGCACATATTTTTTTTTATCATTTCTTTGTGTGACCATATGAATTGGTATGCATGTCCACACAAGAAGTTATTTGATTTTCCAAATCCATCCCCTTTATCATGACCTGTTACACATGTAATGACTAGCTATGTGCCTACATCAATCATGAATCCTCCACTTGCCAACCATTCAACCTTCCAAATGATCCTACAACTAAGGGTAAAGATGATATAACAAATCACTACTATTCTTAGAAGATACTTGACTCGAATTCTCACGTCAAAATATTAATTTATAAGTTTTTAGAACTATAACAATCTATCCTTGTTTGCACAATCAATGGACAAGTGAAAAAACAACTCAATTTTGATGAAGCAAAAATACAAAAATGCAAAAAAGGAGAGATAGAGGGTAAAGTAGAAAAATTATAGAAAATATAAAACATTTCCTCGTTTTAAACAATTTCCTTTCAAACATTTTCTCCAACCCCTTGTTTAACCTAAATTCCGTAGTGGTTGAAGGTGGCAAACAAGAGTAAATGTCTCATTATTAACGTTTGAAATGCATTGGTGTCTTTTTCCTTGTCCCTCGTTCACATTGAAAATTGGGTTCACCGTTCACGAATTCGTTTAGATTCTCTCCATTTCTTGCACAATTAATGGATCACATTATTAACTTTCGACACAAGAAGAGATCTTGTGTTCCAACTTGTAGGTCCTGTTACAAAATTTATTTAATTATTTTAGTTTTTGTGTTTGAATATTCTAATTAATAGTTAGACTATTTTTTAAGACGTATTAGATTATTGAAATAAATTTTATCTTTTTTAACAACATTTTTACCAAACATATAATTGTAATTAAAAGTTAAACTACTAACAACATATTTTTAAAACCTAATTATCCATTGATTATGTTAAACATTGTCACTTGTTAGTCACAAAATCACCTTGTATTAATGCGGGAGAGAAGGAAATGAGTAGCAATTAGTGAAAAGATATAGTTTAAGTAAGAAAATATAGGTACTTTTTTTTATCGTTCTTTAATCAAATTCAAATTCGTTTATAAACTTAATATATTTATTAAGTTTAATATATTATTGATTTCTCAACTTTTCAAAAATTACAATTTTAATTAATGAATGAAACTATGACCGATATGTTATACTTTTTTTTTTTTATTAATATGTTTAGTCTTGTAATCAAGCGTTAATTGGACTGCTAATTTAATGTGTTAGCTATATGTAAATTTTTTGGATAAATTATACGTTGATAGTTATTTTTTTACAAGATTTTCTTTTAATCTCTTAATTTTTTTTTATTAATCTTAATTTTCGTCTATATTTTTTATTATTTTTAGTCTTTTTCATCAAATATTATTGTCAGGAGGTGATGTGTGATAATTACATATTTTATTACGTGGATTACTAATTTGATGTAACGATCACATGATAAAATGGTATTGGTTCAAGACATTTGTTGGCCGTTTTAAGGCATTACAAATTTTCCACTGATGAAAATTAAACCTCTAGAAAAAAGGATTTGTGGGAGAAAATTTTTTTTAAAAAAAAAACAATGTGAAAAAAAAGTAAGAAACCCAACAAATTAAGGTGACACACACGTACATATAAAGAGAGTAGCATAGATAATATTAATAATATAAACTATTAATTACATAAAATATTAATTATATATTATAATAAATATATTGAATATTAATATGTAATATATAAATTATATAAAATATTAATTATGTGGAGATGTTAACTTTGTATTAAATTGACTATATAAATAACCATTAATTAGTAAATAATATATTAATTATAAAATAAGTAGACTTGACCAAAAAGGTCAACTCATAAAATATTAATCACATAAATATTAGCCAATTATTATATTTCCATTGTTCTATAAATTAAAATAAATTATGTTTTTTTTTCTTTTTTTATAGTATGATGGTTGGTGACTGGTTTTAATATATGATCGTTCACGGGGTGTATAAGAAATGTGTGAAGAATTGTTGTTGGTGAAGTGACTAATTTCTGTTCTATTATTGGTAATTAGGTATCTTTCATATTTAAGGTTTTTGGGGAATCTGATGGGTATAATGGAATGGAAAAGAGAAAATAAATGGTAAGAATTGTATTTAAAAGGTTGTTATTCGAATAAATAATGTTTCTAAAGGAAAAGTAAAGTTTTCTTTTTGTTGCATATTTTTTTTTTTATATATCTTCACAAACTTTAATCCTTTGTTTGAATTGATTATAGGCTAGGGTTAATATCTAATATAGACTTGACCACACTTAAATTTTTTTCCACAAACTTAACATGCGTTTGAAACTTAATTAAAATTTAAGAATTTGTAATTACTATCCAAACCATGTATTATTTAGGCTTAATAAGTTTTAAAATAAGTTTGTTTTTGCGTGTATAAACTTTTGGAGTTGAAACTTGGAAGAGGTGAATATGACACGTGGACACTTACATTTTGCATCCCTTTGATGCCGTGGCCACGTGGCAACGTAACTCCCCTTCGCACTTTACTTTCCGCAACACTCGCAAAGTCGCAAACTTTTCGAATTTTTTTCAAACGATTTTCAAAAATCCTGTGACTAATCAATCTTGTGAGAATATTATTTAATTATTTAATCTCATCAAAAGAATAAATTGGGTAAACTTTAATTTTGGTCTTCAAAAACTGTTATTTTAGCTGATAAAAATTAAAACAATTCCTTAACAATATAATTAATTAATTATTTTAATTTTTAAAATAATAAAAATAATTACTTCATGTTGTTTTATTCACTAAAAGTATTTACTTATTAACAATTTAATCTCTAAATATATATTTGATTTAGAATTAAATTTATAATAAATAAGAATTTTCATAATTTACAATGATATGAAATAATTATTCTCAAAGATTAAAGTGAAAAATTAATTATTTTTCAAAATTTTCTTACTTTTTAGATATTAAAATGAAAATACTTCATGCACTAAAATTACTTTTTTACCCAAAACAAATTCAATACATTCCACAGGATGCAATTATTATTCAAAAGACAAGTATGAAAAAATAATATTTATACTCCTTCTTAATTTCCTTCCAATTTACCCAAACAAGAATTAGTACTTTTTCAAGTGAACCCTTTATTTAATCTCTCAAAAAGAAAAATATTCAACATAAAAGAATACATTTATTATTCATAATATGATAATCATTAAAAAAAAACTATATGCATTCTTTATTTTCAATTTCTCACTCCACAGTACAGTGAATTAGTCATTATATTCAATTTTTGTATAAATTAAATAAGATAAATCTATTGTTCAATAGATTGTAAAATTGAATAATATTTTTTTAACGAAAAAGATTTTAGTTGGAACAACACTTCACTTATATAACACCCCCCAAACCCCAACTCACATATTCCATTCCACTTCACTCACTCTTGTATCTCTCACACACACTTTCTCCTTTCCAAGAAATGGCATCAAAACTTTCCTTCATTCTCTGTGTTATGGCTTTATGTGGAGCCATTGATCTAGCGCACTCTGCATCATCCCCTAACGCGCCAGCACCAGCCGTGGATTGCACCAACCTCGTTCTCACCATGGCTGATTGTCTATCTTTTGTGACTAACGGTAGCACAGTGACAAAACCAGAAGGTACATGTTGCTCTGGTTTGAAGTCTGTGCTCAAAACTGCACCATCATGTCTCTGTGAAGCATTCAAAAGCAGTGCTCAGTTTGGTGTTGTTTTGAATGTCACTAAGGCCATTGCTCTCCCTGCTGCTTGCAAAGTCTCTGCTCCTTCTGCCACCAAATGTGGATGTCAGTAGATTCTTCTTATTCTCCCTTTCTTTGTTTCTATGTTTTTTCACTTTTTTTTTGGCTCTTGGAATATTTTTTTTTATGAATTAGGGTGTTTTGAACCGTTGGGTTGATGAAAGTTTTGATTTTTTTAATCATAATATTGCTTCTGAAAATGTGTTTTTTTTTTTTTTTTTTTTTTTTTTTTTTTTTTTTTTTTTTTTTTTTTTTTTTTACTAGTCTCAAAGTATTGGACTTTACCTGAAAATTTTGATCTTTACTTGGATTAACATTGTTTAGTGAAAGTTTTCATTTTTATGCTTATCTGTGATGGATCGGTTACATGCTGTCTTTCATTGTCAAGAGACTCTTGTGTTACGAGTGAGCAATATACTGAATTGATAGTTAATAAAAAATGGTGGCACACATTCTTATCTTGTGGAACACATGCTTTTAATTTAGTGAAATTTGTGGGAAATTATAAAATTTTATGCTTGTGATTTTTTATTTAACGAGTTTTAGTTTGTTTATGTTCTTATAATTGTCAATAAATTTAATCTATGCGGAAGGTCTCTTTAGCAAGACAGGAAGGAGTATAAGGATTTGGCATTACTTTTATTTTTTATTTTTTTGAGTATAATTTATTTTGTCTTTGTTCTACGTGAGAAGATCATGGTTGTATTGTACATGAGATGCCCTGAGTTTTCCTGTGTGTACTTTTGATTTTGAAGATTGATGTTGTGTTTTACCCTTCTCTCTTTTGGAGTTTTCTCCCTTTCTCTTGATTCATGTCAGTGACTGTGTCTTTGTTTTGTCTTTTGCAGTGTCTTTGACTCCTGCTGCTGCACCTGGTAATGTTTCTCTCTTGCCTTACTGTTTTTATTTTTATTTTTTTTAACTTTATGCCATTTACAAACCTTTGTATGATTTTCGTTTCAAATTACAAAGGGGGTCACATGCTTTGCTTTGTTATTTTTTTAGCCCCTTAATTAAGCTTAACCAGAACCATACCTGATTTTATCGTTTTGTTTTTCTTTTGTTGGGATAATTTAACTAAATAGTTATTAGGTTTAAGCCATGTAGTTTAATTAATTTTTTTAGTCTCTATAATTTAAAAATATCTTTTTAATTTCTCTGTTTTATATTTGAATTTTCGTTCAGTTCTGCTTTCAAAAGTTATTTAATTATGTTAAGTAATTTGGTGATATCAAGGAATTACCTATCACTATTAGGTATCTGACTTAAAATTTAAAATATAAAGAATTAAAATGTCACTTTTGACTGTAGAAATTTATAAAAAAGTCATTTTTTTAAAATTAAAAAAAAAATTAAAACCTAAAGTCCCTGAAACGAGAGAGAGAGAGAGAGAGAGGAAATGGATAATTAAATCTAATAATTATATTTATATTGTAGTTGTGGTTTCTACGGCCCTGTCTGGTAGAATTCTGCAAATTATTTTGTTGGTTAAAAGTATTCGTAATAATTTAAACAGGGATTTATTTTTCAACATTTGTTACTATTTTTTTGCGGATACAAAGGATATTATTTTCGATTTAATTATTATTTGGTTTTTCTAATTTCATAAATTACGTTCAAAGTTAGTTAACAATGTTAAATAATCCTTTTGTCACAGAGTTAAAAAAATAATTATAATATATAAAATATATGGAATAAAAAATCAATAAATGATACTTAACCAAATTATTTGATGAGACCGAATTAAAAAAAAAGAAAAGAATTTGGATATAAAATACGAGGATTAAAAAATGACTTAAAAATAATTATCGATATCTTCTGCATGGCCTATAAATTTGTTCATCCTATACTGTTTGTGCATTGATACTTTAACTTAATTGTATGAAAGATCTTGACCATATTGATTTTTGATAAGTAGCAGGATTTTATTGGTGTTTCTAATTGAATGATTATTATTACTTGTAGTTGTTGCCCAATCTCCACAATCATCTCCATCTCCCCAAGCACCTGATACTGCAACACCTGCTCTAAATGGTCCTGTGAATGAGGTATCTCCTGCACCAGCACCAGCTAAAGGAAGCACAGCATCATCAATCCCAATTTCAGTTGGAACCTTGCTTCTTTGCATTTTCGTAGCTGCATTCTCAGCCTTTTAAGATTTGTAGTTTCCACCCATTTCATTAGTAGAGATATGACTAGAGGGGCCATTTTGATGTTTTCTTTTGATTGGAGCTCTCCTCATTCTATGTTTGACTTATATAAGTAGATAAAATTCATTGTGAGAGTGACTAGAACTTATTTTGAGGTTGTACCCTCTTTTTTCTTTATATATAAGTCTATTTATTTATAACCATATGAGTTGCTATATTTAATTGCTATTGGTTTTTATTTGTGACAAGTGCTTCATAAGTAGTACATGTGCCAATGTGACAAAGGGTCGACATGCTATGGTGTGTGAGCATTATAGTTAGTGCTAGAGACTTCTTTTCAATCATGTTTTTCATAGTCACAACAACCACCTACTTTTCTTTGCAAATTTATTAATGGGTCCTAGTTCCTTGTTTTAAGCACAGATGTGTATCTAAATAATGGACCTAATTTTTTTTGGCACCATAGTCACATTACCATGTTATGGTTTTCTAAAAGCAAAAATACTTTGCCATACCCAGTGGATCTGCTTTTTTGTGGTGTAGATATGACACCTTTAGAAGTTTTGCAAATAATTGCTGCCATGCTGTGGCCGTTCATATGGTCAGAAAGGCATTGCTGCATTGATCTGTATCTCACTTTTCGGCGCGTGCTTCATAAAAGAAACCGAATGCAATGCATGATTATTGTTTTTTAATCATAATTATTATTTTTTCTCTTACAATGCTTTTACAAAATTAATCATTGTTGTAGACTTGTAGCTAATGTGTGTGGCAATTGCGAAATTGAAGTTCAAATTATGAAAATTGATTTTAGTATTTTGATCGAACATTTGACATGTGAAAATATAGATACAGATTAAGAAAGTGTTGGGGTCAATTATACTAAATTCACCATCAATGGTAAGGATTTTTGTTTTCAAAGATATACTTTATTATTCAACTATATATTTTTAAAGTTTCTTAAACTCTTATCTCTTAATCGAATGAGATTAATTTCTTAATAAAATTATTGATTCTTTAGTTAGTTTCGCTTATGAACTTGCATTAAGCAAAGAGATTAATAGTAAATCAAATCAAATCCGATTCCTAGGTATACGATTCACTAGTTGTCCAATTGCAACTCAAGCTAAAACATAAAATTCGTGATTGATCAACCCAAAAATGTATTGAGTAGAGAAGATGAACATTGAATAATGTAGTATAACAAATTTATAACAAAAAGAAATATAAAGGTATATTTAGTTTCCTCAAATCCCAATAAAGGGTTAGTTACTCAACCATGCTTACCATGCAAAAAAAAAAAAAGCATTGAAATGGATTAGAATCGAAGATGATGGAAAATGACAATAACGAAGTTCTTTAAACAAGGAATAATCGTCATTTCTTCCCAAAAGAATGTTTCCCCGGTCAAGATTTAAGTTAGAATACATTAAGTATTTATTTATACTTCATAGAGTAAAACAATGTGAAGGTATAAGTAAAGACTATAAAAAAAATAAAAAATCAAAAGACTCACTTAAAGGAATTGGTCGTAAAAGAGTCATTAAGAGCTCTAATTCCTCTTTATCATATCAAACCTCAATCTAAAAGTCAAATTTCTTAGATTCCTATTTATGACTAATAACTTAAGCAAATGACTAACTAACTTAAATGAAAATTGACTTTAACACAAATCTTAGACTTGTTAAAAAATGCTTGTGTATACATTATAATCTTATAAAAAGATATGATTATATAGATTTGAAATTTTTTCAATAAATTAAATATTTGCAACTAACATAACATTTATTCACAAATTTGATCAAAGGGTCAAACAAGACGCTCAAGCATAAGAAATGCAAGATAATTGCTTCCACAAAGGTGAATGAATATATTTTTATTAAATATAATGAATAAATATATATTTTTTTTTTCAGAAGCCAGCATGAGAAGATACAAAATTAACAAAACAGTGCAAATTATGATATATGTAACTTAAGCAGATGAACAAAATTGTATATATATATATATATATATATATATATATTTAATACTACTATGTTTATTATATTAAACAACGTGATTATTATATAAATTAATAATATTTAAATTAATATAATTAAATTTATACATATTTATATAATTAATTAAATAAATAATATTAAAACTATATAAATTATGCAAGTTAATCTATATTATTTTTAATAATAAAATTATTTAATATAATATTATGAAATATATGTCCAATTTTAACATTCTATTTAAATTATATATACATATAATTTATACCAACGAAATTTATTAGTTTAGTCAATATGTTGTTATAATATTTAAAGAGACTATGACCACTTTATTAAACTCATAGCATTCTTTTTTTTAAGAGAAAAACTCATAGTATGTTTGATTTTCTATTTTTTTGATGTAATTTTCCACAATCTAAATGTATTTTCCAAAAACTAATAGTCAAAGTTTCACATTTAAAACTTAATTTCTTCTCTCAGTGACTTTCTGAACAAGCACTCAAACTTCACTGTGATTTTTGTCCTTTTCATTGCCAGCCGCACTACTTTATGCAGATACAGTCCCTATATCCAATCGAAGTGCACACCTTTCAAGTTTTGACCCTTTCAGTCAAACATGGTGGCTGGTATATACCCTCACATTTTTCACCTTCCTCCACATTTTCTACATTAAACATAGCCACCCACTATATCATAATTGGTTGGTCCTAAGAAAAGTCTTATGCTTAACCTATTACTTTAATATTCTCTGAAATTTCAACGTCCGTCCAGCATTACATACAAAATAATTTACATAAAATAAGAAGTTGTTAGATATCATCACGTGTTCAAATAAAGCAACAACCAAGCTTCATCATGGCAACATCTAGGTTCCTTCTCAACCTTCACAAATATAAATACATGTGAACACCATTTCCATTCTCAATTAACTAGCTAGAGCCTGCAAAGGACACCATTTAGCTCAGTTAATTGAATAAGGCAGTGAGTGTTAAAAATTTTCTGAGAGTCTTCAACTTTTACAGATAAAAAAAATCTGCTAAGTTCTACAGCTAGGCAACTGACAATGGATGTCTTATCTTTAAGCTCAAGTTCAAGCATAAGCTTGTCCAAGTCCTTTCAATTTCATTGCCTTTCAATCTCTTCAAGTACACATCCAAGAACTTCTAATGTGAAGTTTGGTTGTGTTTCATGCAAAGCAGCTACCCAAGAAAACTTGTACAAGATATTATCAGTGAGTCCAGGGAGTGCAACAAGGGATGAGATTAAGAGGGCTTATAGATCAATGGCTCTTCAGTACCACCCTGATGTGTGCCATGATCCTTCCATGAAGGAAGAGTCAACGAGGATGTTTGTTCAGCTAAACGCAGCGTACGAGACCTTGTCGAATCCAAGTCTTCGTGCACAGTATGACAGTGAATTGGGATTGAGAAGCATAGTGAGTACTTTTAATAGCGATAATGATGATGAGAGATACTGGGGAAGTAGGTTGCAGGAGGAAATTGAGGTCAAGACGAGGTCTCGTAGGCGTATGGGACAAAAAGGAGGGTCATCTTGCACCAGAATGAGGACACATAGAACATGAAACACAGATATTGATTTTCTTCACTCATGTAGTGTTATTGTTCAATTGGTATAGTTTTAGGTATTGATTCTTTCATGTATTTAACTATATATTATCTATAACCATCCTTTTTGGGGAGATTGTACATAACCATTCTAATAAATATAATTAAATGTTCTTTGAGGAATTAATGGTTTGTGGTATATCCCAAATTTATAACGAGAATTTTACTTGTATGTAATATATGTATATATGATATGAATGAATTCATTTTGATGCAGTTAGCAAGTTTTTACATTTATTTTCAATAAAATCTTATTCATTATTAAGGTAATTAAATCTATTAGATGAATATAAAAGTTTTACAACAATTTAGGCATCAAGCTAAAAAGATGTCATTCAACTTTACTATTTCAACCAACCTATTAACATCAATCAACCTAATAACAAGAGAATTGGTATTCAATATGCTTGAATTTTTCTTAACATAAATTTTTCTTGAATCAGCAACAGTTATGTATTATGAGTGAGGTTATTCTCTGATCTAACGAGACATGTGAGACCAGTTCAAACCTCATATTTATCGGTCATGACAGTACATAAAAAAAACTTTGCTGCAATTCTTTATACACTACAAAGCTGTAATCATTAATTCATTTCATGATTTAAATATCAGAAACTCTAATTCAATTTCTTCAATTCCCAAGGTTCGGTAGTAAAAGTAATTAAGTAGAGCACACATATCCAAATTACGGCACTATATATTGGACTAGCCCAGTTCTCGTTGGTTTGCTTAAACCTAAGTCAAATGGATCAAAACTAGAATAGCCCATATTTGCATGAGTTAAATGAATCTGCATAAAACGGGTCTATTCACAAACCTGCATTAACAAATCAGCGAATCTTACGAGTCAATTCAGAAAGATTCAATCCAATCAGCGAATACTTTTGCGTTGCTTCCGCGCGGGTGAGTGGAAAAGTGAGACAAAAACAAGTTACAAGTGATTCATAACAAGAGAAACTCACTGTTTTGTGGATCAATTCCATGGCATATAATAAAAATGCAACCATTCCCATTGAAGACAGACAAGTTATATTCATCAAACCTTGGAAACCCACTCCTACCACTATTCTTTCACTCTCTAGCATTGACAATGTTCCTGAGCTCTATTACTTATCGCAAAACCTTCATGTATACCAATCACCACCTAACAATTCTCTTAACACTACCAAACATGATGACCCTGCAAGTGTCATCAAAGAGGCTCTCTCTAAGGCACTCTTTTACTATTATCCTCTCGCAGGAAAGCTTGAAAGACATGCTGATGGAAAACTCAGAATCAACTGCACCTCCGAAGGAGTTCCATTCATAGAGGCTTTTTGTAATTGCAACCTCTCATCTCTTCATTACCTTGATGACAATGATGTTGAAATTGCAAAACACTTTGTGGTCGATTTTCCTCCTCAAGATGAATGTGGAAACCAATACCCTTTGATTTTCAAGGTGACTAAGTTCCTCTGTGGAGGTTTCACATTTGTAGTGGGGTGGACTCACTCTATTTGTGACGGAACCGGGGTGTCTCAGTTCTTACGAGCCGTGGCAGAACTTGCAAGTGGAAAAACTGAACCCTCAGTGAAACCTTTGTGGGAAAGAGAGAGACTAGTTGGCACAATCACTATTCACCCCATGCAAAATCCCATGCACAATGCCTCTGTTGCAGTTTCACCGTTTCTTCCAACCACAGATTTTTCACACGAATGTTCTAAGATACACAGTGAGAGCATAGCAAGACTCAAGACGAGTTTCATGGAAGAAAGTGCCAATGAAGAATGTACTAACAACAAAGGGTTCACTACTTTTGTGTCCCTGGCTGCATACATTTGGAGGTCAAGAGCCAGAGCCTTGAAACTGAACTACGATGGTGAAACTATGCTGATCATCATAATGGGGGTGAGACGGCACTTGCTGGATCCTTTGCCAGATGGATATTACGGAAACTCCATTGTCCAGGTGTTTGTTACGTTAACAGTGAAGGAACTGAACGAAAGACCACTCTTGGAGGTTGTCAAACTCATCAGACAAAGCATAAAGGATGCTTTCAACGATGATTATATCAGAAACTTTGTTAACACTCTTGAAACAAAACCAATGAAGTTTAAGAATGGAAGTGGTGCAATAACGATTATGACGGATTGGAGACATTTGGGTTTGTTGGAAAATGTTGATTTTGGATGGAAGGAGCCGGTGAATACTATGCCAGTTCCATGTGACTCGGATGGATTTTCAGGTGTGTGTACGATTATGCCTCCCAGTCATTTGGATCCTTCAATGAAAGGAGGAGCAAGGGTTCATGTGTGCCTGCCTAGTGTTGCCATGCCCAAGTTCAAGGAAGAGATGAAAGCTCTAACCGGTATCCAAAATGCATAAGATTTTCTTTCTTCATATGACATGGGAATTCATTTCTCTTTATTTCTTGCTTTCTACATTTCTTTCGTTGATATGATTTTGGAGAACTACCGAGCATGTAGATTAACTGACTTAAAGTTATCAATAGTCTTGATTTAGAATATGAATATGCTGCTATGATATCATATCTCTGTGTTTGAGATTAATTTAATGAATTCCTCATCTTCATTCATTGCCTTGCACATTTGGTTCCACCTAACTAAATGAACTTTCCTACTGTGACACGAATTGCTCCTGAGGAATGCTCTGCATTTTTTTTTTCTAAAATGGATCTTGATGGCTGCAAATCTTTTACGCCTCATAGAGCGGATGACTTCTTGCATAATCATAATATTGTGACTGCATTAGTGCTATGTCATGTTGGGAAGAATTGGGTCTCATAATAGACAACAACATGCTCCATCAACCACTTGTTTTGTAATGGCTTAATAAGAAGACAAGTTACATAGGTTAATAGGCCTCAAGTTCTTCAAGTTAACAGTCTCTAGGGTCTGTGGCATAAGAGTGTTTAGCGTCTCATTCAGCTCACTAAATCAATTCAAATGAACCTACACTCTTGAGTCTCTTGACAGATCCTGGAGTCCTAAAAGGTTAAAACTAAGCGGACACTTATTAGTGATTTCTCATGTAGTTTTGCAGCATGGACAGGTTGGTCACAAACAACATTTTGTGGTAGTGCAACTTATAAAGGCTATCTTGTAATAACAATAAAATCCTATTTGAACAATACCATGTGTTAACATGGCAACTAATTAACGTAGCTCAAGTTCTGTGTTGTTGCTTTGAGGAAAACAATATAAAATACTGCAGTTTAACTCCTATTCCATTACTCTTCATTGTTTCTGGGATCATATTTTTGTTTGTGGGTGTTGTTTGAAATTTCTTTTGTGTTTTGCTCTGTCTGGATTAACTTATTGTCTAGTTTTTGAAGTTGAGTTGGGCCAAACTCATTCTGATATTATTATTAATTTCAATCAACTTATTTACTGATTTAACTCATAATCAACTTACTCATTATTTGTGCCTTTTGGTATTGCATTACAGTTCTCTGTGTCTGTCCACAACTCACCCATCTTATGGGCCATTACTTAAGTTGAAATGTGATGACTATATTCTCGGCACTTTAGGAAAAACTACTTCACTAGATTCAAAGAAGTTCACTGTCTAAAACTTTAAATTAATAAGAATAGGTATCTGTAGATCAGTTGCTGCATAAATCCTGCTGCATGTCCATGATAGGTACCTGTAGATCAGTTCTCTGTCTAAAACTTTAAATTAATAAGAATAGGTATCTGTGGATCAGTTGCTGCATATATCCTGCTGCATGTCCATGACATAATACTAAAATTTGACAAGGTTGTCCTTGGTGAATAAATATGACAGTGTACGTACCCAGATGAGTAAATATGATAAGTCTATTTAACCGTATGAGCATAAGTGATTATTGTATTTGTATTTGAACATAAAACAAATTAAACAACCTAGACAGTACAGCATGATGAGACTGTGGCCTATATTTTGTCATCTTTCTCTTCTATTCTTTTATGAAAATTTTCAAATAGAGAAAATTCAAAGTCAAGAAATAAAACAGCTTTATCTCACAATGATTTTAAGCATTGCAACTACAACTAGAATAACATAAAAGAAAGAAATTGCAAAGTGAAATAGGGGGTTGGGTACCATTAAATTATCATTGAACATCAGCACAAAAACCAATTCACTTGAACAGATTTCTACCCACCCCATTCCCTAATTTTATTGTGCTGAGGACCACCAGGTCCACCACCATATAAAGATGTTAACAAATGCAATGGCTAAGGCAACTTTCTAACTTTTTGACTCTGTCTCTGTGTATCCTGTGCTTCCCTTTACGGTATTCTGAAGTGCTTTAACAAGCAGTCCAGAACTCTGCCCTTTTCACCTTTGAAATACTCTCAAGGACTGCCACTGGAGAAATGTGCCCCATCACTGTCACCCTCTTAGACTCAACATCTATACTGAACGATGTAACTCCTAAGATTGCAAGTTTGAAAACGTTAGAACCTTAAAAACACAGAAAAGAAAAGAAAAGAAATGTTAGAATCCCAAGTATAATTCCAAGTCATTTGGCTGAACCCCATATTTGCTTTAGAGCAAAACAGAAATTCCCTCTAGGTAAAGTGGGTCATCTAGTGTTCTTTAGAGCATATATTATACATTCCTATATATAAACTATATTTTAGAATACGAAAACCATATATCATATATATATATATATATATATATATATATATATTCTATTTTTACCCTGTGAATAAGGGTAGGTAACTAGTGTTGATAAATACCTTCCATCTTAGACAGATGTTTTTTCACCTTTCCAGCACATCCTTGACAATGAATTGCAACCCGCATCACAACCACCTGCATTTAACACCTTTCAAAATTCCTAGTAATAAAATTCAAAATATGATAGAGTACACGTGAAGTGTGTAGCATTTTCTTATCACTGTCACATACTATCATAAAGAGATTTAAATATGAGATTCCATTATTCCATTCAAAATTTAATATCTGAGTGTGACAATATGACTCCATGACACATACCTTCCTCGGTGGCAAACTATATAGGAAACAAAATAGACATCTTATATAAAGGGGTTATTTTATGTAGAAGGGACAAAACCAAAAGACGTGGCCTCTGATAATACCATCCACATTCATGTGTATTGCTTAATAAAAATCCAATTTGCATAAAAAGGACATAATCTGCTTTCTCTAAGGAATATGCATGGGCATGGTCAAGCATGTGAGACATCTTGAAATCTCTGCAAATGACAAATATGAGGAAGACAAATAATGGAGATCATTTGTTTCCTTGCAAAGTTCACCTGACACTAGTGGTTGGTATAGTCCTAGTAGCTATTGCTCTTAATCAGACAAATAAACAATTAAAGGAAAAAATGGAATAGTCTGTAATGAGTTAGTTGTATTGACCCCAAAGTAACTGTAGCTGAAAAGCAAACAATACCAGCATTTATGAATAATCAGTGATCAGTCTACGATCCAAACTCTATACTTCCATTTCATAGCTTCTTTATGTTCTGTTATCAATTATGACATCATTTTGATTGCTTTCAGATAAATATAGTTAAGGCACATAAAGAAGACATTGTTTCAATAACTTCAAATTTACTGCTACTATAGAAGACTTCATTTCCATGACAAATTGATGTTTTGAAAACAGAAAACATTTATAAAGGAGTGCAATTTATGAAACTCATAAGTTTGCAAGACAATAAACTCTATAAAAAAGAAAAACATGTTGACGACAAAATGGCATTTGCACAATTGCATCTCACCTAGTGAAAGAGAATAAGTGAACTTAACCAACCTGAAAGACATTATTATTAATATCTGAGTGTGTTTTCTGAAGTTCCCTTGATCCATTGACTTGATCTAGATCCTGCTCTTTCAGCTTGATCTTTGGAACTGGATTAGACTTGGGAGGCTCAACAAGTTTGGAGTACTTGGCATAGTTGATCAACCTGGTATCATCAAGAAACACACTTCTTTCAACCCTCCTAGGCACAACAACAGATCGAGGGTCACGAGTACTCATGCACACTGCTGTTGAAGTTTGAGAGTGGCACATGAAACCCCTCCTCATTGTTCTGCTTTTCAGGCTCATCACAAGTTACTACTACACAATGAAGTCTAGAAACTGTGGAAGCTTTGAAGGCAACAACAAAAGGAGGGAGTGGTGTGCAAATATACTATTACAATGTTAATGCTGGCTTTCTGACTTGGAGAGAATAGTAGAAAGTGACACACATGCTGGCATTTGCTAACAATAGGTTACTGCTTTTGTAGATATATTTTTGGCAATTTATGTATTATGCATATACCTAGGACGAAGTGTCCAAAATCATGTCATTGTCATAGATTAATGCCGAGAAATTGACAATAACCTTCTTTTGCAATGAAGAAAAATGACTTCACACAGAAGTGAGTTGATTCATCAGGTTCAAAATTAGAAATAAACATAGTGAACATGGGCTTTTGTGTTTATTTTACCAAAAACTTTTGAGTAAAAACAAAAAAAAAAAAACAAAAGACAGATCAAATTGGTTTTCAGGTCATAACTGATGTTGATTTTCATGGCCTTTAGAAATTCCCTTGCTTTTACATTTGAAGATAATGGAATCCATCAATTAATTTCATTATATGGATAATTGAACGTTCCATAACAAAATTCACATATTTTAAAAAAGTTAGATAGATTTAATGTTGAGTGACAAAGTAAATTAATCAGTCAATTATTTTATAAAATATCAAAAAATACATATACATTTTATGAGATAATTACTTGGTTGAGGTGTATTATTGTTAGTCACCAAATATTATTTAGATGAATCTCAATATTTTTTTTATTTATACAAATTAATAAAATATGTATACATGCCGTACATAAAATATTTTTTATTAATATTATTTTATTTTGAGATAATGTTAATTTATTTAATTTTTTTATAATAATTTGTGAAAATATTTATGTTTTATTTAAAAAACATTAGTTGCATGTGTTTACCTTCCCTCTCATGTTGTCATGGTCATTGCACTTTTTTGTGGTATTATTGAATTGTATTGAATATTAATCATTACATATTATTAGATTAAATTGATTTAAATAATATAATTCTTTTAAAAAAATTAGTCAATTTTTTTTTTTTTTTTATAAAATGCCTGATAGAACTAAACCAATCCCATACGATTTTTGAATTGTAATTTTTTTAAAATCCAAATTAATTGTTTTGAATTTTAGTTTTACATGAATTCTGAACACCCTAATAAAAATTAGATTTGTTAAAGGGTGTAACACATGGACAGGTAAAAGATAAAAACGGTTTTCTCGGTGAATATTAAGGTGGATTCAAATGGATACTAACGAGTTTAAATTTTCTTGCCATTCCTACTTGTGAATCAACCTAGTCAATTATAAATTTGGACAATATTATTTCTTTATCGTTACTAGAAAATTTAACCTAATTCACTTGAGAATGTCCTATCTTAGATTGAACTCACAATGACTCACAGTTATAAGGATGAAATTGAAATCCCAAAACTAAAATCACTCTGAAATCAACCATTCTCATCCTCTTCTAAGATTTTAAATTAATAATTCTAAAATTTAAATTATAATAATGTCAATGTAAAGATAATTATATTTTAATAAAATAATATGTTTTAAAAACATAAAAAATTAAATATTTTAAACTTAAAAAGAAAAAATAAAAGAAAAGTGAATAGCATATAAAATAAGATTAAAAAAAAAGATAATCTGACTTAATTTATTCTGTTACCTGGGTTGGGATTTAAAATAGATAGTAGGAGTGGACATTGTCCACTTATATTGGATTTGCTGTGTGTGTGTGTGTGTTTTTTCATTCGACAGGCTAAATTAGTCGGATTAGGTTGGTTCAGGTTGTTTTTCATTTTGGTTAACAACCTTAACTGCAGAGTTTTTCTTCCTGGATTTGCGTCTTATGTACTCTATTTCTTTGTAATTTTTCTATTTTATTCTTTAAATATCTTAATCCATCTAGTGGGGACATGATCAGTGTTATATTTTTTTTTTCACTAATTTACTAAATTTATAAGTTAATTTTTTTTTACTTTCACAAATTTATCAAATTTATAAGTTAAAGTTTCTTACTTATAGATTAAACAAATCCTCGTAAGTTAAATTTTTATACGGTAAAATTTATGAATTTGATAAATCATCAAAAAAATAAAAATCTTAACTTGAAAAATTGAATATTTATAAATAAAATACGTAGCTTAAAAATTTTAAAAATCAATAAAAAAAATACATGACCTACCCTTAAGAGATTTAGTGTGGAAAGATTAAAGAAAAGTATAAAGTAGATGCAAGAAATTACAGCGGGTTCAACTAAGAAAACTCCGACACCAATCCATTAAGTAAACCGTGTGTGCTTGGGCCATAGTGAAAAAGACATGATACCTTTCTTCTTAGTGTCTGTAAGAATTACTTTTATAACTTCAAACTTTGATTTTGCTTTTTATATATATATATATATATATATATATATATATATATTCAACTAATCAATTCAAAAATATTTATATATATAATTTTTTTTCTTTTATATTTTATAATTAATTATCTAATTATCTAATTATCTCTAACTATTATAATTATCAGTCAAATATTTTTCATCCATAAATTATTCTGATTATGAAAATATTCATTTTATTTCAACATAAAACTATTATTTTATTCTATTTTGAGTTTTTGACATATAAAAAAAATATTAATTTATTACACATTTTAATTACAATATAGTGTATAATTTATATAATAAAAAATATTATTCTGTGACTATTGATTTACTAATTTACTTTTATCATTCTTATTTTGCCCTTGTCATCATATTCGAAGTCGCGGGATGATTTTTTTTGGATATTTAGTTTGGTTTGTTTGTCTGTTATTACTTTTTCATTTGTAAGTCTTGCCTTCAACCTCATTCCTCTATTACCGCTCTGGTTACGAAATTTGTGGAACCGATTTCAGGTTTGAGGATTAACATCAGGTATTCGATTGCACGTGGGAATGGATTTGTACTATTACTGTACCACATCTCATTTTTTTAAGGGTAGAAGGATATTGTGATAACCGATGCAGACTGTGTTTTTTTACTTGTTATCATTTAACTTTACTGGTTTTGCTTTCTTCAAATTTTGACCTCTTGATTGCTGCTTTTCAATTTGGGCCCAATTTTAATGCTAAGCAACGATTTCTTGAATAAGCAAGTCTTTGTCTCTATGATCTGTTATGTGTTTGAGCTGTGTGTAGTAGTTTGGAAGGTGACCCTCTTCTTGGGCCCCTAACATGGATTTAGCAGAATTTATTATCTTTTAGATCAGTTTCTAAGTGGTACCCTTGTTAGGTGCTTAATTGACTTCTGGGTCCAGTTTTTTTTTTTTTTTTTTTTTTTTTTCTAGGTTATAAATGTTGGCATTGTTTTCATTTTCTGTGAGTTGTGTCTGTGGTTATTTCTCTTCTGGAGGGAGACTCTCCAGAGTAGTGGAGTATAAGGTGCTAGTGTATGCTGGCATGCGTATTTTTCTTTGGTTTCTATGTGATACCTGATGTGGGTGATTGTTTCCTTTTTATTTTCTTTTTGTCCTATGGTTTTATTTGTGAAAGCAATTTCTGCTTTATTCCTTGTTCTGCTGTTGACTTTATGCAATTCTTATTTCTGGTGGAGTTTGGTGTTCTTTTGTATGTTGCGTTTGTCTGGTTGGTGATGTCTTAAATTTGAATCTTTGGTTTTCAGTTACAAGCTGTTTGGTGGGTTTCTTTGGAAATAGAAGGGCATTGCCGACAACTTGTTTTGAATATATTCACTTTTCTTGCTTGTCATAGTAAGAATTATGGGGTAAATGTAATTTCTAGGCACCACAAATACTATTGCCATTAGTGGTTACATTGTCATTGTATATCCTCTTCCTCCTTACTAGCATTTTGTTTGAGGGAGGGATCAGATATCCTTGTGCAAAGTGTAAATACTTTAGGTTGGAATCAGTGGCATGGGAAGTGAATATGAGTGAGGAGAGGAAGATTGAGTGTGGACAATCAAGGGTTGTGAGGTGTGGAAGATTTCTTTCTCTGATTGCATTTTTCTTAGTTATACTTCAGCAGGGAAATTCTCTTGTAATCAGGACTCGTTTGAGTTTTCTTCATCAATTTGATAAATACAGTCCTTATCAAAGAACTAATTAATAATGGCAAATTATTGGCCCCAGGGAAATAATACATTGGTTGCTCATTTGTATATGATTTACATACAATTTCTCTGTAGCCCATGCCAGTTGTCTTCATTGTGGCAGGTATGGAGAATTTAACCCACATATATCCAGAACAGCCAATATAGTTCATTTTTCCTTTCCTGAAATCCGAGTTTATTTCATACTCTTTACCCAACATTCTTGTGTTAAATTAAAATTTAAGCATTCGTTTATTTAGTTTCAGCATCTTTATTTGTGTAACTCTACAAAATCTCTCTATCTCTCCGTGTGTGATGTGGCCTCTCTCTTTAGTCTCTTATATATTCAGAACTTATGCCTACATCTATTGATATTTTAATGTTTTCTTTGCCTTTTGATTGATTACTTGTGGAAATGCTTGTGAACTGTTTAAAAACTTATGACTATTGAGACTAATCCATTATTTCAATTCATCAGTGCATTTTCTTGGAATGTACTGACAAATGATTTATAATGATGATGTTCTGAAGCAGATTGATCTTGGAAGTTTGATGTGCTTGCTTGGTTTTGGTTGGAATTTGAAGTGGTCTTAATGGGGAATATACTGAATCTGAACAATCCCAAGACTAGGTGGAATGATCCCTATGAGGTTTTGCAAAGTAAAGCCTGCAAGAGACGGAGGTTGTCACCACACTCTTGCGAGGGCAACATGAGACTGATTCCGTCCCTTCCTGATGAGATATCAATACAGATTCTAGCTAGAGTTCCTCGAATTTATTATTTGAATCTGAAGTTTGTTTGCCGTGCTTGGAAGGAAACCCTTGTAAGTTCTGAACTATTTTGTGTGAGAAAAGAGCTTGGAACAACAGAGGAGTGGCTCTACATATTGACAAAGGTCAAGGATGACAAGCTTTTGTGGTATGCTTTGGATCCTCTTTCCAGGAGATGGCAAAGGTTGCCGCCAATGCCAAAAGTTGGGTTTGAAGATGAAAGAAATAAAGGTTTGGTTTCCTTTCCCCTGCGGATATGGAGCATGATGGGCTCAAGTATCAGAATTGTTGATCTTATAATGAGATGGCTTGGGAGGAGAGATGCCCTGGACTGGATGCCATTTTGTGGTTGCTCCATAGGAGCTGTTGATGGTTGCATCTATGCATTAGGAGGATTTTCAAGAGCTTCAGCAATGAAATCTGTTTGGCAGTATGATCCCATTAAAAACTCTTGGGCTGAGGCTAGTCCAATGTCAGTTGGTAGAGCCTATTGCAAGACAGGTATATTAAATAATAAGCTCTATGTTGTTGGAGGGGTGACTCGGGGTCGTGGTGGACTAAGCCCTCTTCAATCTGCAGAAGTATATGACCCTCATACTGGCATGTGGTCCCAATTACCTAACATGCCTTTTGCTAGAGCTCAAGTGTTGCCAACTGCTTTTTTGTCTGACTTACTCAAGCCTATTGCCACAGGAATGGCTTCATACAGGGGAAGGTTATTTGTTCCTCAGAGTTTGTATTGCTGGCCGTTTTTTGTTGATGTGGGGGGTGAAGTTTATGATCCAAATGTAAATTCATGGCTTGAAATGCCAGTTGGCATGGGTGAAGGCTGGCCTGCAAGGCAAGCTGGAACAAAATTGAGTGTTACTGTCAATGATGATCTATATGCACTTGATCCTTCAAATTCTCTTGACAGTGCAAAGATCAAGGTGTATGATTATGAAGGTGATACTTGGAAAGTTGCAGCAGGAGATGTCCCTATTCATGATTTCACTGATTCGGAATCTCCCTATCTGTTGGCTGGTTTACTTGGAAAACTTCATGTAATAACCAAAGATGCTAATCACAACATTACAGTATTGCAGGCTGACATGCAAAATGAACATGCTGAGTCAGCTTTCTCCCAATCAATGTTGTCATCACCAAACAACTCATTCAGTGAAGATGCTGAATCTTCTGCAGAGACACACGGAGAATTTTGGAAGGTTCTTGCAACTAGGAGCGGTAGATCTGCTGAACTAGTTAACTGTCAATCCCTTAGAATTTGATTCTTTTCTTGGGGGCTAGGGGTGGTTTAGAGCCTTCTTGTGTTTATGATTTCCGAGTATATCTCTGTTGGTTGGTATGATTGCTTATAAACCACTAGGTTGGGAAAATTTCAAAGTTGTAAATGATTTCCTTTGCGAATGATTCATAAGATGTAACCAAGAACACACGGAAAAAATACTACAGGGAGCAAGAACATCATTCAAACACACAACATAAGGTATGAAGGTTTTTATACATTAAGTTGGTATAACACCGTTTTGTAGCATTTAGTCACTACGTGATACTTTAACGGCAGTTAAAGTTGTTATTGACGTGGTTGATAGTTACCTTTATTATCTGTTATAAATCAAGCTCCGTATGTTTCCACTCTCCTTTTTGGTCTGTAAGTTAGGTAAATGTTTGTGTTACACATTTTGGCATTTACATATTGGATAAATAGGATCATCTGTAAATCTTTGTCGATCACAGAATGGTCACAGGACAGGATTAATACTCCAGTGAAAGCAGTTGTTCGTCAGTGTTAAAAAACCCCACCCCACCTTCGAAAAGGATAGTTATTATAGTATCACAACTTGAAAATGCAGGAGAGGGAGAAGAGTGTAATGGGCAGAAAAGACAAGAACAATCCTCTTCTCTACTAACATTATTTGGTAGGATTAATTATTCTCATTTCTTGTCTAAGACTTAAAACTTATTTCAGAGATAGTGTCAAAATGAATTATAATTAGTATATGTAAGGAGTAATATTTCCTCTCCGAGTTAGCTCATTGACCACTTGTCTTATTATTTTTGCACCATGTCCAACAGTATTAATATGAGAAGATGTATTGGAAAAAAATTCAAAATTTTATCCTAACTAGAGATTCAAAATAATATATACAAGTTAAAATAATTCTCATACTGAATTAACTGTTATGATTGAGTTAGATTCAAATGTAAATTTTAAGTTTGCTAAATTATAAAACACATTGATATAGTCTAAATTTATTTCAACAGATAGAAATTTACTCTATTTAAAGCTTTTATTATTAAAATGTTGGTTCTTCTATAAAATATAAAATTAGTAAGAACATAGTGTTTTATGTTTTAAATAATGACTTAACAGAAATGTTTTTTTGTAAAATAAACTTTATAGTTAAGATAGACAAAGGAGAGAAAAATATAAAAGGTAATAAATGATGTGTTACAAAAAATAGAGATAAAAAATGTTGTATAGATTTCATAAATCACAATATTCCATATTCCACAATGACGAGTGTCAGGTTACTCAAAAAATATATGACACTACTGTAAACCGATCTACATAGTTCAAAAAACTATTCAAAATGAAGGAGTAATAGTGATTGAACATGATTATTAATTTGTTATCAAAGTGCTTCTTAAGCACCCTTCACTGCATGGCACACTAAATACGGTGCAATAAACCAATATTTTGCAGCTTTGAGAGAAACCATTTGTTTCTACAGAGCGTCACTTCCTCAGCTAAACGTTTCATTATTTAAAAAGCTTCTTTGATTTCAAAGGTCATCTAGGACCTGACAGTTCATCTGCTTGAATATTTGAAGTTGAGTCTAATAATGGCCAATAAGTAGCATGGAGATGAGAGGGGTCATAATTTTGCTGGATCATATCCTCTTTCTGCCACCATTTATCCCATTTTTCTGCCAACCCTTCACCCTCTAGCATTCTCACCACCTCAGACATCTTTGGTCTTTCCATAGGGGAGCTTTGTGTGCATAGCAAGGCCACTTGGATTACCTCCTCCACTTCTGTTTCCTCAAAATTTCCCTGTAATTCTGAATCCACCAGCGTCTCCAACCTCTTGTCTTTAAGAAGTGCTTTCACCTGGGATCAAAATGATTCAGTTATTAGTTCAAGAAGCATCATTCCATATTCAAATAATAGCATATCTTTAGTTCAAGAAGTTTTGTGTGCATAGCAAGGCGACTAACAACATGTGTTCAGTAAGCAAAATACTTACCCAATCAAGCAACATGACATCATCATCATTGGCAAGTCGTGCTAAATCAAAAGCTCTCTGTCCTGTTATTAGTTCAAGAAGAGTCACACCATATCCAAAAACATCAGTCTTCTCTGAAGACTTTCCGGTTGAGAGGTACTCTGGTGCTATATGGCCAATTGTACCACGTACAGCAGTAGTAACATGAGTATCTTTGTAATTCATAAGCTTTGCTAAGCCAAAATCTCCAACAACTGCTTCAAAGTCCTCATCCAACAATATATTAGCAGCTTTGACATCACGATGAATAATCTTTGGGTCACAATGATCATGCAAATAAGCAAGCCCCCTAGCTGCTCCTAGAGCAATATGCTTCCGGATTGACCATTCAAGTGCTGGTTGTGATTCTGGACGGTCTACAAAAATACAATCAATATTCATAAAAGCATTTTCAATATCAGACCTACATAATTTGACATGAAATATAAGGCTTGCATAACTAGCAGAAAAGGATATGAGACAAAATAGAGTAGACTAATGAGGGTACCTCGTAAACATGAAGCTACACTTCCATTAGCCATAAATGGATACACGAGCAAACGTTCAGTAGGTGTCATACAAAAACCACGCAGGCGAAGCAAATTTCGATGCACAGCCATGCTGATCATTTCCACTTCGGTTTGAAATTGCAGTTCCCCACCTTGGGTGCGTTCCTCTTTAAGTCTTTTTACTGCTACAAGATCACCATTTGTTAAGCGTCCTCTATAAACCTTGCCAAATCCACCTCTACCAAGAATGTTTTTGTTATTAAAGCTATCTGTTGCAACTTGCAGTTCACGCAGTGAAAACCTTTTTAGCTGACCAAGGTGAACTTCAGGATCCTCTTCAGCTGCCAGCGGAGAACACACAGAAATTAGTTATGGTTATTATATCTAGCTTTAATCAGTATATATAATCTTTTCTGTTAATTAACTAACCCGCGACATCGAAGAAAAAATCCCGTGGTTTCCTTCTTTTCCAGAAAATAATTGCAATTACTGGGGTTGCAAACATCAGTGCAGCACCCACAGCAACTCCTCCAGCAATGGTTCCAATAGCACGGTTACTTTTAACTGCAAGGATTAACAGAAGTAAATGGAAAACTGTCACTCAATTCCAAAACTTTTCGTCCTATTGAATAGAATATGAAAAAGTTCAACATTATTATCAACTTTCTTTCTTGAATTTGATCATGAGTAACATTCTGTTAGGATACCAAACGGAAACCCAAAAGTAGCACCCCTCATATGACAGAGAATACTGTAAGAGTTATATTTTCAGGTTATGCTTTTAGGTCATGTTATTCTTTAGAAAATGAAATTCATCACCAAAATACCAACATACCTTTAGTATTTGGAGGAAGGGTACCATTTGGTGATGAAGCTATAGTTATATTACTCAAATAAGGATTACCCCTAAAACTGTATTGACAAATAAATGGGTTAGTTTATATCTCATTCCTCAATGATGATAGTATCTGTTTCACATCAGAAATATGGGATTCTGAAGTGGGGCTTATATTGGGCTCTTGAACCATAATGGCCATTCGTCAGCAGTTCTAGTATGGTTTGCCCAATGTGCTTATCGAAACTCACAAAGTTATCTGCACCAACCTTATGGGAGTAAAAAATGAAAATGAACCATTGACTGGGACATCTCCTGATATGTTGTTGTACGATAAATCACTGGATTGAACAATGACTGTGGTGTCAGGTTATGCATAAAATAACACAACAATAGTATAGCAAAGTATCTAGAAATAGGAGTGAAGCTCACAGCACTTGCAGAGAATTAACAGTGGTCAAACGCAAAGGAATGCTTCCCGACAAGCTGTTATTGTTGAGACGCCTAGTTCAGGAAGCAGAGCCATTTAGTTTGCAGATAATAAGCTATTGACAGAGAAAAGTAACAAGACATGACAGCAAACAACCATGAAGTAGCAAGTGTGATTCACATTTGCTATAGTAACTTTAAACATCTATTTCATGTGATTATTTAGAATGATACTTCTCATGTGCAAGTGCTCAAATTATATTACACGATGTGTTGGAACTGAAATAGCCATATTCTGGGTGCATAATCTGCCACCATTTTAAGTGCGAAAGCAAAAACTATGAATGCTAAATGAAGAAACAAAATTGAAACTGATTTAAATAAGTTTTGCTGACGAAAGATATGAGATTCAGGAAAGCGTGTCATACAGGAAACGTAGTTTTTTAAGGTTGGCCAATTTCTCTGGAATGGTACCAGTAATGTTGTTCGAGTAAAGATCCAAGCTCACCAAGTTTGTCAAACTTCCAAGCTCATCTGGGATTTTCCCAGTTATATTATTACTGTAAAGTTCCCTGTCAATGAAAAGAAAAATGTTCAGAAATGGGCAAAGAAAAAGGTCCAATAAATAACTAAATACTACAACGGTAGGGATTAAAATCAACTAGAAGTTGATATGGTAAAAATCGAACCAAACAAAATGTCAAGGTATATGTGCTATGCAAAAACAAGACTGAATCAATTGAATATATCAGCAAAGAGAATGCAAGCAGTGTAATTCTATTATGAAAAGGAGAGTAACACAAATCCTCTGATAATGATGAGGATAAAGAAACCTCCCTTAAAGAATTGAAATAAAATGAGTTGATGAGCTTATGAATTGATGAAAATATTCAAACAGCTTACTAGGATTCTGCATATTACTAAGCTGTAAACTGCACTAGTATCAGGAAGTGTTGTCTACACTTCATCTCCTCCTCCGTTTTTGGGCAAAGGTCTGAAGAGAACTTAAAATGTGCAGCAAATAGTGTAGAAACAGGTTTTCAATTACTCATTAAATATTTCAAGCACTATTTCATCATATTTCTTATGTGATAATAATACTTTTCCTTCTTGTTGGTCCCTGTGAATCTCCAAACCAAGAATTTTCTTAGATGCAACCAGTTCTTTCTTTTCAAACTCATTGCTGAGTTGAGTTTCTAACTTCTTGATCAAGAACTTATTCACATGATCTAATCAACATATTATTAACATAAGGTAACAAGTATATAAAAGAACCGTCAGGAAATTTTCTGAATAACACAGTTACGATATTGACTTTTACGGTTACCTCGCCTAATCACATCTGTTTCAGCCAAACAATAAAGAGTTACAAGTACAAGTTAATGAAATATCAGTCAAGAAATAGTGTTAAGCAAAATCTATAACTTACAAGTATTGTAAATTTGGGAGTTGACCAAGTTGTGGAACAAGTTTACCCTCAAGGTTTGCATTTCCAAGATCACTAGCCAGATCAAAAAATGTTTTTTTACTATATGCACAAACTTTCATAAAACTACAAGTAAAAATAACATAGATATCTTACACGCGAGTTACGCTATTGTCATTGTTGCAAGTAACATGAAACCATGTGCAAGGGTTGACAAGGGTAGAATCCCAACTTTGAAGAACATTGGTAGGATCAGTCAAACTGTTCTTCAACGCATACAGGGCATCACCTATCATAGAAGTAATTCAAACACAATTACAAACATCCTTAATATATTAAATTGATAGGAGTAAAAATCAAACAGGTCTCAACATCTATGTTCCTCTAAATTAGAATTGTTTTCAATTTCGTCCTCTAACTTCTTTCACTTTAAATTATGCTCCTAATTTGTGTTTTCATATTGCATACTAACTCCTCCAGTTGTATTACTCATTCAAACATATGAGGCAGAAACTAAAAATTAACAACTAAAATGTGTCAATAAAAGAAAAATAGTCAGAAACAATACAGCTGAAAGACAACAAAAACATGAAAATAAAATAAAAATAATCCAGTAAAGCATCAAGTATATATGCACTAAACTTCACCACTACCCACCTTCTATATTGCCAGAAACCTTGAGCACTGATTCAAGCACCAAAAATGCCCAAAGAAGAAACAAACACATGAAAGATGAAACCATCACTCGTTCCATGTTGGCCATCCTCTTCAATCATGCACATGCACTTGAATGTTTTTCATCCACAGCCCCTCTTAGCTACTAGTTGAAATGCATTTTGTTTTTAAAGCTCATAAGCAAATTGACCAAAAGAAATTGCAGTCAACTCATGGTCATACTCATACCATAAACGAATTCTGGGTAGTTCCAAGTTCTCTTCTTTTTCTTCTGGTAGTTCTTATTTTGGAATATGGAGCTAGCTAGAATCTCATGTGGGGTGTCATCAATTTCACACAAAAATGCTGTAGTTTTGAGAGAGAGAGGTACGCAAGGTGCGATAAAAATGCCTTAAACTTGTGATAAGCTGGAGGAAGACTGAAGAGCCAAGTCAACCGATGTTGCATTCTTTTGCAGAGAAAACTTTACGTGTTGTTATTCGTTTATTTTATTACTACAGATTTATTGTGGAAACTGTGATGAGAAAGAGAGCTTTCAGATGAAACACGAAAGTGATGTTGAAAATGAAAAAGGAAAGAGAGACGTGGTTCACTACACAAGTCTTTTGTTCATTGTAGCCTTTGAACTTTGAACTAAATAAAAGTATAAAAAGAGGGTCAAAGACACGCGTTTGGACCCACCATCCACCGTGCCCTATGGATACGAAGAACCTTCAATCATCATGTCTCTTTAATAAATATTTTTCATCATACACGTAGTCAACGCCAGGTCTTTGCTCCTCTGAGTTAAAACTTAGAAATATGGAAATTGTCATTTTATTACTGTCACTCCATCTGAAAAATAATTTCACAATTTTACCGACTTTACAAATATTATTAAATGAGAAAGAAGAGAAAATAAAATATCTGAAAAATTTAGCTAACATTACATTCACCAAAAAAAAAAAAAAGCTAACACTACTTTAAAATATAAATATTTTTTTCCTTCCTTTAAGCTTTAGATGTCTTCTTGGTTCATGCTTTCTATTCTCTCTCTTCAAGAAAACTGTCGCTATTTGTGAACAATAAAAATTAAATCATATTTAAATAGTTAAATTAAGAAGAAAAATACACATATTTTTAAGTGATCATATCAGCATTAATTTTTAATCTTAATCATGAGATTCATGACATTCAAATCGATAATTCAAATTTATCATGTGAAGAGTTCTACTATGATATATATGTCTAAAGAAACATATAGAAGTCTCTCCTTCATTTGTATTAGCTTCTAATTAACACAGTAGAGCTGGAATTCTTTTACGAGCCACTGCTATTTTCTTTTTCTTTTCACTATTGTATTTTGTTAGGATTTTATGTCTTGACTTTAAACATGTAAATGTTAGAAAATAGGAAGGGGCATAAAAAACAAACTATTAGACTAAGAAGGTGGATTGAGTTTATCAAACTTGGACAGCTTCAAGAACACACTAAGTTTGGTGACTCACGGAGAAGTCTAGATGTGCTATAACACTTTCAAATTTTTCCTCTCAATTTTAGTGGTTTATTGTGTGATTTAAGTTAATAAAATTTAAATATACGTTTTTGAATATCTTAAATAATTATTTTAATTTTTTTTTAATTTAGAGAAATTATTAATTAAATTAATCATCTATTATTTTATGAGTTGATTTTAATAAAGTTATCTTTTAAGCGAGTAGTGAACTTTTTGAATTAAGAATGGAATTTTAAATAAGACAGGATGTCCAAAATTTTATCTAGAAATAATTAAATAAACACTTATAAGAAAATTAGCACTAGTGCATTAACAGCATACTACGACGGTTAAAATATACACACTACGACGGTTCTAGAACCGTAGTAGATTCCGGTGTCGTAGTCTGTTTTGACAGACTACGACGGTTCATTAAAATCGTCGTAGTGTGATATACATACTACGACGGTTCATTAAAAACCGTCATAGTATGTACCAGTAGTATCACTTAGCACACTACGACGGTTATAGTGAGAACCGTCGTAGTCTGTATAGCACACTACGACGGTTATAGTGAGAACCGTCGTAGTCTGTATAGCACACTACGACGGTTCACATAGAACCGTCGTAGTGTGCTATACAGACTACAACGGTTTTAGGTGAACCGTCGTAGTCTGTATACACACTACGACGGTTTTAGTAAGAACCGTCGTAGTCTGCTTAACTTTTTTTTTAAATATTTGTTTCGTTTTTTAGTTTTAGCCCTTTATTTTGTACCTGTTTATTCCAGACAGTCCACACACGAAGTCCATATACATATTTCACAAGTTATAAACTGAATTCAATTCAATAATCCTAATAAAATGAAATCAATTCAATAATCCAAATAAAATGAAATCAATTCAATAATCCAAATACTAAACTAAATTAAATCAATTGACAATCCAAATATTAATCTAACAACTGTTTAAATCATAACTTCATATCTATATTCCTAATTATCAGCTTCAAAAGACTCATCTATGTTCTGTTGCTTACTACAATACACTAGAAATGTCGCCCATTGCTTGCGCGTGTAGTCGATGGCTTCTTCAGCAAATGGCAATGAGTCATTAAAGGTCTGGAAAATAATGAATAATTATTAACAATTATGTATCAATTAATTAAATTAACAAATGGTATATTAAAAAGTATGTACCTCTAACCAATGGTCATTATCCCCATCCGAATTATGTTTTCCATCCACTGCATGACATAGAAACCACATTGTGGTCTATACGTTTGTTTATTAGCCTACAAAGATTGATTTAGTTAGAAGTGTACATAATGTTGCATTTGTGTTTCCTAATAAAAACAGTTTTACCTTTGCCATTACAAAATCAAGTCTTGGTCTGGCACGACTATGGCTCGTCAGCATATGATGTCCAACATGAATACTAGTTAAATCAAATTATACATAATGTCAGACTATAATAATTACGACAAAAGACAAATGAATGATAACAATTAAATAACATTTTACATACCCTTCTAGCACTTTCTTCAACTTCGGAGGGAGAGGTTTGTGCAATGAACAAAAGAAGACCGCCAGATGATCCATCGGGCAAAGAACAAGAAGTTGCCAATGCCCACTACATGCAATAAACATAGGTGATTGATTATATAAACTTTTTTAGAAATATTTATTATATGAAAATGTATTATACTTACTTGTGAAGGTATGGTGCAAGGTAGATCCTCTTCTTTGATTGACCAATCCAATCCATAATATATGACTTGGCATCAGGTGAATTATCTGCCAAGCCCAATATGGATTGTGGTTCAATGAATCCATAGACATTGTTGTTTCCCATTTCAATTGAAATATTACTCAAATACCTGATTCATATTGAAATAATAGTTAGAAAATGTAATAAATTTGAAATTTGACATTTTAAATTAACATTTATAATACTTACATGATCCAAAATTGCATGTGAGTAAGGTTCATCTCATCCTCCCCTGAATACATCTCCATGCAATCTGACATGTGAATGTATAGAGGCATGTTATTTTCTCTCCCAAATATCTTTTTATCCCAATAGAGCTCCAAACTTTTACTCCTAATCTTGTTAGCCAACACTAACAAGGATTGCATAGGATCATCAATTGGCTCTCGCTCGTCGGGGTTTCCTGGGTGTAAGTTTCTTCTTTGGGGATTTGATCTAAAAAAATAATTTGTTAGAAACATGATCAATATATTCTAACTTAATAATACATATATAAATAATACTCACCTTTTCACCCAATTGATAAACAAGATGTTTTGGCCATGCAATGAAAGTGCCAACAGCTTGTCCTACCAGTTGCACCTCCTCAGTGGGCAAGGGTAGTGGAGCACGAGGGTCATGTGCCTCTTCAACGGTCACCCTAACCTCATCGTCTCGCAGGGGCTTACCATGTATGGTTGCTCCACCCCCTACAACTCTCCCAATGGCCACCAATCTATGCGGGTGTTCTTCAACATACAACCCACATTGATTACCTTCTTTAGGGCTGCCCCCTCTTGGTGAGCAACTCAAATTCGTGCTAACACGAACAGTCTGCCTCACCTCCTCTGTATTTTCTCTCCCAATACATTGGCCTTGTAGGGCTAATTGCTGCATGATATTCTGTGCAATGGATGCAGACAGCTCTTGTGTTATTTGTTCCCTCAAATTGGCTGTTACCTATAATAAAGATTAAAATAGTTATTATTTTTATATGTATTATTAAGTTTGAATATATTGAACATGTTTCTAACAAATTATTTTTTTAGATCAAATCCCCAAAGAAGAAACTTACCTCTGCAGTGATACTTTGCCTCAACGACTCTATTGTCTCATGGGTGATTGGAGAGTCAAAACCTCGATGGTGTGAAGATTTTCCAAAATATGAAACAATCCCCACACCTTGTCCAACGCCACGAACACGACCTGGGTGTTCGGGTTTGCCAATGGCACAAGAAAGTATGTCTTCCCTTCCATGTGGCACAAATGATCCCTGACTGCATTCATCAACTAGGGAATCCTGCAATTAAAGAATAGTATTATAATTGTTACATTAAACAAAACATTCTTATATTTTCAAAAGCAATATCATCAATTAAGAAAAAAATAAACTTACAATCTTTTCAGCAATAGATTTTGAAGATGATGATGTGAATTCGCCTGATGTCTTCATCCTAGCTAACTTCCATTTTTCATGCCTCTTTGGTGGGGATGGGGGACCGTTAAATGATAATGAAGGATCTGCTGCAGTTGCTTCTTCTCGCATCCTGTGCTTCTGAGTTAAGATCTTTTCCTCCAACACTCTATAACCCCCTCGAGACAGAATATGGGGATAATCATTTGTGGCTTGACACTCCTTTGCCTTTTTCCTCTTTGCCTGTAACATATAAATACATCTTTAGCAATTGTTCACATGCTGGAAATTATATGCAACACTTATACAAGTATAAGACTAACCTGCCACTCAGGGGACAAACGAATCTGAACAAATTTCTCCCATGTTTCTTGATCAAAGTGCCTATAATTAGGCATAGAAATGTTGCCATCTTCTTGATTATATATGTATTTGGTCAGTTGAGACTTCCATTGCCTAAACATGGTAGCCATGGATGACATTACTTTCACCCTCAGCGACTCCACATTAGGAATATCAAATGTGACCTATAATAAAGATTAAAATAGTTATTATTTACTATTGCAATAATCAACAATATATTGAAAATAAATATCAAATAAATAACAGCAAAGAAATTACCAGAATATCCTGCCATAGCATGTTCCGTTGAGTCATCGGAACATCATCCCAAGTAGGGGTCAAGATAGATATGTGCTCACGAACAAGGAAGCCCAAATAACTCCTGAATATGGGCCCATTATCACCAGTAGCAGTGCCCGTGTGGATATCTATATGAACATGTGTCAGTTGACCTTTCCCACGTCTAACTGTCAAGTCCTTCAGGCGTGTGGTCTTTTTATATACTGTGTTAGGGTCAGGTGACTGATCAGCCATGTGCCTGTTAAAAAATCAATTCAAAATCAATAACTTAAAAACATCAAATTGAAATCAATAACTTCATAACATCAAATTGAAATCAATGAATAAATATAAAAATATAGAAAACAGGTAACATTAGTGTAATAATTAGCACCTTCAATGGTCAAATATATATTCCTTCATTATGATCATGACGAACTGCGTGTACATCATCAACATCAATTTCGTCAGACATAACTGGGATATGAGATGAACTTCCATGAATGGGATCAATGTCCACATTGTCAAGTTCAAGTTCGCTATTTTTCCCGTGCAATACGACAGATAACATTTCATTTGCAGGATCTTTGACATAGAAAACTTGTTTAGCCTGTTGTGCCATTATGAAAGGTTCATCCTGATAACCAACCCTACTAAAGTCAACAAGGGTATGACCTGAATCATCAATGTGCACCCCTGTCCTATTATCAACCCATTTACATTTAAAAAGGGGCACATGAAATTTACAATATACAACCTCCCAAATTTCCTCAATGATTCCATAATATGGCATGCAGCCCAACAAGGGATTGTTGTCTTTGGAGGTGGAGAAATGCATAGACTCAGCTTCTACCATAACCCCACTATTTTGTACCACACTTCTATCATCCAGTGACTTTGTGTAGAAGGTACAATTATTTATATAGTACCCATTACATACAATAACATCTTTTTTAAGGGCACATGCAAGCCATTTTAAGGTCTTTGAAACTGAATCATCACTTAAGATTTCATTTTTGAACCACTTCCTGAAAGTATTATTATGTTCCATTAACAACCACTTCTCTGATTGTCTTGGGTTTTGCTTCCTTACAATGGTCTTGTGAGCAGCCAAGTATGGTTGAACTTCTTCAGTGTTGTTCAAAACATACAAGTCAGCTTGCTGAACTAAAGCCCAAGGTTTTTCCACGCATTGTCCACCTCGGATGCATTGCCCAAAACGTCTACCCTCAGGACATGGCCTAGGAATCCCGACAGGAAATGTAGTAGACATATATTCTGAACAAAACTCAACCGCTTCTTCAGCAATGTACCTTTCAATTATTGACCCTTCAGGATGATACTGATTCTTGACAAACCCTTTTAAGATTTTCATGTAACGTTCGACGGGGTACATCCATCTTAAGTATACGGGCCCACATAATCTAATCTCTCGGACAAGATGGACAATCAAGTGTACCATAATGTCAAAAAATGATGGAGGAAAAAACATTTCCAATTGACATAGTATAATAGCAGACTCAGCTTCCATGTCATCTAGCATGTTAGGGTCAATAACTTTGGAACAGATTTGTTTGAAGAACCGACACAATCGGGTAATGGCATTTCTGACCTTTTTAGGCAATATGCCACGGATTGCCACAGGAAGGAATTGTTGCATCAACACATGACAATCATGGGATTTTAATCCAACTAATTTCAAATCTTTCATTGAAACAAGGCTCTTGACATTTGAACAGTATCCTTGTGGCACTTTTATTCCGTGTAAACATTGACAAAAACTGGTTCTCTCTTTTTTACTTAATGTGTAAGCTGTTGGGGGGAGGTATGTGCGGTTACCTACAACACATGGCTTTAATTGATCTCGAATTTGCATCTCAACCATATCCAACCGAGCATTCAAACCATCTTTTGTCTTACCTTTAATGTTCAACAAAGTTCCTATCAAACTGTCACAAACATTCTTCTCAACATGCATAACATCTAAACAATGTCTAACATCAAGCTTGGACCAGTATGGGAGATCAAAGAATATAGACCGTTTCTTCCATGGATTTGGAAATGCCGCTTTCTTTGAAGTCTTTCCGAACCCAATGTTGATGTCTTTCACCCGCTCAAAAACTTGTTTACCGGTTAAGGGTGTAGGTGCTTCCTCATTCTCCGGACCATTAAATGCCCTTTTCAATTTACGATACGGGTGATACTGTCTTAGAAATCTCCTATGACCAAGATACACTGTCTTTCTTCCATGCTGCAATTGTTGAAAAGACGTCCCTTCTTCACATATGGGACAAGCTTTATGTCCCTTAACGCTATAACCAGACAAGTTTCCATAGGCTGGGAAGTCATTGATAGTACAAAACAACATGGCATGTAACTTGAAGGTTTCTTTAGCAAATCCGTCAAACACATCAACACCTTCATCCCATAATAATCTTAAGTCTTCAACCAAGGGAGAAAGATAAACATCAATGTCATTTCCTGGCTGTTTTGGGCCCGAGATCAACATAGACAACATCATATACTTTCGCTTCATGCACAATGATGGAGGTAAGTTGTAAATTATCAACAAAACAGGCCACGAACTATGAGTACTGGCTAAATTACCAAACGGATTCATTCCATCCGAAGCCAGACCAAGGCGGAGGTTTCTTGATTCACAACCAAATGAGGGGAACTCTGCATCAATCTTCCTCCACTGCAAGGAATTAGCCACATGTCGAAGCTTTCCATCATTTATCCTTTCATCTGCATGCCATCTGAGATTCTTAGCGTCATTGGCGTTTGCAAACAGTCGCTTGAATCTTGGAATTATTGGAAGATACCATACCACCTTCGCAGCAACACCATTATGGGTTCCTTGTTCACTATCACAACCATCCTTCTTTTTTTTGTAACGAGATAGGCCACACCTAGGACACTTGTGCATCGCTTCATATTCTTTTCTGTATAAGATGCAGTCATTTGGGCATGCATGAATTTTTTTATACTCCATACCCATTGGACAAAGAATCTTCTTAGCATCATAATTGCGGGTTGGCAATGTGTTACCTTCTGGAAGCATTTCGCTCAACAGTTCGAGCAATTGAGTAAAGCTTTTGTCAGTCCACCCATTTGCCGCTTTCAGATGAACCAATTTTAACACCGCAGACATGCGAGTGAAGTTAGAACACCCTTTGTACAAAGGTGTCTCCGCATCACTAAGCAACGTGTCATATACATGGGCTTTTGCAAAGTTTTCTGGACCAACATCTTGAATCATGTCTTCAAGCCTGTCATCAATATATGTTTCCAAGTCCGGTGCAGAGACATTAGATGTTGCCAATGTGTCTAACAATTCACCATGCCAGGTCCATGTTGTATAACTTTTAAGAATCCCATCACACAACAAAATGTTCTCGAATATCTTCTTCTTTCAAATTTAACACCGCTTCAAACAATTGACGCAAGGGCAACAAAACTTCCCCCCACTGGAGAAGTGATCATGTTGCTTAGCAAATTCCAAAAACTCTTCAACTCCAGCCTCATACTCTGTACTAATTCTACTTGCATTCATCCAACTACGATCCATACCTTAAATCAAAGGTATGGTCAACAAACATCAATATTCGGTTGAACATAGAAATATATATATCACATGACAAAGACTTACGTATTTGCTAATTGTGTTAATATCCATAACCAAACTGATTCTGATTTCAATAAGTTAGCTAATTACCAGTTTGGTTAAAACAACAGTTCTAAAACTAGTTCAAAACCAGTTTGCCTCACAACTGATTCTGTGACCAATTAACTAATCAGTTGGTACACTTATAGTTAGTTACTGCACATTCCTTCTACAAAACTGAGTTCTCAGGTAAAATATATATTACCAAGCACACATGTTACCAAAATTACCACAGAAACAGAAATAACGAAGCACACACGGAATAACACATAAATTACCATCCACTTTTTTTCCTTCTTAAATATATATTTTTTATTCTTATCATGATTTACTTTTTTATAAATCACAACACTGAAATCAAACTTTAAAATATACTCTCTTTTGTTCATTTTAGTTCTTCTAATTATTTATAAAAAAATATTTTTCTAAAATGGTATATTTTTTTCCCATTTATCCTTTTCCACTGAAAGTGCTATGTATTATTGACAACAAGACTAAAATTTGCAAACATCGTAACTGTCACGCTCTTGTGAAAATTAGAAGGATTGAAAAATACAAAGACTAAAAGATAAAAAAAAAATAAACCTGAAACTAAATATTTATATAAAACAAAAACTTAAATATCTAAATTACTTAAATATGAACGAGGATGTAAAAAATTCTGGACTTCAATAGATTTGAGTATGCAAATAAAAAAGCACAGAACACAAAAATTCTAGACACATACTTGTGACTACAACCTATGAAAAAATGACATGGCATATTACTAACCGCTATAAGCACTTTTAATGGGCAACCAACAGTATCAGTCTCATCCTCATCAATATCCTTGACCAATGCAATTTAGAAATATCCAAATTCAACTATTAAAAATCAAAGCGAAATATCCAAATTCAACTATTAAAAATCAAAGCGAAAACAAAAGGAAAAATAACTCAGAATCTATTTCAGAGTTAGCAAGACACAATTAATGAAATGCCTAAATAAAAAAAAAAGACACAGTGAACTTAAAAACAAACTATCAAGTCAAAACCGAAGAAAAGGCACACCACCACATTGCAAGTGTGAAATAACCAAGCACAGAACACAAAAATAACCAAGCACAGAACACAGCAATAACCACCGCATGTTCAAGTTTTAGTAAGGGAACAACACAGAGCATTTAACAATGACCACAGTACAGCCTTACACAATGCATTCGAGAATGGGTTTCGCGAAGTGTACCTTAAACAGTAGAGCCCTAAGCAGCGAGTCGCGAATATTGCACCGGTGACGGGTGACAGCGTAGTTCGCCGGTGATGAGAAGGAGAGTGGTTGAGGTTTATGAGGGAGAAGAAATAGGAAGAAGAAGAAGGTGTGTGCTTGGGGGGAGAAGAGATTCGCAGAGAAAAGGGAGGGAAAACGGAGGAACGACGCAGTACTGGAAGTGGTGAGGGTTATGAGGGTTTACATTACAGACTACGACGGTTCTATTTACAACCGTCGTAGTATGTAATATCATAATTACAAAATAGCCATTATGTTACAGACTACGACGGTTATCATTTGAACCGTCGTAGTCTGTAACATGATAATTACAAAATTGCCACCGCGCGCACACTACGACATAATTGAACCGTCGTAGTCTGCGCGTCTTAAAATGTTTTTTTTCTACTAGTGTAGATTAAGTTGTTTGAAGTAAAATTCAAAAGTAAAGTAAGATATCTTTTCTTAACATGTCAAATGAGAAAAGATTTATACTCAAATATGTACCCCTTTCTCTTTTTTCAGTTTTTACTCTCACTCTTATGGCAAAATCACCTCCATTATTGTATATTTCATGAATAGTTTTCTTAAAATGGCTCTTTATAATTTGTTCACCAATGGATGAATGCAATGTTTTGGCAAAAGCTTTGTATCACATGGGACTTCGTATCCAACGATGAGTTTTGTGAAATAAGGACTAGAGCATGAGATACTAAGCCTAAATAGAGACCCATTTTCCATCAAATATTCTCATTGACGCATACAATTCCTCATGTTAGGTTATGGTAGTTCCCATTTTAATAATAATAATAATGGATTATCCTTGTTTTCTCTGCTTTGTGTGTTTGGTTTTTGACTTTGGCTTGTTTTATTATTACCTCTTCTCTTCTTCTTTATGCAATGTATTGTGGGATGTTGATTACTTTATGTTAGCCTTTTTGTTGTTCGATGTGATGACGTTCTTTTTCATCCATTGATTTTGGGGTCTTTGACTGCGGGTGTTTATTATTGCTTTGAGATTGTTTCGTTATTACCTCTTCTCTTCTTTGTTGTGTAATGTAATGTGGGATGTTGATTACTTTATGTCAGCCTTTTTGTTGTTTGGTGGTATGATATTCTTTTTCATCCAATGATTTTGGGATCTTCGACTATGGGTGTTTATCATTGCCTTGAGATTGTTTGGTGTTGTCTTTTGTTGTCAGTTAGGGTAGTTTTATCATTAGTGATACTGATGAGAGATTATGTGTTGGATTGTTTATTGATGAGACTGTCATGGTCGCACTTCCCTTTTAATTGATTTGGGTAGAAATTGATTAAGGTTTAGTGTTAGCTTTGTTTTAATGATTAATTATGCAATTTTGTTGTGAATTGATGTTCTGTTGTTGCTAGTTATGACGACGTTATGTTTTTTTCCCACTTCTATACCTTTGGTTGTTTTATTGTATTGTGTGGTACATGTTATGGTATGCTATGATTGGGTGATGTTGTGGGATGGGAGATCCTATGGTGGTGAAATAATGAATATGGGTTGTGAAGTAATTTGGTGGGACATGTTGTATTGATGAGTCACTAGATTCATGATAATTAGTTGTAATTGTGTTTTATGTTGATAAGAGGGATAAATGCCTGTTATTATAAAGGAGCAGTGAGGTTGCCCTAATGAACATGTTTGTGAAACATGAATTTTTTTGAAAAGAGATGAGGATTATCATAAATGTTAGGTGAATAAGAATGTTGTGAAAAGTGAAGATGAATGGAACTAGGATAGTTGGTCCTTGACAGGTTAATGTAATGGCCTAGGACTTGGAGATTATTCGCAGTGGGAAAAGCTTCCACTATGGCCGATCACCATGAGTGGGAAGTGACTCTGATTGCAACACTAGCTACCCTAACTACAATTGTCTAGTATCTCTAGTGAGAGTGTTAGAGGTGACATGTACTCCTAGATATCACTCAATTGTTTCGATGGTAACACATGACATGAGACTGAATTGTGAGTGACATGTACCATATCAGGTTGCATAACATGGTTGATTGTGATTAATTATGAATTGAGTATTTTTGGTGCTTCCTTATATTGGTTGTATTGCACTACTCTTATTGTTCTTGCTATTAAATAAAAATGTAGTAGAAAAATAACTTTGTTGTTTGACATTTTTATTACTATTTGATGTTTCGAACGTTATTTTATATTTCCGAATTACTGTAAATTCATTGTTTTAATTATATTATTATTTGTAAGAAATTTTATTCGGTATTTGATTTGAGAAACATTTTAAGAATTAATACATAAAAATTATATATAGTTACACAGAAAAATTTACTGATTCTAAAAATATACAGTTTTTGGAAAAATGAAATTATTTTCTGAACAGTGTTTATCTACGCAGTGCAAATTGAAAAATTAAAACAAGAAGGAAATCAAAAGTAATATATTCCATAAAATGTAAAATTATGAGTAGGATAAATAAATATACAGGTTGGAATGAAATATTGTATAACAAATTTTCTGTAAATTAAATACAGAAAATGTCTTGAAAATTTATCGAGAGAAATATGTGAACCAGAAAAATAGGGAAAAATAATTTTTAGACTCCTTATAATATAATCTTAATTATGGAATAATCATATAAGATATTTGAAGGATGGAATTAGAATCATAAAATATAGAAGAGAAATTAGTGTTTAAAATCATTAAGAATCCATAATTTTTAGTAACTTTTAAATTACTATTGTGTGGATTTATGAACAATTTGCTATCCTTGATTATAAAACAATTAACTAAACATAAAAAGGATGAAATAAAGATGCAAAGAAAGACTTAGAAGAAAGCCACATCACTTAGGAAATTTTTACAACCAAAATGGTAAACTTGAAACTAATAATTATTTTTAACCATCTTGGTCATTTGTGAATATTTTAAAGCAAATGACAATTGTTGGCCTTCCACTCACGTAATGGGGCTGCTGGAAACAAATAATGGGGTGGTTGGAAACAAACAAATAAAAGCCAAAAGTGAAGAACATGATTATAAGCAATAATGACATTCATTAAAAATTATTTAAAGTAACTATACAAAATTGATTACCAATAATATTTTAATATTTTTTTGACCTATAAATAGCACATTTGAGAACACTTGAAATGCACATTCCAGCTGAAGTTCATTCTCACAAATAGCAAATTTTTATTGTTTTTCAATCTACCAAAACCATAAGATTATTTTGTCAAAATTCCAAATTTTTCTAAATTCACCCAAAACCACTTCACTTAACTTTGTGTTGGGAGTTGGATCAACCTTCTTTCAACCATTAGAAGATCTTTCAAAGCATTTCCAAGAGAGAGAAAAATAAGGTGAGGGAAGTTTCTAAACTATTATAAGTTTTCAATTTAATTAAGTTTTCAAGTTTCTAAAAATTTTAGAATAATCCTAAAAAATTCTATATTTTGATTTTTATAATCTTATTCTCTTGAACTTATAATTATTATTGAAGTTTTAAAGTAATAAGGATTGTAAGGGAAGTTGCAATTTATTTAAGTTTTTAAATACTAAAATAATGCATATTTTTTTTTAAAAAATAATAATAATAAAAATATATATATAATAAAAATGATGTGAACATGACTTGAACCCAAAGACCTTAAATTTTGTAGCCATAATACCGCATATTTATATCTTTATAATGAAATATTCCCGCTTTCATTTGTTTATACTGCATATGATATTTGAGATCCTAAAATTATGAGATCTAACTAGGAGGCTCTGCCACCTTTACTGATTTCATAATTTTAGTTATTTAACCTAAAATTATGAGATCTAACTAGGAGGCTCTGCCACCTTTACTGATTTCATAACTTTAGTTATTTATATAATATTACAACGATTAATTTTTCTATACTTTGAACTTGGATGACCTTTAATTGAACTTGAATAACTTTGGATGTGTACTTGGATGATGATTTAGATTGTGTATGTTTACCTTTTTTTTTTTTAACTTGGATGATGATTGAGACTGTGATTAATTAACTATACTATGCACGTTGAGGACTGTGATGAAAACTATGGCGATTATACTATAAATTATTAATCCACAACGTAAAATATAATGATGGAGTGTACTTGTAATATCAATAAGTTGGTATTGTTTTAAATGAGATTTTTAGAAAGGGAGATAAGATTTCATTCATTCATGCATGCCTCAAAAGAGGTGGCCGCGGTTAGAGGTGCATATAATAACTTAATCCGTGCGTCTTGGTGGGATGCCAGACTTGGGGGATTTTTACAGTGAGAATTCATTTAATTCATGATGATCACATGTTTGTTTATGAGATTCTGTGCACCACTGTGGAATCCCAACTGGTCGGTAAGTTTTACGATGATGATGTCGTATTATCTGAAATGGTACCACATTGCATATTTTTGGAGTTGAGGTTGGAGCATGCATCATATAGAAATTTCATTTAAGTCATAATTCATTCTTTATTTATTTGATTATGATATGTATCATATTGATATTTTTATATGATATGTATTGTATTGATATTTTTATATGACATGTATTTTTATTAAGATATTGGAACTTACCCTTGCGTGTTTGTGTCTGTGGTTTGACACACATGATGATCCTGAATTTTATTCGGAGGAGCGGTTGACGAGGTAGATTCAGGTAATCATGTGTGGAGATGTCAAGAAATGTTAGCTAACATGAGGATTTAATGGAATAATGTGTATATTATAATTGTCACAATATTACGTATCTATGTGACATTTTGTAAATATTGTGACATCATAACCATACATCAAAATTTATTTACAAAATGTCACATAGATACGTAATATTGTGACAATTATAATATACACATTATTCCATTAAATCCTCACGTTAGCTAACATTCCTTGACATCTCCACACATGATTACCGAATCTACTCAATCAACTGCTCCTCCGAATAAAATTCAGGATCATCACAGTGTCAAACCACGACACAAACACGCAAGGGTAAGTTCCAATATCTTAATAAAAATACATATCATATAAAAATATCAATACAATACATATCATATAAAAATATCAATATGATACATATCATAATCAAATAAATAAAGAATGAGTTATGACTTAAATAAAATTTCTATATGATGCATGCTCCAACCTCAACTCCAAAAATATGCAATGTGGTACCATCTTAGATAATACGACATCATCATCGTAAAACTTACCGACCAGTTGGGATTACACAGTGGTGCACAGAATCTCATAAACAAACATGTGATCATCATGAATTAAATGAATTCTCACCGTAAAATCCCCCAAGTCCGCATCCCACCAAGACGCACGGATTAAGTTATTATCTCGCACTCTAACCGATGCCACCTCTTTTGAGGCATGCATGAATGAATGAAATCTTATCTCCCTTTCTAAAAATCTCATTTAAAACAATACCAACTTATTGATATTACAAGTACACTCCATCATTATATTTTACGTTGTGGATTAATAATTTATAGTATAATCGCCATAGTTTTCATCACAGTCCTCAACGTGCATAGTATAGTTAATTAATCACAGTCTCAATCATCATCCAAGTTAAAAAAAAAGGTAAACATACACAATCTAAATCATCATCCAAGTACACATCCAAAGTTATTCAAGTTCAATTAAAGGTCATCCAAGTTCAAAGTATAGAAAAATTAATCGTTTTAATATTATATAAATAACTAAAAATATGAAATCAGTAAAGGTGGCAGAGCCTCCTAGTTAGATCTCATAATTTTAGGTCGTTATAATATTATATAAATAACTAAAATTATGAAATCAGTAAAGGTGGCAGAGCCTACTAGTTAGATCTCATAATTTTAGGATCTCAAATATCATAAGCAGTATAAACAAATGAAAGCGGGAATATTTCATTATAAACATATAAATATGCGGTATTATAAACGAAAGTTGGAATAGCTTAGTTGGTTAAAACATGGCTACAAAATTTAAGGTCTTGGGTTCAAGTCATGTTCACATTATTTTTATTATATATATTTTTTTATTATTATTTTTTTTTAAAAAAAATATGCATTATTTTAGTATTTAAAAACTTAAATAAATTGCAACTTCCCTTACAATCCTTATTACTTTAAAACTTCAATAATAATTATAAGTTCAAGAAAATAAGATTATAAAAATCAAAATATAGAATTTTTTAGGATTATTCTAAAATATTTAGAAACTTGAAAACTTAATTAAATTGAAAACTTATAATAGTTTAGAAACTTCCCTCACCTTATTTTTCTCTCTCTTGGAAATGCTTTGAAAGATCTTCTAATGGTTGAAAGAAGGTTGATCCAACTCCCCACACAAAGTTAAGTGAAGTGGTTTTGGGTGAATTTAGAAAAATTTGAAATTTTGACAAAATAATCTTATGGTTTTGGTAGATTGAAAAACAAGAAAAATTTGCTATTTGTGAGAATGAACTTCAGCTGGAATGTGCATTTCAAGTGTTCTCAAATGTGCTATTTATAGGTAAAAAAATATTAAAATATTATTGGTAATCAATTTTGTATAGTTACTTTAAATAATTTTTAATGAATGCCATTATTGCTTATAATCATGTTCTTCACTTTTGGCTTTTATTTGTTTGTTTCCAACCACCCCATTATTTGTTTCCAGCAGCCCCATTACGTGAGTGAAAGGCCAACAATTGTCATTTGCTTTAAAATATTCACAAATGACCAAGATGGTTAAAAATAATTATTAGTTTCAAGTTTACCATTTTGGTTGTAAAAATTCCCTAAGTGATGTGGCTTTCTTCTAAGTCTTTCTTTGCATCTTTATTTCATCCTTTTTATGCTTAGTTAATTGTTTTATAATCAAGGATAGAAAAATTGTTCAGAAATCCACACAATAGTAATTTAAAAGTTACTAAAAATTATGGATTCTTAATGATTTTAAACACTAATTTCTCTTCTATATTTTATGATTCTAATTCCATCCTTCAAATATCTTATATGATTATTCCATAATTAAGATTATATTATAAGGAGTCTAAAAATTATTTTTCCCTATTTTTCTGGTTCACATATTTCTCTCGATAAATTTTCAAGACATTTTCTGTATTTAATTTACAGAAAATTTGTTATACAACATTTTATTCCAACCTGTATATTTATTTATCCTACTCATAATTTTACATTTTATGGAATATATTACTTTTGATTTCCTTCTTGTTTTAATTTTTCAATTTGCACTGCGTAGATAAACACTGTTCAGAAAATAATTTCATTTTTCCAAAAACTGTATATTTTTAGAATCAGTAAATTTTTTTGTGTAACTATATATAATTTTTATGTATTAGTTCTTAAAATGTTTCTCAAATCAAATACCAAATAAAATTTCTTACAAATAATAATATAATTAAAACAATGAATTTACAGTAATTCGGAAATATAAAATAACGTTCGAAACATCAAATAGTAATAAAAATGTCAAACAACAAAGTTATTTTTCTACTACATTTTTATTTAGAATTGTAATCGTAATTTTCTCAAATTACGTAATAATATTGCTACCCAATGGTAATTTGTTTTTGAATTACGTTTTCTGTCTAATCAAATTATAATAGTAAACAGTTAATATGCACATTTTATAGAATTTTTAGTAAATATTTTAACTACGTTTTTATTATACGTAGTTATTTATGAAAATTAATTTTTGAGGGTGTTACAACTCTCCCCCCCCTAAAAAGAAATTTCGTCCTCGAAATTTACCTCGTTGGAATAATGCAGGATAGCTTTTCTGCATCTCACTTTCCAATTCCCATGTCGCATCATCCGTTATCCAGATAACCTTTACTAAAGAAATATCTTTTCCTCTTAAGGTTTTGATTCTTCTATCCTCAATTCTCATTGGTAATACTTCATAGGTTAGATTATCCTTTATTTGTATATCATCTAACTCAATTACATGTGATGAATCAGGAATGTATTTACGAAGTTGTGAAACATAAAAGACATTATGAAGATTAGAAAGGATTGGAGGTAAAGCAATTTTGTAAGCCACGGGACCTACTCTTTTTATTATTTGGAAGGGACCAATGAAACGCGGTGAAAGTTTTCGGGATTTTAAAACTCTTCCAATACCCTTAAGAATACGTGATCACTAACATCAAATTCCAAATCTTTTCTTCTTTTGTCATGATAACTTTTCTGCCTACTTTGTGCCATTCTCATCTTTTCCTGAATTAACTTAATCTTTTCTGAGGTTTGTTGTACAATATCAGGTCCTAAAATTAAACTTTCTCCTGATTCAGTCCAACACAAGGGAGTTCTACATTTTCTTCCATATAAAGCTTCAAAAGGTGCCATACCAATGGAAGAATGAAAACTATTATTGTAGGTAAATTCTATCAAAGGCAAAAAGTCTACTCAACAACCCTTATGTTCTAAAACACAAGCTCTCAATAAATCCTCTAAAGATTGAATAGTTCTTTCAGTTTGTCCATCAGTTTGAGGATGATAGACTGAACTTAATTTTAATTTAGTGCCTAAAGCTTTATGTAAACTCTCCCAAAATCTTGAAGTAAATCTAGGGTCTCTATCTGATACAATACTAGATGGTACACCATGTAATCTTACAATCTCACCTATGTATAAATTAGTTAATTTCTCTAAAGAATACCTAATATTAATAGGAATAAAATGTGCAGACTTAGTTAAACGATCTACTATAACCCAAATTGAATCAAATCCCCTAGGGCTTCTTGGCAAAGCTACCACAAAATCCATAGATATGCTATCCCATTTCCATTGTGGTATTTCTAAAGGTTGCAATAAACCTGAAGGTTTCTGATGTTCTATTTTAGCCTTTTGACAAATTAAACAAGAATACACATATTCACAAATTTCTTTCTTCATTCGAGGCCACCAGAACATGATTTTCAAATCTTTGTACATCTTAGTGGCACCAGGATGAATACTTAATTTGCTTTTATGTGCTTCCTCCAAAATTATTTTCTAACTTCTGCTATATTAGGAATACAAATTCTATCTTGAAACCTCAAAATACCATCCATTCCAATCTTAAACTCACTACTTTTTCCTTGAGTCAAAATTTCTATTTGGGTTTTCAGAAAAGGATCAAATTCTTGCTTCTGTCTAATTTCTTCCAAAAATATATTTGAAATTTGTAAAGCTCCTAATCTAATACTCGTATTAGTAGTTTCACACACTAAACTAAGATCTCGAAATTTTCCAATAAATCCATTTCTCTAATCATCAATGAAGACATAATCAAAGACTTCCTACTTAAAGCATCTGCTACCACATTAGCCTTTCCGGGATGGTAATTAAGTTCAAAATCATAATCTTTTAAAAATTCCATCCATCTTCTTTGTCTCATGTTTAATTCTTTTTGACTAAATAAATATTTAAGGTTTTTGTGATCGCTAAATACTTCAAATCTAGTTCCATACAAATATTGTCTCCACATCTTAAGTGTGAATACTACAACCGCTAATTCTAGATCATGGGTTGGATAATTTTTCTCATGAATCTTAAGTTGTCTAGAAGCATATGCTACCACTTTACCATCTTGCATCAATACTCCTCCTAAACCCATTTTAGATGCATCACAATACACTACAAAAGGTTCTTTGGGATCAGGTAGAGTTAATACTGGAGCAGTGGTCAATCTTTCCTTTAGAGTTTGAAAACTATCCTCACATTGAGTTGTCCAAATAAATGCCTGATTCTTTTTAGTCAAGGTAGTCAAAGGCAAAGCTATTTTAGAAAAATCTTTAATAAATCTCCTATAATATCCTGCTAATCCTAGAAAACTCCTAATCTCTGTTACACTTTTAGGTCTCTCCCATTCCAAAATAGATTGTACCTTACATGGATCTACAGATATTTCTCCCTGACATATCACATGACCTAAAAAATTCATTTTCTCCATCCAAAATTCACACTTAGATGATTTAGCAAAAAGTTTTCTGTCCTTTAAAATCTGTAATACTATATTTAAGTGTTTGGCATGATCCTCCCTAGTTTTACTGTACACTAATATATCATCAATGAATACAATTACAAAATGGTCAAGATAAGGGTGAAAAATTCGGTTCATGTAATCCATAAATACTGCTGGAGCATTAGTCACTCCAAAAGGCATAACTAAATACTCATAGTGCCCATAACGGGTCATGCTGGCGATTTTTGGAATATCCTCGGATTTTACCCTAATCTGATGGTATCCTGATCTTAAATCAATCTTACTAAAAACACAGGCTCCTTTTAATTGATCCATAAGATCATCAATCCTAGGCAGTGGATATTTATTCTTAATGGTTACTCTATTCAATTGTCTATAATCTATGCACATTCTCATGGTTCCATCCTTTTTCTTAACTAACAAAACTGGAGCTCCCCAGGGTGATACACTAGGCCTTACAAACTGTTTACTTAACAATTCTTCAATTTGTTTCTTGACTTCTGCTAATTCTACAGGAGACATTCTATATGGTGCTATGGAAATTGGTCCTGTTCATGAAACTAAATCAATGGAAAACTCTATTTCTCTTTCAGGAGGTAACTGATCCACTTCTTGAAATATATCTGTAAAATCTTTTACTATTGGCATACTACTCACCTCATTCTCAGATTTAGTTTCATTAGCGGTGATCATGTATACTTGGGTATTGTTTTCCTTTAAAGATTTTAAGACTTTATTTATGGAAATAATTTCAATATCCCTACTCACCTCCGGGTCTCGAAAAATAATTGTTTTGTCAAAGCAATTCAACAAAACATGATTAGTGGACAACCAATCCATACCTAAAACAACTTCAATTTGCTGAAGGGGTAAACAAATCAAATTGACACAGAAAGTTTTATCACAAATTTTTATTTTACAGTTTAGACAGATATCTGATGTTAAAACTGATGTCCCAGTTGGAGTATTTATTTCTAATTTAAAGTTTAATGAAGACACAGGGAGTTTCAATTTTTGTACACAAGAATATGACACGAAAGAATGAGTAGCACCAGAATCAAATAACACAGTTAAAGGAGTTCCACTTATGAAGCATTTACCTCGAATCAAAGGTTCTGAAGTCTCAGTTCCATTAAGAGAAAAAAAATTTTTCCTTGAGCCTTCGGTTTTTCAGATGGATTTTCTGACATGCTTCCCTTTCCTGGACAATCTTTTGCTAGATGTCCCTTTATGTTGCATTTGTAGCACCAGTTGCACGATGATGTATAGTGTCCAAATTCTCCACACTTAAAACACTTGACATTAACAGGATTAGATTCACGATTTCTCATAAGAACTTTAGAGAAATTCCCAACAGGACGTTCCCTAAATCCTTGAGAAGCTTGGTATGGTTTCCCTTTATTTTCGAACCCCAATCTTTTATTTTTAATGGGTCTTCCAATATTTTTATTATTATTATTATTATTATTATTATTATTATTATTATTATTTCTACTTTGACTTCCAATTGCTTGGGCAAGTTTTTCAAGTGCCTCAGCAATTGCCTTATCATTTCTTCTGGCCATCTATTATTATTAGAGAAAAGAAAATCTCAAAGCACACCAACTAACAATTAAACAAAAATATAGAGCACATAAACAAACAATCATTCACACAACCTTATTGCTTCTAAGCTCACTACCAATCACTTAATCACAACAAAAACATGGTTAGCTCAAAATTCACAAGTCCAAGAAAACATACTGCTCTGATACCAACTGTAACGCCCCACTATATTTCATTACTGAAATATTTTCCTTTTTATCTATTTGTTACCAAGCTTCTCAAGCTTCTCAAGGATTTAGGGAACGTCCTGTTGGGAATTTCTCTAAAGTTCTTATGAGAAATCGTGAATCTAATCCTGTTAATGTCAAGTGTTTTAAGTGTGGAGAATTTGGACACTATGCATCATCGTGCAACTGGTGCTACAAATGCAACATAAAGGGACATCTAGCAAAAGATTGTCCAGGAAAGGGAAGCATGTCAGAAAATCCATCTGAAAAACCGAAGGCTCAAGGAAGAATTTTTTTTCTCTTAATGGAATTGAGACTTCAGAACCTTTGATTCGAGATAAATGCTTCATAAGTGGAACTCCTTTAACTGTGTTATTTGATTCTGGTGCTACTCATTCTTTCGTGTCATATTCTTGTGTACAAAAATTGAAACTCCCTGTGTCTTCATTAAACTTTAAATTAGAAATAAATACTCCAACTGGGACATCAGTTTTAACATCAGATATCTGTCTAAACTGTAAAATAAAAATTTGTGATAAAACTTTCTGTGTCAATTTGATTTGTTTACCCCTTCAGCAAATTGAAGTTGTTTTAGGTATGGATTGGTTGTCCACTAATCATGTTTTGTTGAATTGCTTTGACAAAACAATTATTTTTCGAGACCCGGAGGTGAGTAGGGATATTGAAATTATTTCCATAAATAAAGTCTTAAAATCTTTAAAGGAAAACAATACCCAAGTATACATGATCACCGCTAATGAAACTAAATCTGAGAATGAGGTGAGTAGTATGCCAATAGTAAAAGATTTTACAGATATATTTCAAGAAGTGGATCAGTTACCTCCTGAAAGAGAAATAGAGTTTTCCATTGATTTAGTTTCATGAACAGGACCAATTTCCATAGCACCATATAGAATGTCTCCTGTAGAATTAGCAGAAGTCAAGAAACAAATTGAAGAATTGTTAAGTAAACAGTTTGTAAGGCCTAGTGTATCACCCTGGGGAGCTCCAGTTTTGTTAGTTAAGAAAAAGGATGGAACCATGAGAATGTGCATAGATTATAGACAATTGAATAGAGTAACCATTAAGAATAAATATCCACTGCCTAGGATTGATGATCTTATGGATCAATTAAAAGGAGCCTGTGTTTTTAGTAAGATTGATTTAAGATCAGGATACCATCAGATTAGGGTAAAATCCGAGGATATTCCAAAAACTGCTTTCAGTACCCGTTATGGGCACTATGAGTATTTAGTTATGCCTTTTGGAGTGACTAATGCTCCAGCAGTATTTATGGATTACATGAACCGAATTTTTCACCCTTATCTTGACCATTTTGTAATTGTATTCATTGATGATATATTAGTGTACAGTAAAACTAGGGAGGATCATGCCAAACACTTAAATATAGTATTACATATTTTATAGGACAGAAAACTTTTTGCTAAATTATCTAAGTGTGAATTTTGGATGGAGAAAATGAATTTTTTAGGTCATGTGATATGTCAGGGAGGAATATCTGTAGATCCATGTAAGGTACAATCTATTTTGGAATGGGAGAGACCTAAAAGTGTAACAGAGATTAGGAGTTTTCTAGGATTAGCAGGATATTATAGGAGATTTATTAAAGATTTTTCTAAAATAGCTTTGCCTTTGACTACCTTGACTAAAAAGAATCAGGCATTTATTTGGACAACTCAATATGAGGATAGTTTTCAAACTCTAAAGGAAAGATTGACCACTGCTCCAGTATTAACTCTACCTGATCCCAAAGAACCTTTTGTAGTGTATTGTGATGCATCTAAAATGGGTTTAGGAGGAGTATTGATGCAAGATGGTAAAGTGGTAGCATATGCTTCTAGACAACTTAAGATTCATGAGAAAAATTATCCAACCCATGATCTAGAATTAGCGGCTGTAGTATTCACACTTAAGATGTGGAGACACTATTTGTATGGAACTAGATTTGAAGTATTTAGCGATCACAAAAGCCTTAAATATTTATTTAGTCAAAAAGAATTAAACATGAGACAAAGAAGATGGATGGAATTTTTAAAAGATTATGATTTTGAACTTAATTACCATCCCGGAAAGGCTAATGTGGTAGCAGATGCTTTAAGTAGGAAGTCTTTGATTATGTCTTCATTGATGATTAGAGAAATGGATTTATTGGAACAATTTCAAGATCTTAGTTTAGTGTGTGAAACTACTAATACGAGTATTAGATTAGGAGCTTTACAAATTTCAAATATATTTTTGGAAGAAATTAGACAGAAGCAAGAATTTGATCCTTTTCTGAAAACCCAAATAGAAATTTTGACTCAAGGAAAAAGTAGTGAGTTTAAGATTGGAATGAATGGTATTTTGAGGTTTCAAGATAGAATTTGTATTCCTAATATAGCAGAAGTTAGAAAAACAATTTTGGAGAAAGCACATAAAAGCAAATTAAGTATTCATCCTAGTGCCACTAAGATGTACAAAGATTTGAAAACCATGTTCTGGTGGCCTCGAATGAAGAAAGAAATTTGTGAATATGTGTATTCTTGTTTAATTTGTCAAAAGGCTAAAATAGAACATCAGAAACCTTCAGGTTTATTGCAACCTTTAGAAATACAACAATGGAAATGGGATAACATATCTATGGATTTTGTGGTAGCTTTGCCAAGAAGCCCTAGGGGATTTGATTCAATTTGGGTTATAGTAGATCGTTTAACTAAGTCTGCACATTTTATTCCTATTAATATTAGGTATTCTTTAGAGAAATTAACTAATTTATACATAGGTGAGATTGTAAGATTACATGGTGTACCATCTAGTATTGTATCAGATAGAGACCCTAGATTTACTTCAAGATTTTGGGAGAGTTTACATAAAGGTTTAGGCACTAAATTAAAATTAAGTTCAGCCTATCATCCTCAAACTGATGGACAAACTGAAAGAACTATTCAATCTTTAGAGGATTTATTGAGAGCTTGTGTTTTAGAACATAAGGGTTGTTGAGTAGACTTTTTGCCTTTGATAGAATTTACCTACAATAATAGTTTTCATTCTTCCATTGGTATGGCACCTTTTGAAGCTTTATATGGAAGAAAATGTAGAACTCCTTTGTGTTGGACCAATCGAGAAAGTTTAATTTTAGGACCTGATATTGTACAACAAACCTCAGAAAAGATTAAGTTAATTCAGGAAAAGATGAGAACGGCACAAAGTAGGCAGAAAAGTTATCATGACAAAAGAAGAAAAGATTTGGAATTTGATGTTAGTGATCACGTATTCTTAAGGGTAAATCCATGGACTGGTATTGGAAGAGTTTTAAAATCCCGAAAACTTTCACCGCGTTTCATTGGTCCCTTCCAAATAATAAAAAGAGTAGGTCCCGTGGCTTACCAAATTGCTTTACCTCCAATTCTTTCTAATCTTCATAATGTCTTTCATGTTTCACAACTTCGTAAATACATTCTTGATTTATCACATGTAATTGAGTTAGATGATATAAAAATAAAGGATAATCTAACCTATGAAGTATTACCAATGAGAATTGAGGATAGAAGAATCAAAACCTTAAGAAGAAAAGATATTTCTTTAGTAAAGGTTATCTGGAGAACGGATGATGCGACATGGGAATTGGAAAGTGAGATGCAGAAAAGCTATCCTGCATTATTTCAATGAGGTAAATTTCGAGGACGAAATTTCTTTTTAGGGGGGGAGAGTTGTAACACCCTCAAAAATTAATTTTCATAAATAACTACGTATAATAAAAACGTAGTTAAAATATTTACTAAAAATTCTATAAAATGTGCATATTAACTGTTTACTATTATAATTTGATTAGACAGAAAACGTAATTCAAAAACAAATTACCATTGGGTAGCAATATTATTACGTAATTTGAGAAAATTACGATTACAATTCTAAATAAAAATGTAGTAAAAAAATAACTTTGTTGTTTGACATTTTTATTACTATTTGATGTTTCGAACGTTATTTTATATTTCCGAATTACTGTAAATTCATTGTTTTAATTATATTATTATTTGTAAGAAATTTTATTCGGTATTTGATTTGAGAAACATTTTAAGAATTAATACATAAAAATTATATATAGTTACACAAAAAAATTTACTGATTCTAAAAATATACAGTTTTTGGAAAAATGAAATTATTTTCTGAACAGTGTTTATCTACGCAGTGCAAATTGAAAAATTAAAACAAGAAGGAAATCAAAAGTAATATATTCCATAAAATGTAAAATTATGAGTAGGATAAATAAATATACAGGTTGGAATAAAATGTTGTATAACAAATTTTCTGTAAATTAAATACAGAAAATGTCTTGAAAATTTATCGGGAGAAATATGTGAACCAGAAAAATAGGGAAAAATAATTTTTAGACTCCTTATAATATAATCTTAATTATGGAATACTCATATAAGATATTTGAAGGATGGAATTAGAATCATAAAATATAGAAGAGAAATTAGTGTTTAAAATCATTAAGAATCCATAATTTTTAGTAACTTTTAAATTACTATTGTGTGGATTTCTGAACAATTTGCTATCCTTGATTATAAAACAATTAACTAAGCATAAAAAGGATGAAATAAAGATGCAAAGAAAGACTTAGAAGAAAGCCACATCATTTAGGGAATTTTACAACCAAAATGGTAAACTTGAAACTAATAATTATTTTTAACCATCTTGGTCATTTGTGAATATTTTAAAGCAAATGACAATTGTTGGCCTTCCACTCACGTAATGGGGCTGCTGGAAACAAATAATGGGGTGGTTGGAAACAAACAAATAAATGCCAAAAGTGAAGAACATGATTATAAGCAATAATGACATTCATTAAAAATTATTTAAAGTAACTATACAAAATTGATTACCAATAATATTTTAATATTTTTTTGACCTATAAATAGCACATTTGAGAACACTTGAAATGCACATTCCAGCTGAAGTTCATTCTCACAAATAGCAAATTTTTCTTGTTTTTCAATCTACCAAAACCATAAGATATTTTGTCAAAATTCCAAATTTTTCTAAATTCACCTAAAACCACTTCACTTAACTTTGTGTGGGGAGTTGGATCAACCTTCTTTCAACCATTAGAAGATCTTTCAAAGCATTTCCAAGAGAGAGAAAAATAAGGTGAGGGAAGTTTCTAAACTATTATAAGTTTTCAATTTAATTAAGTTTTCAAGTTTCTAAAAATTTTAGAATAATCCTAAAAAATTCTATATTTTAATTTTTATAATCTTATTCTCTTGAACTTATAATTATTATTGAAGTTTTAAAGTAATAAGGATTGTAAGGGAAGTTGCAATTTATTTAAGTTTTTAAATACTAAAATAATGCATATTTTTTTTTAAAAAAAATAATAATAAAAAATATATATATAATAAAAATGATGTGAACATGACTTGAACCCAAGACCTTAAATTTTGTAGCCATGTTCTAACCAACTGAACTATTCCAGCTTTCATTTATAATTCCGCATATTTATATCTTTATAATGAAATATTCCCGCTTTCATTTGTTTATACTGCATATGATATTTGAGATCCTAAAATTATGAGATCTAACTAGGAGGCTCTGCCACCTTTACTGATTTCATAATTTTAGTTATTTATATAATATTACAACGACCTAAAATTATGAGATCTAACTAGGAGGCTCCGCCACCTTTACTGATTTCATAATTTTAGTTATTTATATAATATTACAACGATTAATTTTTCTATACTTTGAACTTGGATGACCTTTAATTGAACTTGAATAGCTTTGGATGTGTACTTGGATGATGATTTAGATTGTGTATGTTTACCTTTTTTTTTTTAACTTGGATGATGATTGAGACTGTGATTAATTAACTATACTATGCACGTTGAGGACTGTGATGAAAACTATGGCGATTATACTATAAATTATTAATCCACAACGTAAAATATAATGATGGAGTGTACTTGTAATATCAATAAGTTGGTATTATTTTAAATGAGATTTTTAGAAAGGGAGATAAGATTTCATTCATTCATGCATGCCTCAAAAGAGGTGGCCTCGGTTAGAGGTGCAAATAATAACTTAATCCGTGCGTCTTGGTGGGATGCCAGACTTGGGGGATTTTTACAGTGAGAATTCATTTAATTCATGATGATCACATGTTTGTTTATGAGATTCTGTGCACCACTGTGGAATCTCAACTGGTCGGTAAGTTTTACGATGATGATGTCGTATTATCTGAGATGGTACCACATTGCATATTTTTGGAGTTGAGGTTGGAGCATGCATCATATAGAAATTTCATTTAAGTCATAATTCATTCTTTATTTATTTGATTATGATATGTATCATATTGATATTTTTATATGATATGTATTATATTGATATTTTTATATGATATGTATTTTTATTAAGATATTGGAACTTACCCTTGCGTGTTTGTGTCTGTGGTTTGACACCTGTGATGATCCTGAATTTTATTCGGAGGAGCAGATTGACAGGTAGATTCAGTAATCATGTGTGGAGATGTCAAGGAATGTTAGCTAACATGAGGATTTAATGGAATAATGTGTATATTATAATTGTCACAATATTACGTATCTATGTGACATTTTGTAAATAACTTTTGATGTATGGTTATGATGTGATCTATGTGATGTGTTTTAATTTTATGGTGACGTTTTTTTTTTAGCAAAGAAATTATTTTAAGATTTTATTTAAAGAAATCTAAATGAAGGGAAGCATTTTCAAATAATAATAACAAATAGATAAAAAGGAAAATATTTCAGCAATGAAATATAGTGGGGCGCTACAAGACTGAATTATGAGTGACATGTATCATATCAGGTTGCATAATATGGTTGATTGTGATTAATTATGAATTGAGTATTTTTGGTGCTTCCTTATATTGGTTGTATTGCACTACTCTTATTGTTCTTGCTATTATTATTAATATATGAACTAACCATGTGGTTGTTTCTATGGTTTGACACTTGTGATGACCGTGCAAACAGGCGAACAAACGAACGATTGCATGGAGGCAGAAAGTCCATAGACTAGGAAAGAAACCTACTAACTGAGGACTTCCTTGTTGTTCTTTTGCTTCCCTTGTGTTTTGATCTAGTAGTCATTAATCATGGATGTTACAGATCTTGGAATTTTATTTAATTTACTTCACAAGTAGATATACTATGACTTCTTATTAATGACAGTTGTAGACATATATTTGAATTTATTTCTTTTACAAATTCAATTATCTTTATTGAATAGTATATTTAGTGGCCATCAAACCCTAGAGAAGTAGCTTGTTATCACTGCGAAAGTTGGGTGTTACATATGCTGAACTAGTTAGCTATCAATCCCTTATAATTTTTGAATCTTTTCTTGGGGGGTAGGGATGGTTTCAAGTTTTCTTGTGTTTATGATTTTCAAGTATATCTCTTTTGTTTGGTATGATTGCTTATAAACCATTAGGTTGGGAAAATTTCACTAATTTTAAATTATATGTTGGGTGTAAAATGATTATTTTACCCATACTCTTAAAATGAGAATGCTACACAGGGCATCTCTTCCCGAGTTAAAAATTTCATTATGTAAAAAGTTTCTTTGATTTTAAAGATCATCGAGGACCTAGCAGTTCATTTGCTTAAATATTTGAAGTTGAGTCTAATAATGGCTAATAAGTAGCTTGGAGATTATAGGGGTCATAATTTTGCTAGATCATATCCTTTTTCTGCCACCAATTATCCCATTTTTTTGCTAACCCTTCACCCTCTAGCATTCTCAACACCTCGAACATCTTTGGTCTTTCCATAGGAGAGCTTTGTGTGCACAGCAAGGCAACTTGGATTACCTCTTTCACTTCTGTGTCCTCAAAATTTCCTTGTAAATCTGAATCCACTAGTGTCTCTAACCTCTTGTCTTTAAGAAGTGCTTTCACCTGCGATCAAAATGATCCAGTTATTAGTTCAAAAAACATCACATCAAATGTAACACCCTAACTCTTTTATAGTTCGAGGAGCAACAAAATATTAAACGTAACACCTAACTTCTCACACAAAAAATCAAATGAACTAATATAAAATTCAAAACCACTAATATTCAAAACTAAGGGTAACTAAAAAAAATAGTGGAGTAAAGAGTCTTTGATAGAATAGGGTCCTTCTAGCCTGAAAGTTCCCTAAACAAAGACTCTTCCACCACCAACTTGCTAACCATTTGCTCACCTATTCGCGGGGTCATCACAGTTGTAAAACTATAGACACATTCAAAAGGTTAGCTAAAAAATTCATGATAAATAATGAAAATAACAACAACTGCATACAAGGTTGTTGGGTCATAGATGCTTCAAGGCAAATCATATCCTTAGATTTTGATATTTACAGTATTAAGATAAAAGCTTCAAACTTATCATACAAATAAGCTTTATAGACTTAACAGACATAGGTAAAGCATGGTCAAATAAGGGTTGTCTATTTGCAGATGATCTCACGAATCAACAGATGCAGTTAAGAATAGATTAACAAACTGACAAGATGAGGAATGCCAACAAGACGAAGTCAGCACACGAGCAGACAAAGCTCATTCCAACATGACAATGTAGTACAATATCAAACAAAACAAATTTTTGTCTAAACGGACGAATGATACTCTTCAACAGACGAAGTCAAGAATAAACTAATGAAGATCAGACGCACGTCTAGATAAAATCTAAGTATCAGTTCTATCAATTGAATATACACACTTAAACTCTGATCACTTTTCTATTTTATATGCTGTATAAAGAAGTCCTTACAAGATCAGATTCAAAATTAAAAGGCAACCTAGTACTCATGAGAGGAAAGTACCAAAAGCAAAAAAGATGATTTTGACGCAGAGATTTATAGGAAAAAGAAGATCAACTTTTAGAATCTCTAAACATCGTATTAAAATAACTTTTTGACAAGTCCATGCTTGCATTTAATGCAAATAAACATTATGCGCTCAAATATTCCTAACGACTTCATAAAAAATCTTCCTCTATAAAAAGAATCAAATTTAAAGGTTACAAGTTGGCGAACATGTTGCATCTTAGAAGAACTTCTAGTTCTTAGAAAATTAAATCTTCTTGTGATCTATTCTTGTAAGCTTAACTTGTAAATCCATCTGTGTAGAAGTTGGATTTTGAGTGAGCATATTTGTACAATCCCTCTCTCTATAGAGGTCATCTAAAAAAAGGAGTTAAACTTTCTTCTATCATCCTACATCCTAGTTGATATCTAGCTTGAAAAGTCTGTGATAGAAGTCTACTTGTTTCTCCTAAAGAGGCTGGGATAAATGAATACTTGTTTACACTAGGAAAGGTGTCTAGTCTGAAGAGGTTGTTGTCAAAGAATACTTGGCTCGCCTGGAGATGCTGTTGTAAAAGAATACTTGGTATTATTAGCCAGGAGTGGTTGGATTCAAAGAATACCCAGTTGTATTTTCATTCAGTAATAGTGAAATCTCAACGAGTTACTAAGAAACTGGGTGTAGTTTCATTAAGACAATCTAGTATAAAAATCAATTGTTATTCTTCTCTCTTGTCTTCCCTCACAATTGTTAATTTTTTGTCTTAAATTTGTATTATTTTAATTGAAACTAACTGAGGTTAAATTGAACTAAGTCTTTCAAACAACCTTTACATCATCTACACAATTTCTTTTATTTGCATTTGTATGTGACTTGATCAGAATCAATATTTAAAATATTTTCACTTCTCTGTCGGTTCGTATTAAACAAAGTACTTAAGTTTGCAAAAATTTTTAATTATTCAATTTGACCCCCTTTCTTATGTATTTTACCTTTAAAGTTTGGTATCAAAGCTCGCCTTCTAAAGGTAGAGCACCTCGCGATAGCTAGAAGAAAGGATCTGGGACGACAAGTTCATCAACTATGTTCATAACTAGAGGATCATCCTTGAATTTATAAGCCTCTAGCTTTTTAAGGATATAATTATCCTTACTAGGTTGAGCAAATGGAAATTTTACATGAAATCCACCCAATATAGACTTTGGAGGATAATCACAGAAGGAGACATTCCCCTCACAAAACCAAAATCAGAATGGGAATGAGGAGTTATTTATAATAGAGCTAAACAAAAAAGCTCTCTACGCTATCAGTCATGCTTTATCAAGAACGAAGTATAATAGAATTTGTTCCTACAAGACAACAAAGGAATTATGGGATGCTCCCAAAATATCCCCTGAAGGAATTGAAGATGTCACACTTAGGAAGACAACCCCTCTCCAATGTGAATATGAAATGTTCACAATGATGAAAGGAGAATCTGTCGATAGCATGTTTGGAAGATTCGAAACTATTCTAAAATAATATGAATATTTTGTATAACCTCACACTTGCTTGGGAAGCTATGTCAACTGCCATCTTTATTGGTAGAGATATGAAGAATTTGACTCTAGATGAGCTCATTGGAGTGCTAAGGGTTCATAAAGTACACCTCTACAAGAGAGAGAAAATCAAAATCCAAGAATCCATTGCCTTTCCTATTGAAGAAGAATCTTTAAAGAAAAAAGATTTTGTCAGAAAAATAAAGAAGAAGAATAAGGCTCTCAAAGCAGAAGCTGAGATTACAACCTCTGGAAGCTTTGAATATTCATCCAATGATGAGGTTACCTAAATGGCAAAGAAATTGAGAAAATTGATGATGAAGAAAGGAAGCGGAAAAAAGTACTTCAAAAGGGTGAACAAGAGGTTTCTACGAAGGAGACATGTGAAATAAGAAGGCTCTAGATAGTTTTCTACGAGTGAAAATGAGCCAAGGCTCACTAGAAATGAGTGTCCCAAGCTCAAATGGAAATGGATCTCCAAGAAAGACAAGAAGAAAATGAGTCTGCTATCATGAGAAGACTTAGATAATGAAAGCAGCAAATCATCTAATGAAGAAGCTGCAAATATTTGTCTAATGGAATATGCACCAGACACATATGAGGTACACAACTTAAATATTTACTCTTCTTATGCATCTTCCTCATCTGAATCTGAATCAGACTCAGATAATGATGAGATATCTTACGATACTTTATTGAAAAATTCTCATTTTACATCCAAAAAAATATAAAGAGTGCAATATAGTAGATATGAAGTTTCCTTTAATTTAGATGAATGTGTAGTTTTGATGTGGGACATCCCAAAGGATTACTAGGAGCATGAAGAGGAAGATAGAGGAAGAAGTGGGGAAGCTCCAAGACATGGCACAACCTCAATCAAGCCATAGTTTAGGACTTACATTTTGTAATTTGTTAGTAAACTTGTTTAATCAAGTACCTTTGTAAGTGTACAAGTTGCAAGGCCTTGTAAGTGAGTCTAAAGCTCACGGCCTAGACATGTTTTCTTTAGGTTTGAGTGCTTTTATATTTACTTGTTTAGAATGTTTGGTTAAGAGTACAAATAATGATCTAATGAAGCACTAAAATTCACCTTAGATTTTCGGATGGAATGTAAAGTTTGATTTGAAATTCTAAGTGAATCCAAAAGCTTTGGTTTGAGTATAGTTGCTCCTTAGGTGGGGATCCATGCCTTAACCCAAGAAGGAACATCCACCTTTGATCCCTCAAGTCCATCCAAGGGCTAAGAATCAAGGAGGATTAGTGACATGGCACTTTGAAAGTGACATGTAACTTAAACTAGCCTTCATTAGATTAGTTAGTTATACTCCTAACTAAAGTTAGTTTTCGGTTAGCTTTGATTAGGATAGGTTAGGTTTAGTTTAGCTTGCTTCTCAAGTCAAGCCTAGGCCTATAAATACTTGTAAAAACAAATTTGTTAGAACTTTTGATATTTTTTATAAATGAAATAGCTTTGAGCTTTTCTTAAGAGAGGATTCTCTTGTCTTGCTTAGCAAGGTTTCTTGGATCTTATCAATGGATTCCATCCTCCATTGTGGCGGTTCTCCCTAGGCTTATTGGCTAGCCATGGCGCCTACCCTCACCATTTCTCAACCCCTTCACCTTTTCTTTTTCGGTCTTCCCTTCCACCATTGAAGCTTTGACCGAAAGCTTCCTTTAGCTTGTCTTGGAGTGCATTGAAGAAGCTAGATTGGGCAACATCAAGGACTTTTTGGAATCTCTCTAAGGAGGCCTCTATCAAGTGGTATCATGAGCTTGTTGTCTTCTTCAATGGGTCATCTTCAACCGGTTAGTATTGGGTTTCCTACGTTTCCATAGTTTTCTTTAAGTTTTCAATGTTCTATGTCTTCTTTCTATAGCCTAGTCTTAGTTTCCTTGAGTTGTCTTCATTTTGTTCGGTTGGTTTGTGTCTAAGCATGCTTTTCTTCTTTCTTTCTTCTTTAAACCATGGGTTTGAGTGTCCATGCATGCTTGTCTTGAAGTTTTACCCATAGTTGCTTTAGCTTCCATAACAAGATTCATGGTTCTAGAGTAACTTCCTTTGTAAGTTTCTTTGTTTGATTTGTTTTCTTGTAGTTTTGTTTAGTCCTTTATGTTTTCTTTTCCATAACCGTGAGTAGATGTATGTTGCTGCACCATTAATGATGTGAGTTTCAAGTTTTTACATGGGTTTCAAGTAGTAGAAGAAACTTCTAATGTAAGACTCACATGTACATGCTTGTAATAGCTTCTAGAGCACTCTTTAGGTCTAATTTGTGTATAACCTTGTGAATTTCGTTTTGGGTTGTGGAAATTGAACTTGGAGGTTGCTCTTCTTCATCTTATGGTTTCTATCCAGCCATATTTAGTGTGTGAAAAAATACAAAAATCAAAATAAAGAAAAGAAACAAGTGAAAAAAAAAAAACAAAAGAAAAAGAAGTAGTGGTGAAAAGAAAAGTGTATGAGTCCAAAAAGAATATCAATTGAGTAAGGACCATAGAAAAACAAAATCAAAAGAACAAAAACAGCAAGAGAAGATTTGAAAAGTGAAAAGAATTGGACAATAAACACACCTTTGGACCTTGTTTTGAGCACACATCACCCAAGTTGAATTTCTAGTACCTTTGTTTTGGACTTGAGTGTGTAGTTTTGAATTGGGTGTAATTTTCACTTTGTACTTGTACTGCACTTGCTGGATTTTGATGTTGCTATGTCTATATGAACCTTATTGTGCAATTGGATTGAATTTTAAGAAGGCTAGACAATTATAGAACATAGTTTTAATTCGGTCGCTAATTGGATTTCTAGCAAATCCGTCGCTAAATTTTGGTGTGTTTCGGTGGCTAAATTGATTTGCTTGGTTGCTATCCAGTTTTGGTGCTCATGGTGTTGCTCTCGGTTTGGACTTGATTTCTATAGCACATATATGTTTTTTTGCTACCCTTATATGTGCCTTTATCTCATCAAAATTCTTCCACATTTGAGTAGCCCTTTATTTCAATTTTGAGCTTTTATTGCTTATCTTCCTTGCATTCCTAGTTTTGTCTTTGAGTATTTGTCTCTTTGGATTTTTTAAGCCTAGCTAGGGTGTTGTTCCTCTTTCACATTGGCTTGGTAAGAACTTGATAATTGATTTGAGAATAATTTCTATGTGAGAACCAAGAGATAGAGAGGAAAAATGCAAGAGAGTATCATTAGAGAAAAAGCCACTAAATGTGAAACACGAGAGTGAGTGGAAACACTTAGAGAGTGGTGAGGTTCTTTTATTTGCTTTATATTTCTTGTGTACTAACCCCTTTTTGCAGCAATGGCAAGTTCTCCAAATGTAGGAAATGAGTACTCACCTAGAACTCAAATGTTCATGGAGAGGATATGGAGAAAATGAACCAAATGCAAGTTACCTTGAGGGAGAGTGTGCAAGAGGGGATAAATCAAATGAGGGAAACACATGAGAGGGAGAGACATAGTAGGAATGAGGGTGATATGAGGAGCAGAAGAGGGAGTGAAAGAAGTGATAAAGAAGAAAATGAGAGAGGAGGTGGTAGTAGGAGAGGGTCATCAAGGAGAGAGCATGAATCCTCTATTGGTAGTGATGGTGGGAGCCTTAGAAATGATGATGCCTATGCCCATGACCAATATAACCGTGAGAGAAGAGGTGGTAGAGGGGCTGGCCGTGAGGGAGAAAGGGGCAACCATAACTATAGAAGGCATTACCATGAGGAGAATGATAGATTTGATGAAAGAATGTTGAAAATCACAATTCCTAAGTTCAATGGAAGTGGTGGGGCCGATGCTTACTTGGATTGGTCCATGAAGGTGGATCAAATTCTAACTAGTTATCCTATGTTGAGTGAGGAAAGGAAGCTGCACCTTGTGACCTTAGAGTTTGAAGAATATACCTTGGTGTGGTGGAATCAAATGGAAATTAGGCATGTATACTTGAGGCCTAGAATCACTTCTTGGGAGGGCTTGAAACATGCCTTGAGAGAAAGGTTTGTGCCTCCTACTTACATGAGGGATCTACATAATAAATTGCAAAGACTCATACAAGAGCCTAGAAGTGTGCAAGACTACTTCAAGGACCTAGAGATGACAATGCTAAGAGCCCAACTAGAGGAGAGTTTGGAAGCTACTATGGCTAGATTTGTCCATGGGTTGAATAGAGAAATACAAGATGTTCTTGAGCTTCAAAGGTATTCAAACTTGGAGGAAGCCATCCATTTGGCCGAAAGAATTGAGGCCCAATTAAGAAGGAGAAGTAGCTTCAAAAGAGTTTCCTCATCCAACTCATCAAGTTGGAAGTGCAAGAGCAAGAGAGACTACTCACCCAAGCCTAAACCAAGGCTTGACCGAGAGCCCCCTAAACCAAAAGAGGTAACTTCTTCATCTAATGCTTTTAAATCAAGTAACATTAAATGTTTTAAATGTTTAGGGAAGGGACACATAGCTTCACAATGCCCAAACAAGAAGGCTATGTTCCTAAGGCAAGATGGTGAGATTACAAGTGAAGGGTCTAATGCCTCCTCAAGTGAAGATGAAGGCCTAAGTGAAAGGAGCTCTACTTCTAGCCAAGAGGCCGAGGAAGGTGACCTACTAATAGTAAGAAGATTACTTAGTGCATGCCATGATATGGATGATAGTCAAAGGGAGAACATATTTCATTCAAGGTGCAAGGTAAAAGACCAAACTTGTTCTCTTATTATTGATGGTGGCTTATGCACTAATGTTGTGAGTGAAAGGTTAGTCTCTAAACTTAACTTGAAAACTATTCCTCACCCTAAGTCTTATAGAATACAATGGTTAAGTGAGAGTGGAGAGGTTAAAGTTGATAGACAATGTATGCTTAACTTTTCTATTGGTAAGTATAGTGATAGCGTATTATGTGATGTAGTTCCTATGGAGGCTACAAATTTACTTCTTGGCAGGCCATGGCAATTTGATAGGAATGTGATTCATGATGACCTTGCTAACACTTACTTATTTTCTTTTGAAGGTAGAAAAGTACTCTTGAAGCCTCTATCTCCAAGGGAAGTGTGTGAGGATCAAGTTAAAATGAGACTTAAGAGGGTCCAAGACCAAGAGAAGCCTTTGGCCGAGACACCCAAGCCAAGCAAGGCTTTGGCCGAGAGACCTCCCAAAGGTAAATATGTCTTGAAAGTGAGACCGAGCAAGCCTAAGGGTAAGGATGACTTGAAAAAGAAAGAAAGCTTGCTCATTGAAAGTAAGGGAATTAAAAGGGAGTACCTAGCTAGAAAATCAATGTTTTTGTGTTTGCCTAACCCATTATCTTTGAGTACTAACTTTGTAGGTGACCCCAAAGCATTGGAAGAGTTGCTAGAGGAGTACCATGATGTCTTTCCTATGGAGTTACCACATGGACTTCCCCCATTCCGTGGGATAGAGCACCAAATCGACTTCATACCCGGTTCACAATTGCCTAATAGGCCTTCTTATAGGAGCTCTCCTCAAAAGTCCATGAGATCTAAAGACAAGTTCAAGACCTTTTGAGCAAAGGATGGGTCAAAGAGAGTTTATCACCTTGTGCTTCACCGATGATCCTAGTTCCTAAGAAGGAGGGGACGTGGCGCATGTGCACGGATTGTAGAGCGGTCAACAATATAACCATAAGGTATAGACATCCCATTCCCCGTTTAGATGATTTACTAGATGAATTACATGGTTCCACCATATTTTCCAAAGTAGATCTTAAAATTGGTTATCACCAAATTAGAATGAAAGATGGTGATGAATGGAAGACCGCCTTTAAGACTAAGTTTGGACTCTATGAGTGGCTTGTAATGCCTTTTGGTCTATCTAATGCTCCAAGTACTTTCATGAGGCTCATGAATCATGTTTTGAGAAAGTTTTTGGGAAAATTTGTTGTTGTGTATTTTGATGACATTCTTATATATAGCAAATCTTCCCATGAACATATAATGCACTTGAGACTTGTGTTAGATGTGCTTAGGACCGAGAAGCTCTTTGCCAATAAAGAGAAATGTGTGTTTGGAACCGAGAAGGTGATCTTCTTGGGATTTGTGGTAAGTTCTCAAGGTGTTCAAGTAGATGAATCCAAATTGAAGGCAATTAAGGAGTGGCCAACCCCTACAAGTGTTAAAGAGGTAAGATGTTTTCATGGTCTTGCTAGCTTTTATAGGAGATTTGTTAGAGACTTTAGTTCCATTGCTTCTCCTTTAAATGAGTTAGTTAAGAAAGATACACCTTTTATTTGGGGTCATGCACAAGAGAATGCTTTTAAATTGTTGAAGGAAAAACTCACTAATGCACCAATACTTGCTTTGCCTAACTTTTCACTTTCTTTTGAGCTAGAGTGTGATGCGTCTAACATAGGTATAGGGGCTATCCTAATGCAAGAGAAGCACCCCATAGCCTATTTTAGTGAAAAGCTTAAAGGGGGGCACCTCAACTACTCAACATATGACAAAGAACTTTATGCTTTGGTAAGATCCTTCCAAGTGTGGCAACATTACTTGCTACCAAGGGAGTTTGTTGTTCATTTGGACCATGAGGCCTTGAAACATCTCAAAGGCCAAGGTAAGTTGAGTAAAAGGCATGCCAAGTGGGTTGAATACATAGAACAATTTTCATACATTACAAGAAAGGTTCTACCAATGTTGTTGTCGATGCATTAAGTAGAAGGTATACCTTGATTGCTATGCTTGAATGTAAATTGTATGGTTTTGATCATGTGAAATCTTTATATTCTCTTGATGAAGAGTTCGGCCAGATTTGGGAATCATGTTCCAAAGGTGCTTTCAAGGATTATTTTAGGCACAATGGTTATCTTTTCAAAGGACAATGTTTGTGTGTGCCTAAATCCTCTTTGAGGGAACTTTTGGTTATTGAAACTCATGAGGGTGGAGTCATGGGCCACTTTGGGAGAGATAAGACCCTAGCCATGTTACAAGAACACTTTTATTGGCCACACATGAAAGCTCAAGTGGCTAAGTATATTTCAAAATGCATCACTTGTAACAAGGCTAAGTCTAAAGTTTCACCCCATGGTCTCTACCAACCTTTGCTGGTTGCTTCCTCTCCTTGGATGGACATTTCCATGGACTTTGTTCTTGGTTTGCCCAAGTCAAAGAGAGGAATGGATAGTATTTTTTGTTGTTGTATGCAGGTTTTCAAAGATGGCACACTTCCTAGCTTGCAAAAAGGTAGATGATGCCTCCAACATTGCTCGGATTTTCTTCAAGGAAATAGTAAGGATCCATGGAGTTCCTAAGACCATAGTAAGTGATAGAGATTCAAAGTTTCTTGGGCACTTTTGGAGGACCTTGTGGAGTAGCCTTGGCACAAAACTCCTTTTCTCCACCACTTGCCTTCCTCAAACCGATGGCCAAACGGAAGTCATCAATAGGACATTAGGACAACTTTTGAGGAGCTTTGTAGGTGAGAATCTAAGGACTTGGGAGGATTGGCTACCTCACATTGAATTTGCATATAACTGGGTAATAAATTCCACTACTCAACTCTCTCCTTTTCAAATAGTTTATGGTTTTAACCCACTTACCCCACTAGATCTAGTGGCTTTGCCTATGGAGTTTACTTGCAATAGGAGTGGAAAAGAGAGGTCGAAAAAGATAAAGGAGCTTCATGCTAAGGTGAAGGAGAGAATTGAAAGAAAAAATGAACAAGTAGCAAAGCCATACAACAAGCACCGCAAGGCAATAGAGTTTGAAGTAGGGGACTTGGTGTGGGTGCACCTAAGGAAAGAGAGATTTCCTACTTTGAGGAGTTCTAAACTTCTTCCGAAAGGAGATGGACCATTTAAGATCATTGAGAAATTGGGTCCTAATGCATATAAGTTGAATCTTCCTAGTGAGTATGGAGGTAGTAATTCTTTTAATATAAGTGACCTTTCTTTGTTTGATGTAGGTTCAAATGGATCGGATAACTTGGGGACAAGTTCAAGCAAAGAAGGAAGGTTTGATGTGGGAACATCCCAAAGGATTACTAGGAGCATGAAGAGGAAGATAGAGGAAGAAGTAGGGAAGCTCCAAGACATGGCACAACCTCAATCAAGACATAGTTTAGGACTTATATTTTGTAATTTGTTTGTAAACTTGTTTGATCAAGTACCTTTGTAAGTGTACAAGTTGCAAGGCCTTGTAAGTGAGTCCAAAGCTCACGTCCTAGGCATGTTTTGTGTAGGTTTGAGTGCTTTTATTTTTACTTGTTTAGAATGTTTGGTTAAAAGTACAAATAATGATCTAATGAAGCACTAAAATTCACCTTAGATTTTCGGATGGAATGTAAAGTTTGATTTGAAATTCTAAGTGAATCCAAAAGCTTTGGTTTGAGACGAGTTGCTCCTTGGGTGGGGATCCATGCCTTAACCCAAGAAGGAACATCCACCCTTGATCTCTCAAGTCCATCCAAGGGCTAAGAATCAAGGAGGATTAGTGACATGGCACTTTGAAAGTGACATGTAACTTAAACTAGCCTTCATTAGATTAGTTAGTTAGACTCCTAACTAAAGTTAGTTTTCGGTTAACTTTGATTAGGATAGGTTAGGTTTAGTTTAGCTTGCTTCTCAAGTCAAGCCTAGGCCTATAAATACTTGTAAAAACGAATTTGTTAGAACTTTTGATATTTTTTATAAATGAAATAGCTTTGAGCTTTTCTTAAGAGAGGATTCTCTTGTCTTGCTTAGCAAGGTTTCTTGGATCTTATCAATGGATTCCATCCTCCATTATGGCGGTTCTCCCTAGGCTTATTGGCTAGCCATGGCGCCTACCCTCACCATTTCTCAACCCCTTCACCTTTTCTTTTTCGGTCTTCCCTTCCACCATTGAAGCTTTGACCGAAAGCTTCCTTTAGCTTGTCTTGGAGTGCATTGAAGAAGCTAGATTGGGAAACATCAAGGACTTTTTGGAATCTCTCTAAGGAGGCCTCTATCAAGTTTGAAACAAGGATAAATCCATTTTTTTTCTTTAGAAAACAAAAGAACAACTTATATAAAATTATTGTTTTATATCTCAACGATCAAAATGTGACATGCTTGGTAATAATAAATGATAAATCTCTCCAAGAAAACAACATCTGATGAATCATCATCCATATTTGTATCAGAAGAAAGTTGTCTTCTTTATGAAATCGTAAAATTAAAGAAAGAAAATGAAGTTTTTAGAAAAGATCTAACCAAATTCACTTTTAGTTCTTCTTAGTTGAAAAGTCTCTTAAAATATAGAAGAACTTTTGTTGATAGAAGTGATTTACAATTTGATCATTCTAAGGAGGAAAATAAAAATGCATGTATTATTCTTGCATGGATCTATAGTCGATGTGGCAAATTAGGTAACATTAAAGTTGCATGGAAAGCTAAGTATGCACCCTTCATATAGGCTAAGCCCAACTTCAGAAAAAGGCAATTGAAAATGCCTCAAAACCAAGGTCACCCACACAACTTTTAAGAGTATAAACTCTAATAAGAAATGACCCAAAGATATTTGGGTTCCAAAATCTAATATGGTTTATGCTACAGATATCCTTAACAGGAAAACAGAGAACTTCTACTTGGTACCTGGGTAGTGAATGGTCATGGCACATGATAGAAGATCCGTCTATGTTCCTTGACCTCTGAACAAGTAAAAGGTTTGTCTCCTTTGAATCTGGTAAAGGTAAAATTCTTGGTATTGGGATTGTTAGTAAGACGCCCATGCCTTTCATATATAATGTTTCTTATGTCAAAGGATTAAACTTCAAAAGATATGAGCATAAGTCGATTTTGTGATAGTAGATATGAAGTTTCCTTTAATTTAGATTAATGTGTAGTTAGAAACAAGGATAAATCCATTTTTTCTCTAGAAAACAAAAGAACAACTTGTATCAAATTTAGTGTTTTTTATCTCAGCTATCAGAATGTGACATGCTTGATAATAATAGATGATAAAAGAGATATTTGGCACAAAAAGTTGAAACATTTAAGTCTCAACTATATTTTAAAAAAATCTATGAAAAATCTAGTTAAAGGACTACCAAATACCTCACGAAAGTCTAATCATCTGCAAGAGTCTTGTCAGCATAGTAAGTAGCCCAAAACATCTTTTAAATAAAAAAATATTGTTACCACTACAAGACCTCTTGAGCTATTGGATCTTGATCTCTTTGGTCCAACTCAAAACCATAGTCTACGAGGAAAGAGATATGGATTTGTAATTGTGGACGATTACTCTAGATTTACATGACCATATTTCCTAGCCTACAAGTGAGCCTTATAAGCTCTTTGAAATATTCTGTAAAAGAGTTCAAAAAGAAAAAGGTTTTTGTACTGCATTTATTAGAAGCGATCATCGAAATGAGTTCGTAAACTCAGAGTCCAAAGCCTTTTATTATGAAAATAGAATCTTTCACAATTTCTCTTCACTAAGAACATCTCAGCAAAATTGGGTAGTTGAAAGAAAGAACATAACTTTACAAAAACTAACTAGAACTTTGTTGAATGAGAGCTCTCTTCCTAAATTCTTTTGGGCAAAAGGAGTCATCACTTCTTGCTACATTCAAAATAGAATATTGATTAAACTAATAATAAATAAGACTTCCTATGAACCATAGAAAGGAAAGAGACTCAACATATCATACTTTCACCCATTTTGATGCAAGTGTTTTCATTCTCAATACTTGAAATCAACTTGGAAAGTTTGATTCAAAGGTTGACGAAGGAATTTTACTTGGTTATTCTGATACGTCGAAAGCATATCGAATTCTAAATTCTAGAACACAAGTCATACAATCAATGTAAAATTTCAAGATAACTTAAAGGTTGATAGAGAAATCTCATATCTAGAAAACTCTTTTGATTTATAGCAGATAAAACTATTTGATCAATCACAGACGTAATAACCAAAATCAAATGCAATAGCTAAGATTGATGAATTAGACGCTTCTTACACTTCTATGTTTGTTCCTCAACTTGATCAATCCATTCAACCATCTCAGAGAAATTGGAAATTTGCACTCAACCACTCTAAAGATCTAATCATTAAACATAGACATCAAGAGTTAAAAAACATATCATCCTTGAGATAATAGGCAAAATACATCTTAGTCTCAAAGATTGAACCTAATAATGTGGATGAGGCTCTTCATGACAATGACTGGATCATTACTATGGATGAGAAACGAAATCAGTTCACCAGAAATGATGTATGGACTCTCGTTCCAAAGGCAGAAACACAAAAGCATCATTGGAACAAAATGACTTTTTATAAACAAGCTCAACAAAGTTAGTAAAGTGGAAAGAAATAAAGCTATGTTAGTAGCTCGTGGCTATAACTAGCAAGAAGATAGAACTTCATTGAAACTTTCACTCCTCTAACTAGATTATAAGCTATTCAAATTATGTTTGCCTTTGCTACTCATAAAAGACTAACTCTATCTCAAATGTATGTTAAAAGTGATTTTCTAAATGGTATCATTAAAGAAGAATTTTTTGCAAAGCAACCCCTTGGCTTTGAACATCCCTTCTAAATGAACACATTTCCAAGCTAAAGAAAACTCTATATGATCTCAAACAAGCTCTAGAGCTTGGTATAACATACTGAGTTCCTTTGAGTTCCTTTGTACTGAGTCATGGTTTTGTAAGAGACAAAATCGACACGACTTTTGATAACTCACAAAAGTGAGTTATAGCCATACGTTTCTTAACTAAGAAATTGTCCATTAAACACTTTTAAGCAAGCCAAAACAACTGTTAAATGCTTTTAAATACAATACTTTGTTATGGAACTTGTTGATGGTTTATTTAAGTGTTTCAGGGGTTAAAAATAACCAAAAACAGAAGAAAAAGTGCAAAGGAATACACTTCGTGCACGAGAGTTGAGACTTAACTTGTGTGAGTTAGAGCTCCAGTGGTTGTCATTCTTCTCTCTCACATCAACTCGTGCTATTTGCAACTTCAGCTTGCGCGACTTGCTACTTAGCTAGCACGAGTTACACTTACTTAGACATCATGTTTTCTCTGTGGAACATCAACTCATGCGACTTGCTCCCCAACTCGCAAGAGTTGACCTTGCTTGCACTAAAAGGTTGCTTTTTGTAACCTCAAGCCACGTGACTTGCCCCTTAGCTAGCGTGAGTTGGGTTCGTGAGGCCCAAATCCCAAAAGGGGTCTATAAATTGATCGGGTTAATCTAGGCGGCGTAGGTGATCCAGAAAGGGACGGTTACAAAGGTAGGAATCCAATCCATCCAAGAGTATAAATTGAATAAGAGAAAGGAGAGTATTAGGGTAATTAGTGGTGTAATCGGGATCCCAATCTCTTTAATAAGATTTGAATTTTCTCTTTATTTTAATTAATCATAATTTCTCTCATAATTCTCACAAAACCCCAATAATATAAAATTTTATCGCTTATCCTCGTGTGATCGACAACCATGTTCTTAAATACTCTTTACTTGACGGTTGTGGTATACTTTCCATAGCAAGTAGGGGAGGGGAGGTAGAATTACTACCTGTGTCCCGCGTGCATCAAGTTTTTGGCGTCGTTGCCGAGATAAGCCAGTTAAAATTTTAATTTAATTATATTCTCTTTTCTTTTCCCTTTTCTTAATTCTTCATCTGTTCTTCTATACCAATCTTCTAGGCATTCTTTGAGTACTTGTTATTAACCTTGCACATACAATTTCTCGACTTTTATTTTTCTGTGATATTCTCACTTGATATGAGAAAATTATTTTGCAGGAATTTTGGGAAACACGAAGAGTCTGAGTTTGGCCTTGATCCTGAGATCAAGAGAACAGCTCACGCAATGTCTAGATGAACCAGAGAAGCCAAAGCCTATGCCCAACCACCAAAACCTTTAAACACCTTGAATAACCTAAACATGGATCTTGGTCCTAGATAGCCTGTCAGCCCATGACCCTTGCTCAGTATTTCAAGAACGATATGAAGGTCGGCTCACCTATAGTCCTACCGCCTGGCAGCGACCATGATAAACACACTCACTTGATGAGCTACTTCAGCCAAAATGGCAAATTTCATGGCCTTTCTCATGAAGATGCAACCGACCATTTGGGGAACTTCTTCTTCGAATATAACCATGTCATCGTACAACAGACAAAGAGTTATCTAGGTTAAGGTATTTTCCGTACACATAACACGAAGAAGCCAAAACCTGGCTGAATTCACAACTTGCTGACAAATTCACTACTTGGGAGGAATTAGAAACCCAATTTCTACACAAATTTGTGAATGAAAACAAGAAAAACAATATGATTTGTGCCTTGTGCACCTTCATGATGGAGGATGATGAAAACTTTGCACAAGCTTGACATAGATTTAAAGCTCTCCAAATCAAGTGTCTAGCACATGATATAGATGTTCACATTCTAGTACAACTATTTCTCCAAGGGCTAACTGTAGAAGAACAGAAAATTATTGACCTAGCAGCTGGAGGAAACTTAGCAGAATTAAAAATGTCGGAAGCATGTGTGGAACTGTTTGAATTAATGGCACACTCCTCATACTCGAGCACTAGAGAAACACCAGCTAAAAGAGGAGTACATGTGGTGACCATCGATACAATTATCCTAGCTGAATTGGAAGCCCTAGCCATCAACCAATAGTGCTTGGAGAGACAAACTGCAGCCTAAACAACACCCATAAACACTACACCTCTACCACATCCTTATCCAAAAATTTGTACTTTATGTGGAGGTAGTTATCTAACTGGTGCTTGTTCTAATTCTAATGAAAGTGTTAATTTTGTAGGGCAACAACAACAGAGGTACAATTATAACAACAACTTTGGGAACTCCAACTATAGGAACCACGCTGGTTTCTCATGGAAGAATAACTCTCATTCCCAAAGGCCACCATACCAACCACCTCAAGAGAAGAAATCAGACATAGACATCTTGGTGAAGCAACTAGCCGAAAGTCAAAAGACTATGGCTAATGCACAAAAGGCCCTATCTGAATCTCACCAAATCTTCATAGGAGAAGTGAGAAGCAGGTTCACTGAGAATGATACTCTACTTAGAAACCAAGAAGCTTGCATCCAAAACGTAAAGAATCAAGTAGGCCAACTTTCCCAACAACTTTCAAACTGCAACTAAGGAGCATTTCTAGGGGGTACCATTACTAACCCTCGTGAGCAAGTCAAAGTAATCACCTTGAGAATTGGGAAATAACTTCCTGGACCTTCCATAGAAATTCAAGATTCAAATCAAGAGGAAGAACAGGAAGAAGAGATCATTGAGAAAGTTGAAAACTACACCATACCCCAAAAGCGTGGGGAGATAGGCAAAATCATCCAAGGGGAAGCACCTTCTGAAGAACCAGTTGCTTACATACCCTATAACTTTTCCGAACAGAATCAAAAGGAGTAAAAAAGACGAGAAACAATATGCAAAATTCTTGGAGGTCTTCAAAAAGCTAGAACTAAATATACCTCCCTCGAAAACACCACAACAAATGCCAACTTACTCAAAATTCATGCAGGAACTATGTACCAAGAAGAGAAAATTGCCTGAAACCAAAGAGGTAGTTTTGAATGAGGAGTGCGGTGTCATATTGACCAATAAGCTACCACCAAAGAAGAAATATTCGGGCAGTTTCACTATCCCATGCCACATAGGGAAGAAATTCCAAAAATCATTGTTAGATCTTGGTGCAAGCATCAACCTCATGCCACTGTCTACCTTTCAAAAGTTGGGGGTGGGAGAATTGAGGCCAACAAAGATGTCACTGCAGCTAGTCGATAGATCAGTTGCATTCCCAAGAGGTGTACTAGAAGATGTTCTAGTAAAAGTAGATAAACTGTATACTCTAGCTGATTTTATTGTTCTTGACATGGAGGAAGACCAAGAAGTACCATTGATCCTGGAGAGACCTTTCCTAGCAACTGCAGGAGCACTTATTGATGTCACTGCAGCTAGTCAATCAATCACTTGCATTCCCAAGAGGTGTACTAGAAGATGTTCGAGTAAAAGTAGATAAACTGTACATTCCAGCTGATTTTATTGTTCTTGACATGAAGGAAGACCAGGAAGTACCATTGATCTTGGAGAGACCTTTCCTAGCAACTATAAGAGCACTTATTGATGTAGCCAAAGGAGAACTAACATTAAGAGTCCTAGGGAAGCAAGTAGTCTTCAATGTCTTTGAAGGAACCAAGCAACCAACGAACCATGACACTTGTAAAGTGGTTAACTCCTTAGACCACATCAAAACTGCATCTAAAATTTGAGGTAAGAATCACAAACCTGACTATAAATTTAATTCTAACCATATTAATGCAGGTTTGCCAGTTCTTGATATGAGAAAGCTGCCTACTCACCTTGCTTCCACATCCATGGAGAACCACAATCCAAATCTAGGTATTAGTCATGCAAAATCTGAAAAACTAGTAAAGGTATTGTGGGATTATGATTCAGAAATCGGCCTGCACAATTGTGACTGCAAAGGTATGCATCCTTCCTATCTCACTTCTGCAAATTCTACGAAGGATAACATTGAATTTCAAGTGCAATCAAACATAAGGGCAACTCCTAACTTGAAGAAAGCCACTAACATTGGACAACACCTAAATCCACTTGATGATGGAAACCCTACTGAGCTCAAGATCTCCATCCCACTGTGCACTCCAATCTGAAACAGAGCTCAGTCCAAATTAAGGAATTTAAAGGAAAGTGCTAATCGGGAGACAACCCGAAATATCTAACCCTTTTTATTTTTATTTTCTTTCTCTTCGTTTTATGCAACTAACTAAGTCTTCATTATATATAGGTAGTCCTAAAACATATGCAATAATCAAGAAAGAATACTCGTAAGGTACGCATCATAAAACCTTAACATTTTCTAAGTTAGAAATACTCAGAGAGCAACTCACGCAAGCTAGCTAGCCAACTCGCACGAGTTAGGACTTAAACATCTTATAATTGCTCTCTGCTAGATCAACTCACGTGAGTTACCTTTTCAGTGACACATAAAGTGCTCTTTGGCCACTTAACTCTTGTGAGTTGCCTATTGACTCGCACGAGCTAACGTTACAGAGAAGAACTCATTGTTCCTTATCCAATGAACTCGGGTGAGTTGAGTTCGCTCAACTCCAACTCGCGCGAGTTGAGCACGATACTCAAAAAATCGGGGAATTTTTAAAAATGAAAACGTGGGAAGGGGAAGGGACAATTACATTTGACAGTTTGATTCATAACCCTCTTCCCCGCTTTGCACTATTTTCTCTGAACTCACAAGAAGCCCTAAGCTTAACCCTCACTTTCAGTTCACCACTCGACTATTCAACATACGTAACGAAGTCCCTTAACCTTAATAATGGTTCCTACATTATCCTTTATTGCCTTGCATTGCTATTTAAGTTCCTTGGGTGTTGAATGTGATTTGCATAAGATAGATTGTTATGGTTAGTTTTTCTTGATTTAAATTGAAAGCAACATGAGTGTTTTAACTTGTTGAATGTGAAAAACATTTTGCATTGTGATTTTGGTTGAAAAATCATGTTTTAAACTTGATTAAGCCCAACTCGCGCGACTTACAGACTCAGCTCGCGTGAGTTGGATGAACATTTTGGAAATCTCTTAAACTTCAGAAGCCAACTCACACGAGTTCCAGACCAAGCTCGCGCGAGTTGAATGGAAATTTTTGAAAATTATTCTAAATTATGAAGCCCAACTCGTGGGACTTCCACTGCAAGCTTGCGCGAGTTGGCCACGTTTATACATAAAACTTGTTTTATATGCTCACCATACTTATTTCTATATCCTTACTGCATTTATGCACCGAGGTTCAGTATTCAATGCTTTGTAAATCATCCATGCTCTCAGCCTTGATTGTTTGCATTTATAATTGAGGTCCATTCTAGGAAAAGAACACTACTAGAAGAATTACAAGAAGAATACTCAAAGAGGATGGAGAAAGCTCTTGAAGATGGAGACTCAAGACCCTTCCTATTTCAAACCCTTTGTAATCTTCTTATTATTTTGATAAAGTGTAAACAAACTCAAGGTAGCCATTGTTTGTGTTTCATCCAAACCTTGAGTTCCTCTGTAATCTTTATCGGATTGATAGCCTTTAAAGAGTAAAGGGCTAGGAGAGTAAGTCTGGTGGAGATGGAAAGGAATTGGACCATAGATTCAATAAAATTCACAAATGGAATTTGAATTAAATTTGAATTGCATTTGTGAATTTAAGAGATAAGACTCATGAGGAATCTTAGTTAGAATTAAGTTTCACTTAACTCTAAGAAGGATTCCTAACCCTCACTTAGAGCCCTTAATGACACGACTACTAAGTATAGGTGGCTGGCATGGACCTTTGACCTCTCTATGTCCCTTAAGTCTAAAGATCCAATGGTTTATAAGCCTTTTCAATCACCACTGTTAGATTAGCTTTCCTTACTCTTCAATCCTTCCTCACTCTATATAAAGGTCTTGACCGAACCATCTATCATTAGTTTTGATCATTAATAAAATTCTAAGTATTGTTGCTTTTCCTAAGAGAAAGAGTTCTCTTATCTTCTTCTTTTGAAGGAACTTAAATCTTATGAATGACTTCCCATTGTGACGATTCCTCAAGACTCATTGGCATAGCCATGGTGTCTTAAACCATCTTTTATTTTTCTTCTTCCTAATTACTTAGACTGAAACTTACATTGGGTTTTTTATGAAGAATTTTTGAAGAATTGAAGATAGGGGCAACCTTTTGTGGTATATCTGTCATAGCAAGCAATTGGGGTGCTTATGCATCAGATATCTTATCTGAGTTTTTGAATTTTTTTTTCTAACTAGTTAATCTTAATTGGTTATAGGTGAAAATTATTAATTTGAATAAGGAAAATCAAATTCAAATCTCTAATTTTCAAAGAGGAGTGTTACACCAAACCCAAACAATAGCATATCTTTAGTTCAAGAAGTTGTGTTCATAGCAAGGCGACTAATAACATGTTTAGAAGCAAAATACTTACCCAATCAAGCAACATGACACCATCATCATGCGCATGTCGTGCTAAATTTAAAGCTCTTTGACCTGTTATTAGTTCAAGAAGAGTCACACCATATCCAAAAACATCAGTCTTCTCCGAAAACTTTCCGGTTGAGAAGTACTCTGGTGCTATATGTCCAATTGTACCACATACAGCAGTCGTAACATGAGTATCTTTGTAATTCATAAGCTTTGCTAAACCAAAATCTCCAACAACTGCTTCAAAGTCCTCATCCAACAATATATTAGCAGCTTTGACATCACGATGAATAATCTTTGGGTCACAATGATCATGCAAATAAGCAAGCCCCCTAGCTGCTCCTAGAGCAATACGCTTCCGGATTGGCCATTCAAGTACTGGTTTTGATTCCGGACGGTCTACAAAAATACAATCAATATTCACAAAAGCATTTTGATATCAGACATACATAATTTGACATGAAAAATAAGGCTTACATAACTAGCAGAAAAGGACATGAGACAAAAGATATTACTAGAGAAACACATTGAGGTAAATGAAAAATAAAAGCAATGTATATCACATTAATCATCCTCACTAGAGTAGACTAATGATGCTACCTCGTAAACATGAAGCTACACTTCCATTAGCCATAAATGGATACACGAGCAAACGTTCATTAGGTGTCATACAAAAACCACGCAGGTGAAGCAAATTTCGATGCACAGCCATGCTGATCATTTCCACTTCGGTTTGAAATTGCAGTTCCCCACCTTGGGTGCGTTCCTCAAGTCTTTTTACTGCTACAAGATCACCATTTGTTAAGCGCCCTTGATAAACCTTGCCAAATCCACCTCTACCAAGAATGTTTTTGTTGTTAAAGCTATCTGTTGCAACTTGCAGTTCACGCAGTGAAAACCTTTTTAGCTGACCAAGGTGAACTGCAGGATCCTCTTCAGCAGCCAGTGGAGAACACACAAAAATCAGTTATGGTTATTATATCTAGCTGTAATCCGTATGTGTATATCATCTTTTCTGTTAATTTACTAACCCGCGCGATCGAAGAAAAAATTCCGTGGTTTCCTTCTTTTCCAGTAAATAATTGCAATTACTGGGGTTGCAAACATCAGTACAACGCCCACAGCAACTCCTCCACAAATGTATCTGATAGCACGGTTACTTTTACCTGCAAGGATTAACAGAAGTAAATGGAAAACTGTCACTCAATTAAAAAAAAACTTTGTATCCTATTGAATAGGATAGGAAAAAGTTCAACATTATTATCAACTTTCTTTCTTGAACTTGACCATGGGTGACATTTATTTAGGATACCAAACAGAAACCCAAAAGTAGCACCCCTCATATGCAGAGGGTATTATAAGAGTTATATTTTCAGTTTATGCTTTTAAGTCATGTTATTCTTGAGAAAATGAAATCAATCACCAAAATACCAACATACCTGAAGTATTTCGTTGAGGGAGAGAATTTGGTGATGGAGCTAGAGTTAAATTACTCAAGAGAGGATTAAACCAGATAAGAGGATTACCGCTATAACTGCATTGACAAATAAATGGGTTAGTTTATATCTCATTCCTCAATAATGATAGTATGTGTTTCACATCAGAAATATGGGACTCTGAATTGGGCTCTTGAACCATAATGGCCATTGGCCAAGAGTTCTAGTATGGTTTGCCGAATATGCTTATTGAAACACACAAAGCTATCTGCACAAACCTCATGGGAGTAAAAAATGAAAATGAACCGTTGGTTGGGATTTCTCCTGATAAGTTGTTGTGGGATAAATCACTGGATTGAACAATGACTATGGTGTCAGGTTATGCATAAAATAACACAACACTAGTATAGCAAAGTATCTAGAAATAGGAGTGAAGCTCACAGCACTTGCAGTACACTAAGAGTGGTCAAACTCCAAGGAATGCTTCCTGACAAGTTGTTATTGTTGAGACGCCTAGTTCAGGAAGCAAGCCATTTAGTTTGCAGATAATAAACTATTGACAGAGAAAAGTAACAAGACATGACAGCAAAAACCATGAAGTAGCAAGTGTGATGAACGTGTGCTATAATAACTTGTTGGTAACTTTAAACATCTTAATAAATGTCATTATGTAGAATGATAATTCTCGTGTGCAAGTGCTCAAACTATATTACACGATGTGTTGGAACTGAAATAGTCATATTTTGGGTTCATAATCCGCCACCATTTTATGTGCGAAAGCAAAAATTATGAATGCTTAATGAAAAAACAAAATTGAAACTGATTTAAATAAGTTTTGCTGACGAAAGATATGATATTAAGGAAAGCATGTCATACAGGAAACGTAGTTTTTTAAGGTTGCCCAATTTCTCTGGAATGGTACCAGTAATGTTGTTCCAGTGAAGTTCCAAGCTCACCAAATTTGTCAAATTTCCAAGCTCATCTGGAATTTTTCCATTTATATTATTGCCGAAAAGTCTCCTGTCAATGAAAACAAAATTTTCAGAAATGGGCAAAGAAAAAGGTCCAATAATATGTTGACTTTGTATTGAATGCTTGATTTTATTCAGCTGTCAATTACAGTATTTATAATGATTGTAAAATAAATACTTGCTTCTAAAGTCAAGGAACCACTGCACCACTAACACCACTTAGTGATACTTGCTCCTAACCACTACATCCCTACTTGAAATGAAAATATTCTCTCCTAAAGTCTAGGAACTACTACTTTGACTAGGAAAAACTAGTTTAATAATTGAAATAATAAAAAAAATAAATTTGAACCGCTGTAAAACAAATATAAAGATGACATGTGCAATCCAAAAGCAATTTTCTTGCTTTCGGATATGCAAAGTCCTATCTTTTTTCTTAGAAACTCAAACTTGCTAACTGGCAATGGTTTGGTGAACAAATCTGCAACCTTGATCTTCAGTTTTGCAATAAACAAGAACAACAACTCCATCTTTTTGTACCTCCCTTGAGGTACTCTTCATATCATCAGTTGAGTCACCCTAATCGTTATCTGATTTGTTCTTGAAGAGGAAGATCCAATACATTTTGGTAAATTCATCAATAAAAAGAATATAGTAAATATTACCATTCAATGAAGGTGTTCCTTTTGGACTAGCAACATCTTTGTGAATCAATTATGTCGTCCTTGATGCTCTCCATGTTGCCTTTGAGGAAGGTTTTCTTTTTTGCTTGTCAAATTGACTGGTTTTACAGTTTGAGATTTGATCCTCAAACTCAAGAACATCAATTGTCAGACCTTTATGACTCAAATGCGATAATCCTTGATGACGATAATGTCCAAGCCTCTTGTGCCAGATTTGTGTGACATTTTCTTTGAGTGAGAAAGCTTGCTCCTCCTCCAATAGATTTAAAGCAAAGCTTTTCCTTTCATTTTTACCTTGAACATATCTTGACCAACTGCATCTTTAATCAAACAATATTTGTTTTCAAAAATAACTTTAAATCCTTTTTCAATTAGTTGACCAACACTTAATAAGTTTTAGTCAAGTTGAGGAACAAAAAGAACATAGGAATAAATTTTGTGCCTACAGAGCTTGTTATTGCAATTGTCCCTTTTTCTTTGACTATAATGTAATCACCATTACCTATTCTGACTTTAGTGACATTAGTTGGCCTCAAATCTTTGAAGAGTGTCTTGTCAGAGGTCATATGGTTGGTATAACCACTATCAATTAGCCAACTTTTATTTGACTTATTGCTCAGGAAACAAGTAGCCACAAACAATAGGTCCTCCTCCTCTTGATCGGCAATTTGAGCTCCTTCATCATGGTGATTTTTGTTTTTACAAATTACAGCTTCATGCCCCATCCGGTTGCACTTGTTGCATTTTGCCTCTGGTCTTTTCCAACATTTGAAGGGTGGATGACCTTTTCTACCACAATGTTAACAAGGTGGATAATTTTTCTTTCCTCCTTTGTCTTTCATCTGATCATTGGCTGGACTTTCGTTGCTTGATGTTTTGTTCTTCTTAACTCCATGATGCGTGACTGGCAAAGCACATTCGACAACACAATCTTGTCTCATCAACCTTCGCAGCTCTTGAGCCTGTAAGGCATGCAACACTTTTGCCAAAGTAATCTTAAAAAGATCCTTTGTGTTCTCCAATGAAGCTATAGATGCTCCGTACCTCTCCGGCACCGTTACCAGAATTTTCTCAACAACTTTAGAATCTGCAAAATCATTTCCCAACAATTTTATCTTATTGGCAATACTCAGCAATATGTCTGAATATTCCTTGATTATGTCAGACTCTTTCATTCTTTGAAGCCCAAATTCCCTCATTAAGTTAAGCACTTGCATGCTTCTAATTCTTTCATCTCTAATATATTGCATCTTTAGATAATCTCAAATTGTTTTTGCTGATTTGAGAGTCATGATCATAGTAAAAATGGTTGTAGAGACACCTACAAAAAGCCATGACTTTGCCTTTACCTTTCGGGTTTTTTTCTCCTTATGATTCTTGATTTGGGCTATGGTGGGATTTTCCGGCAGCGAAAGCACTTCATAATCCTCTTCTACAACTTCCCAAAGATCCAAAGACTCTAGGTAAGTCTCCATTTTGACAGCCCAAAGATCATAATTTTCTCCATCAATGACTGAAGGTGCAACTTGTTGGTTTATGGAATAAACAGAAGTATTTAGGATACAGATATAGGAAAAATACGTAGATGAAAGGAACGGGAATCGCTTAATTTTTATTTACTGAAGCAATACATTTATAAGATTTTAATCCATGACACAACCACATTACCACTAAACTAGAAAGTGGGATGAACAGAAACTGCCACATACCCACTAAATAAGGAAGTGGAATAACTAAAGCTACTTTCTCCTAAAGCGTAGGAACCACTAATTGACTAAATCAAAGAAACTGAAACAATAATAAAAAGAAAACTTAATGCAGTCCAAAAGCAAATAATTAACACTCCTCCTTGCTTTAGGATCTGCAAACTCCAATTTTCTGCCTCAATAGCTCAAACTTGCTGACAGGAAGTGGCTTTGTAAACAAATCTGCCAATTGATCTTTGGATCCTTTGAAATCGCAATTGCCGCCTGGTTGTCAATAAACACTTCTGTCTTATGATTCTGTTGGAGATGTAAATCACATAAAATTTTTTAGCCACAAAACTTGATTTACAAATTTGTTGTTGCCGCTATGAATTCGATTCTCGCAGATGGATTGTGCTACTCGTCTCCTGCTTCTTTGGCACCATGAAAAAACTCCCGACCCTAGATCGAAACAATATCCTGAAGTGCTCTTCATGTCATCAATGGATCCAGCCCAATTTTACTATCGAGAATCCACATAACTTGAAATTTTGATGACTCTCAAACTTGACACCATAATCAACAAGACCTTTAATATATCTCAATACCCTTCTTCTTGCCTTTTAAATGCATTTCACTAGCACAATGCATAAATCGAGAGAGAAGACTTACAAAAATGAAAAATGTCCGGCCTTGTTGCGATGAGATACATTAAACATCCAATCAAGCTCTATAATAGCCTTCATCAACTTTATCAACACCATCTTCCTTGCTTGGCCTTCTCCTTTTGGTTCATTGGTGTGCTAACCGCTTTGCACTCCTCCATCTGAAATTTTTTTAAGATTTCCTTAGCATATTTTTTTTGACATATGAACACATCATCCTCATTTTGTTTGATCTCAATTCCAAGAAAATAAGACATAAGACCAAGATCTGTCATTTCAAAAGCTTGCATCATTTCTTGTTTGAATTCTTCAACCAACCTTGTATCATCTCCAATCACTAAAAGATCGTCAACATAGAGAGAAACTATGAGAAAATTTTTCCTTATGTTTTACATAAAGAGTGGCCTCAGATAAGCTTTTTACGAAGCCTATGCTCAATAGGTGTTCATTTATCCTACTGTACCAAGCTCTTGGTGCCTGTTTTAATCCATAAAGGGCTTTTTTTAATAGATAGACTTTATCTTCTTCACCATGCATAACAAATCCCTCTGGCTGCTCCACATATATCTCTTCTTGTAAAACTCCATTTAAAAAGGCTGATTTGACATCTAACCGGAATACTTTCCAAAATTGTTGGCAAAGAATCGCTAACACCAATCTAATTGTATCTAATCTGACACCGGTGCAAACGTGTCGAATAATCAACACCAAAAATTTGTGCATATCCTTTTACTACAAGTCTGGCCTTGTATTTATTTATAGAGCAATCTGCATTAAGCTTTGTTCTGAAAACCCATTTAACTCCAATAACTTTTCTATCTTGAGGCTTGTCAACCAGCTCCCATGTGTTGTTTTTTTGAATCATTGAAATCTCATCTTCCATTGCCTTTTTCCATTTTGGATCCTTGAGTGCTTCCTCACAACAACCAGGTTCGCATACTGCTACATTGCATCTTTGATAAATGTCTGACAGCAGCCTTGTGCCTCTAATAGGAGGGTCATCTTCCAATTCATTTTGACACAACTCTGTTGTTTGGTTTCTGCCATAATCATCTTCAATATTGTTAAAAGGTCCAATTGTTTTTTGTGGGTTCTTCCAATCCCATTGTTGATCTTCATTGAAATGCACATCCCTAGAAACAAATCAACTTTCCAGTTTGAGGATGATACACTTTGTAGGCTTTTGAAAGCAAACTATAACCCACAAAAATACCAGAATTGCTTTCTTGTCAAGCTTTGTCGCTTAACTGTGGAACATGTGCAAAACAAACACAACCAAATACTTTAAGAAGGGTTAGTGAAGGCTTATATCCATACCAAGCCTCAAAAGGAGTTTTGTCTTTCAAAGCCTTGGATGGAAGTCGATTTTGAAGAAAAATCATTTGTGTTGGCCGCTTCGCCCAAAATTCCTTAGGCAATTCCTTCTCATGCAAAGCATGCATCCGGCCATCTCCATTACTTGATCTATTTCTCCTTTCACTAACTCCATTTTGCTCGGAGTGTATGGGGTTGTGAGTTGATGTACAATACCACTTCCTCACAAAATAGATTAAATTGTGTTGAGGTGTACTCCTTCCCATTATCTGATCTTAGAAATTGTATCTTGCAGCCACTTTGAGTTTCCACCATGTTCTTGAACTTTACAAAGACTCAAGCCACTTCATGCTTGAATTTCAAGAAAAAAATCCAGCACATCCTTGTAAAATCATCTATGAAAAGAATAAAGTATAGACTACCTTGTAACGATGGAGTTCTTTGAGGTCCTGCCACATCAGTGTGAATGAGTTGCGACTTTTTTAGAGGCTCTCCATACTGTTTTGGGAAATGACACTGTTTTTTGTTTACCAAATTGACGGGCATTACAATTTGGCGATGATCGAAATTTACTTCGTAAACCTTCAATCATATCTTTCCTCTTCATGTTCGGCATTCTTTGAATATGACAAGACCGAGTCGCTTATGCCGAGTTCAGTGGACCGACTTGAGTGATGTAGGCTGTCTGCTCCTCCACGATTGGATCAAATGAGAAGCTTTTTCCTCTCATTTTAACCCTTAAAATCTCCCGACCGGTAGTGTCAAAAATAAGACAATGTTGATTTTCGAAAAGAACTTTAAATCCCTTTTCTAACAATTGACCCACACTAAAAGATTTTGGTCAATGTCAGGCACATACAGAACTTCTGAGATTGTTTTCATACCTGAGCTAGTTGAAATCACAATGGTTCCTTTTCCTTTTGCAGAAATATAGTCACCATTCCCAATTCTGACTTTTGAGAATTTTACGGGCTTCAAATCCTTGAAAAGAGTTTTATCATATGTCATGTGGTTTGTACAACCACTATCAATCACCAAAGATTCAACTACTCCTTCTTGTGAGAAGCATGTTGCCACAAAATTTGATCTTCTTCATTTTGCTCTACAACCTTGGCATTGGTTTCATGTTGTTGAGAATTACCTTTGCAAATTACACTTCATGTCTAAGCGATTGCACTTGTTGCACTTTGCGTCCGGTCTTCTCCAACATCCGAACGGTGGGTGACCCATTTTGCCACAATGCTCACAAGGTGGGTAATTTTTCTTTTTACCTTTGTCTTTGCTTTGGCTACTTCCACTTTCATGATGCTTGGGCGGTAAAGCACCTTCAACCACGTGATCTTGTCTCATAAGCCTTCGCTCTTGGGCTGCAAGGCATGTAACACTCTGCTAAGGTGATTTTGGACAGATCCTTCGTATTCTCCAAGGTAGTTATTGATGCTTCGATCTCTCTCAGCATTTGTAACCAATTTTTTCCACAATTCTCGAATCGCTGAATTCAATCATCTTGAGTAGTCTAACCTTGTTCGCAATGGAAAGCAACCTATCGAGTATTCTTTGATTGTCTCTGAAATCTTTCATTCTCTCGCATCTCGAATTCCCTCATCAAGTTGAGCACTTGCATGCCTCGAATCCTCTCATCCCCTCGCGTATTCTTCCTTTAAGTAGTCCCAAATTGCTTTTGGTGTTTTGAGAGTCATGATTCTCGTGAAGATTATTGATGAAACACCAAAAGAAGAGACATGATCTTGCCTTTGCCTTCTTGGTCTTTTTCTCCTTGTGCAATTTTATTTGAGTCATGGTAGGATTTTCCGGCAGCGGAGGAATTTCGTAATCCTCTTCCACGGCTTCCCAAAGGTCCAACGCCTCCAAATAAGACTCCATTTTAACTGCCCAAAGGTCATAGTTGTCTCCATCAAAGGTGGGCAGAGCAATTTGTGAGAAACTTGCTTCACCTTCCATTTTCACAGGCCCCGTAAGAAGAAAGCTTTGATACCAATTTGTTGGTTTATGGAATAAACAGAAGTATTTAGGATACAGATATAGGAAAAATACGTAGATGAAAGGAACGGGAATCGCTTAATTTTTATTTACTGAAGCAATACATTTATAAGATTTTAATCCATGACACAACCACATTACCACTAAACTAGAAAGTGGGATGAACAGAAACTGCCACATACCCACTAAATAAGGAAGTGGAATAACTAAAGCTACTTTCTCCTAAAGCGTAGGAACCACTAATTGACTAAATCAAAGAAACTGAAACAATAATAAAAAGAAAACTTAATGCAGTCCAAAAGCAAATAATTAACACAACTTGTGAGAAATTTCGTTCAACATCCATTTTCACAGGTCCGTAAGAAAAAGGCTCTGATACCAATTGTTGGTTTTAGGGAATTAAAAAGAAACAAAGTAATGAAATATTGAAGGAGAGAATATATGAACTTAGAAGAGACAATTTGTGTTGAATGTTTGATTTTATTCCTTTGTCAATTACAGTATTTATAATGATTGTACTAGAGAAAAATAAATACTTCTCCTAGAGTCAAGGAACTACTACACTACTAACACCACTACGTGATACTTGCTCCTAAAGTCTGAACCACTACATCACTACTTGAAATGAAAATATTTTCTCCTAAAGTCTAGGAACCACTACTTTGACTAGGAAAAACTAGTTCAATAATTGAAATAATAAAAAAAATAAATTTGACAGCTGTAAAACAAATATAAAGAAGACATGTGAATCAATTGAAAAACTATAAGCAAAGAGAACGCAAGCAATGTAATTCTATAATGAGAAGGAGAATAACACAAATCCTCTGATAATGATGAAAATATTCAAACAGCTTACTAATTGTGCATATTAGTAAGCTGTAAACTGCACTAGTATCAGGAAGTGTTGTCTACGCTTCATCACCTCCTCAGTTTTTGGACAAAGGTCTGAAGATAACTTAAAATGTGCAACAAATAGTATAGAAACAGGTTTTCAATTAATTATAAATATTTGAAGCACTATTTCATTATATTTCTCATGTGATAGTAATACATTCCCTTCTTGTTAGTCCCTGTGAATCTCCAAACCAAGAATTTCCTTAGATGCAACTAGTTCTTTCTTTTCAAACTCATTGCTGAGTTGAGTTTCTAATACCTTGATCAAGGACTTATTCACATGATCCAGTCAACATATTATTAACATAAGGGAACAAGTATATAAAAGAACCGACAGGAAATTTTCTAAATTACTCAGTTACCATATTGAATTTTACAATTACCTTGCCTAATCACATCTGTTTCAGCCAAACAATCCAGAATTACAAGTAAAAGTTAATGAAATATCAGTCAAGAAATAGTGTTAAGAAAAATCTATAACTTACAAGTATTGTAAATTTGGGAGTTGACCAAGTTGTGGAACAAGTTGACCCGCAAGGTTTGCATTTCCAAGATCACTAGCCAAATGAAAAAATGTTTTTTTACTACATGTACAAACTACCATAAAACTAAAAGTAAAAATAACATAGATATCTTACACGCGGGTTACGCTATTGTCCTCGTTGCAAGTAACATTAAACCATGTGCAAGGGTTGACAAGGGTAGGATTCCAACTTTGAAGAACATTGTTAGGATCAATCAAACTGTTCTTCAACGCATTCAGGGCATCACCTATCATAGAAATAAGTCAAATACAATTACAAACATCCTTAATATATTAAATTGATAGGAGTAAAAATCAAACAGGCCTCAACATCTATGTTCCTCTAAATTAAAGATTGTTTTCAATTTCGTCCTCTAACTTTTTTCACTTTAAATTATGCCCCTAATTTGTGTTTTCATATTGCATACCAACTCCTCCTGTTGTATTACTCAATCAAACATATGAGGCAGAAACAAACAATAAAAACTGAAATGTGTCAATAAAAAAAATTGTCAGAAAGAATACAGCTAATTAATACAGCTGAAAGACAACAAAAACATGAAAATAAAATAAAAATAATCCAGTAAAGCATCAAGTATATATGCACAAAACTTCGCCACAACCCACCTTCTGAATTGCCAGAAACCTTGGGTACTGATTCAAGCACCAAAAATTCCCAAAGAAGAAACAAACACATGAAAGATGAAACCATCACTCGTTCCATGTTGGCTATCCTCTTCAATCATGCACATGCACTTGAATGTTTTTCATCCACAGCTCCTCTTAGGTACTGGTTGAAATGCATTATGCCCTTCAAGCTCAAAAGCAAATTGACCAAATTGACCAAAAGAAATTGCAATCAACTTATGGCCATACTCATACCATAACCGAATTCTGGGTAGTTCCAAGTTGTCTTTTTTTTCTTTGGTAGTTCTTATTTTGGAATATGGAGCTAGCTAGAATCTCATGTGGGGTGTCATCAGTTTCAAATTTTTAAGACAGAGAGAGGTTCGCGAGGTGTGATAAAAATGCCTTAAACTTGTGATAAGTTGGAGGAAGACTGAAGAGCCAAGTCAGCCAATGTTGCATTCTTTTGCACAGAAAACTCTACGTGTTGTTATTCTTTTATTTTATTACTACAGGTTTTATTACTAGAAATTTCATTGTGAAATATGAAAGTGAAGTTGAAAATGAAAAGGGAAAGAAAGACGTGGTTCACTACACAAGTCGTTGTTCATTGTAGCCTTTGAACATTGAACTAATTAACAAGTAAAAAAAAGTAAGGCCAAAGACGCGTTTGGACCCAAGAAGAAACTTCAATCATCATGCGCCTTTAATAAATATTTTTCATCATACACGTAGTCAACGCCAGGTCTTTGCTCCTGTGAGTTAAAACTTGGAAATATGGAAATTGTCATGTTATTACTGTCAAACAGCTTCAAGGAGTATCACCCACTTCCTCCTTGTCTTTAAACTCTGTTTTGATCATACTTGATTGTCCTTTAAATTTAATATCTCTTAGTTAACTTATTTATTCTCATAATTAATTGTTCAATAACATTTGATGCTAACTCCTTTATCATATAGGAACGTGGTATGGGTTGAACGATTGGCATAGGACATGAGTCTCGTGGTCTTTACTACCTCAATCATAGCCTTTATTGGATTTATAGTGCTTCCACATCACCCAAGCTCATTCATGAACGTTTAAGACACTCACATTTATCTAAATTAAAAGTAATGGTTCCAAGTCTTGAAAAAAATAAAGAACATATTCTGTGAGTCATGTCAACTAGGAAAACATGTTGTTTCTTCTTTTGTTAGGCATGTTGAAAGTCATGTTGATTCCCCCTTTTCAGTTATTCACTCTGATATATGGGGTCCTAGTCGGTGTTTTTTTCATGACTTATAGATATTTTGTAACTCTTACATATGAACTTTCTTGATGTACTTGGGTTTTCTTAATGAAAGAATGATTTTAAATTTTGTCCATTCTCACTTCTTTTATTAATGAAATTAAAACTTAGTTTGGTAAGACAATTAGATCTTTAGAAGTGATAATGCAAAATGATACTTTTCTTCTACTATTTCTTCTTTTTTGTCAGCACGGGACATTCTTCGTCAATCCTCTGGTCTTCATAATTTGTCTCTGACCGCTTCTAACTAACCCAAGTATTATTTAGACATGGTCTCTTCAGGCTAACTGAACACAAGTATTGTTTGAATGCAACCTTTTCAAGTTAACAACTTCAAGTATTTTTTGGACTCAGCCTCTTTGAGAAAATTACCACGAAAGGTGGATTTTTCAGAGAAGGGATGTTTAACTTATAAAAGTTCAACCTCAATGCAGAGAGAGATATACAATAAAGACTAAACTTAAGGCTTTTTACTAAAGAGGAAGAATAAAAGAAGTTACACAGAGCAAGACTATTAGAGCTTTTCTTTTCTCTTTGAATAGAGTGTTCTTGTCAACTTCAAATCTTCAAATTTGAGCTTGATATAGATGGAGGTCTTGAAGTAGCCATTAGACTTAGCAACTTCAAAATCTTCATTCTACCTGACGGAAGTATGTCCAACACTCTTTATCATTTAATGTATTCCTGACTTGTCAACATCATAGTAGAAAAAGGTCTTCATAATCTAAAGATTAGGTATTGAGAAACTGTATTTCTTTCTACCACATATCTTTGTGTCAGAAGATATCCTCTTTGACTATGTTAGGAACGTATTTTTACGAGGACTCAATTGACTTCTTCATGTTTTGTTGTTTCATGTGTTCTCTCGGACTAACTGTACATGAAGTAATAATTTGATTAAAGTCTAAGTACACAAAGATAATACATGACTAATACTCATCTTGTATTTTGAAGTTCAGTTGTTACTTTATTAGTCTAACTTGATTTTTATCTTATATGCATCATTCATCTCTTACAATATCACTTCGTCTAATTTTCTTCATGATTCTGAAAGCTCCATTCATCTTATAAGTTCAAACTTTAATCTTGATATTTTGTAATTATTAAAATTGAGGGATATAATTTGTCTTTAAACAAATTTGACTTAACAGTTTTCATATTTATGCAGATGTAATATTTTTCAAATAAAAATCATACTTTGCCCCCTTCATGGTTGAGTCCAATACACTTTAAGAAGTATTTCTTATTCCCTATCTTGGTTCATCACCTTCTTTGTAGGAATCAAAGTTCTGTAAATATTTTTGAAAAACATCCACCAGAGCATACTCAAAGGTCACCCATTTTAAATTGGTATCGTCCTCAAATTCCTAATGTAGAACATGAAGGTATTGAAAGACCGGTTTAATCATGTAATGAGGTCATCAAATTCCTCAAATTCACGTATGTGTATATTTGATTGATCTTGCAAATCTGATTGTCTAGTTTACCCTTTTGCCCTCGCCTTCTAAAAAAAGATCTACAACTAGAATCATCAAATGATGAATTATTAACTAATTTCCTTAAGTTATTTTGAATAGTAAAAATTTTATTTCCGAAGATATGCACTTCTTTGCAGTGTATTAAAAATGGGTGTTATAAACTTTAGCGTAAAAATTTGTTATGATACGTTGTTTAGAGATTCTAAAAAGTCGATCTTGTTTCTTTTGCAGATCTCTATGTCAGAAACACTCTTTTTGTTGTTCGTACTTTTCTCTTCACAAGTACTAGGTTGACCTCTTGTTGTTTTGAACGTGAGATTTTATCTAAGGATATGGTCTGCACATGCAAGAGCAAAGTAATCAAAGTATATATATATGTATAAAATTAATCACAGATCGATACTTAGCTTTTCTCTTGTCGTGCGTCTAATCTTTCATGTCCTTGAGTACATCTTCTAGGCCATGTGTTTATCTATGATAAGGTTTGTTCTTCTATAAGCACTAGGTTGATTCAGACTGAACATACACTTGTATTGTATTTTATAGTGGATACAATTCTTCATAAACTTGAGAAAGATGAGTTGAATTGTTTAAGTTTTGTTAACTTCGCCTATTTCTCACCTGCTTCATCTGATTAATGTTTTTTTATTTGTTGGCACTCTTTTTTGATTCAATCTTATCATGTATTTAGTCTTTATTTGTCTTCATATGTTTAAGTCTTGTATTTCTCTGTTAACAGGCTTCCTTCGTTTGATCAAGCAGATCCTTCGTCTGATAATTCAAAGACACTTGTTCGTCTCATAAGTTTAAACTTTTATCTTAATATTGTAATTATCAAAATCTAAGGTTATAATTAATCTTGATCCAACAGTGTTTCTATTAGACAATTCAGATTTCTAACCTTAGGACCATCACACTTTCATTGAATTGGTCAACATTTCTATTGTACTCACTTTTAGTCAAACTTTGAAATAGACTTGAGAATTGTTTCTCTTGAAAGGAGAAGAGCTCTCTTAGGGTTTTCTTCTTGAAACCTTGAATCTTATCTTTGATCCTAGCATCTAAGTGATAATTCTTCCTAAGAGCTTATTGAATTAATCATTCATTGCGCTCCCTCCTCTTTCCTAATCTATTTTCTATTTTGTTCTTCCTTTGTTCTTGGATCCGTGAATCAACACATCATAACCATGAGTTTGAGTTTGCTTTTGTGGTTATCTAGCGTATTTGTGAGTGATTGAAGGTTGGTGAATGAAGATTGGGGCAAAGTTTTGCTTATCCATAAAGATCCATCAACATTTCCTCATGGGTTTGCATCACCAAGAATTTAAAATATTTATTCCAAGCTTGGAGATTTTGATTTATATGCTCCAGCTTGAAGGAAATGTTGGAATTACACACATTATATGGGAAGTTATTCCAATAAATCATATTATTAATGTACCTAGTTAGTCACATATTCATGAATCTAGAAATTCATGAGCATGTACTTAAGAACTAGACCTTCATTAATATTTTTATAAATATATCACATTATATTTACTCCCTGAGTGCATGTAAATATAGATCAATTGAGTGGATTTATGCACTCAATTCACAACCTCTAGTCTCTTGAATAAATCAAAATAACATATACAAGTAAAAATAATTCTCATACTCTGAGTTAACGGTTATGATTAAGTTTAACTTAAACGTAAATTTTAAGTATGCTAAATTATAAAATACATTGATATACTCTAGTTTTATTTCAACATTTCAAAATTTACTTTATTTAAAGATTTAATAAGTTAACATGTTGCTTCTTCTATAAAATATAAAATTAGTAAGAACATAATATTTTACGTTATAAATAATGAATTAACAGAAATGTTATTTGTAAAATACACTTTATAAGTAGGATAGAGAAAAGAGAGAAAAATATAAAAGGTAGTAAATGATATGTTAATATAAATAGACATTAAAATATTCTATAGATTTTATAAATCACAATATTCCATATTCCACAATGATTAGTGTCTAAGTTAAAAAAAAAATACACTACTATAAATCGATCTACATATTTTAAAGAGAAACTATTCAAAATGAAGGAGTAATAGTGATTGAACATGATTATTAATTTGTTATCAAAGTGCTTCTTAAGCTCCCTACGCCGCAATATCTGTTGCGGAACCTCCGCATCTTCTCCCATGGATCATATTTTTATTATTATTATTATTATCATTATTATTATTATTATTAGTTTATTTATTTGTTATTATTATTTTTTATTGTAATAATCATCAATCAAAGAGAAAAGATATGAAGTTTGCACCTCATTTATATACATGCAACAGGTGCCATCAGTGATGTGGGACTTCACACCCCTCCAATATTGCACTTTCAACACACCCCTCCCACGCCGAGGACTGGACTTCTCAAGCGTGGAAACTATTCAAATGGGGTGCTTCAATACGACCCGATATTCTACGGGTAGTCCAATATTGGTCTAACGGGTGGCCCAACATCTTCATCGACATCTAGGATAAGCTCTGATACCATGTAGAAATTGTGGGTTGGGCCTAACTCAACCCCACAAAATTGGTTTTTAGTGTGAGGTTTGCACCTCACTTATATTCATGCAACAGGTCCTATCTCTAGGTGATGTTGAACTTCACACACTTGGGATTTCGTCCAATATTAGATTTCCAACATCAAATGTCTTCAACATTCATAGAACTAAAGAAAAAAAATAGAAAACCAAAGTTCTGAAGATACCCCACGCGAGTAGGAACTTAACTCGCGCAAGATAGAGTTTCATGGGTGTCAAAATTTTGCTGCCACCATATCTCTTATTTCAGACGTTATTTCACAAAAACTATTGTTGGATATGTAGTTAAATGGGTTAGGAAGCTATTGTCAAATTTTCGCATCCATCCAATGGTGCAAAGCTCAGATGAGGCATTAAGAAAAACTGCTCAAAGTTTATGCAAAAAAAGAAGTGATTGTCGATTTCATATCCAATAGCTTGCATTAGCCAGTTGCTCCTCTCCTTACTGGTATCACTCTTTTCCTAGAAGTTTTATAAGTATTCTCTTGCATAAGTTCATCAATTCAATAGAGAATTCGATCTAAACCACCAATAGTATGGTGGTGCATAGGATCAATATAAGTGTTCAAGGTCAAGGAATGATATTAAGTGAATGAATGTATAGTAGCACTTAAACAAAATTTTAGCAGCAAGTTTAAAAGGACTACATAGCTGAAAAATGCATTGAGTGAATGATTTTGCAGCAACACTTTGCTCAAATTGCTGTAGCAAGTTCAAAATGATTATGCAGCCAAAAGAATACATTAAGTGAAGGATTTTACAGCAATACTTAACTCAAATTGCAGCAGTAGGTTCAAGATGACTATGCAGTAAAAAAATGCATTAAGTGAATGATTTTGCAGCAATAATTAAATTGCAACAACAAATTTAAGATGATTATGCAGCAAAAAGAATGCATTAAGCGAATGAATTTGCAACAATACTTAGGGAGAATGACCCAAATGGGTCTCTTTGTTTAACTATTTACGAAAATAGGTCAGTTTTGAAACTATTTACAGAAATGTGGTTGTTTTGTCATGTGTCACTTTCTACGTTGGTTCTGAAACAACCGATATAAAAAAGTGGTACTTTCTACATCGATTGTAAATTTTGACTGATGTAAATTCATGAAAGAGAACACTTTCTACATCGGTTAGATGAAAAACTGATATAAAAAGTGCCACTTTTTTACATCAGTTGTTTTAGAACCGATGTAGAAAGTGACAAGTGGCAAAACAACTCCATTTTCGTAAATAGTTTTAAAACATATCCGTTTTCGTAAATAGTTAAACAAAGAAACCCAATACTTAACTCAAATTGCAACAACAAGTTCAATATTATTATGCAACAATGGATTGACAATAAAATAATACAAAAGCGAATGGAAACAATTCTAAAAATGATGTATATTTAAAGTTGAAAGGAAAACAAAAATGCAACAATGGATTGGCAAGAAAATGCATGAAAGTGAATAAATTCACAATAGTTTGAGTTCTATTTTACTGCAATCAAGTTCTCAATTCCCCATGCATTCATTGTCCATTTAAAACATGCTCTTATTATGCAAATGTGAGGGCCAACACTAGATTGAACAATTTATGCAAAATAGAGTTCATTTTCACTTTAAAACACCTTAAATACATAGCATTTGCATCTATACTCAACACATAATAATCACCATGTTTTCCACTTAACTAATGATTGTTACAACCATATTTTCAAACATTAGCAGGGGATTTCCAATATGCAATTTGAGAATACAACTACTACTTCCACAAAACTCACACATCATGCTTATTCATGTATTTAAGACTTGTTCAAAGAAAGAATCAACAACTTTTACAATTGATGGAGGACCATTTCCATTAGAAGCTCAACTGCAAGGAGAAAGTCAAAGAAGAATCACAAGGTCAATATTCAGGAGGATACAAGAGCAAGAGCAAGAAGAGTTGACCAAGTCAAAGTCAACTAAGAAGACTTGACTTTTATTTTAAGACCTTGTAATATTCTTAGTATTTTGTAATTTTCCTTTTTAATACTTGAACAATTAAATAAGTGTAATTTGTCCATTGATTGGAGCTTGTAGCTCACGGCCTAGTCTGGGTGAATTGGACCAAAAATTACTATGTGTGAGAGTGAGAGAGTGAGCTACACTTGCTTGAGTGAGAGTGATCCATGTGCATGTGCAAGTGAGTGGAATTTCCACTAACCAAGTTTAAATTAGAACCTTTAGATGGGTTCTTGATCTCAAGGGCTGGAATTTAAACTTCATTCCACTAATTAACTTAAATTCCAACCATTAGATTATATCTAAATCACATGGCTGAAATTTAAATCAATTAGTCACATTTTTGGCACCACTTTGGATTCAAACTTGGCCTTTAGATTAATGTTGGATCTTATGGTTGTCATTAATCAAGGAGTGGTGATCTGTGGCACTCATTAGGATCAACATCACCACCCTTGATTATTGCCTTAATCCTAAGAACCAAATTGAATCTGGTTTTGCCTCCAAGATGCATCACATGCTTCACCACTCACCCAAGGCATTTTGGCGCCATTCATTAGTAGTATAATTAGGAGAATTTTTGAATTGTAAACACTTTTGACAAAATTTTCAGAAATTGAATATAGCAAGTGTTATTTCTTAGAGAGAGTTCTCTCTTAGGGTTTATTCTTTAACCTTAGAATCTTATCAACGGAGATCACTCCTTGTGGCGATTCCTCATTTGGCTTATTGCAATGCATAGCGCCATTCCATTTCTAATCTCTACTCCATTTTCTATTTTAATTCTTGTTCTTGAATTGAGTCCTCATTCTGCAAGTTTCATCATCCATTCCGTGGAGTTCTAATTGAAGAATGAAGATTGGGACAACTTCAAGCATGTTCTCAAGCTTGCTTGTAACAACAATTCACACACATTATAAATCCAATTGAAGAGTCTTTTAGAGAAAATGAGAGAACGAAGGTGAGGAAGAATGACGTAAATGAGATGGTGTGGGGTTCACCCATTTCCAACTAGGGTTATAGGGCCCCACCAATCAGATTTTGGTTTGTTAAATCAAATGTAGGTGTGAGGCCAATTTTGCCCCCAGGACCTCCGAATTCTGTCGTTTCAGTTTCACAAAGTGTCTAAGATCTTGTACTATCGTATTTTATGTTTTAAGATGAATATTTATTAATTCTTCCATTAATCTTAATTTATTAATTAAAATATTCATTTTATCCACTACCTTTAGTAATTTTCCTAATGAGTTGACTGTTGACTTTTCAATTTAAATGCTATTATTTCATCAATCACCCCAATCATTTCTAAATCAATATGTTGCATTATATTTGAGGTTATAGGATATTTCTAGCCCAATTTCATAGAGTATATGGCAAAATAACCATTTTGCCCTACCTTGAGAATTAAAGAATTTATGTGCTAGTTCTCAACGAACACTTTCAATAACATGTCATTAAGTATTTGAATGTCATATCTATGAAAGATTCACAAAGACCATCGGTTTGGAAATACAAGTGAATCCTACGTGGATTCACAGTGACCCTCGGTTTGGAAATACAAGTGAATCCTTCGTGGATTCACAATCACCCTCAGTTTGAAAATACAAGTGAACCGTTCGAGCATTTCTAATCTTAAATTATATGGTGGGTGTAAAATGACTATTTTACCCTTACTCTCAAAATGAGAATGTTACATGGAGCATCTCTTTCTCAACTAAACATTTCATTATTCAAAAGCTTCTTTGATTTCAAAGATCACCTAGGACCTGACAGATCATCTGCTTGAATATTTGAAGTTGAGTCTAATAATTGCCAATAAGTAGCTTGGAGATTACAAGGGTTAGAATTTTGTTGGATCATATCCTCTTTCTGCCACCATTCATCCCATTTTTCTGCCAACCCTTCACCCTCAAGCATTTTCACCACCTCAAACATCTTTGGTCTTTCTGTAGGGGAGCTTTGTGTGCATAGCAAGGCCACTTGGATCACCTCTTCCACTTCTGTGTCCTTGAAATTTCCCTGTAGTTCTAAATCCACCAGCATCTCCAACCTCTTGTCTTTAAGAAGTTCTTTCACCTAGGATCAAAATAATTCAATTATTAGTTCACAAATCATCATAAAAAATATAACACCCTAACTTCTCTACAACTACAGGAGCAACAGAATATTAAATGTAACACCCTAACTTCTCACAACAAAAATCAAACGAACTAATATAAAATTCAAAACTACTAACATTCCCGACTAAGGGTAACTACAAAATAACAACAAAGTAAAGAGTCTTTGACATAATAGAGTCCCTTTGCCTGAAAAGCTCCCTACTCTAAGACTCTTCAACCACAAACCTGCTAATCATCTTCTCACCCATTTGTGGCGTCATCACAGTTGTCAAACCGTAAATACAACCAAAGGGTTAGCTCACAAATTCATGATAATAATGGAAATAACAACAATAGCATACAAGACTATTGGATCAAGATTGATTCAAGGAAAATCATATCCCTGGATTTTGATAATTATAGTATTAAGATAAAAGTTTAAAGCTTATAAGACAAAAAAGCTCTTTGGACTTAACAAACGCAAGTTAAGTATGGTCAGACGAAGGTTGTCTATTAACATACAATCTTATGAATCAACAAATGCAATTAGAGCAGATTAACGAACGAACCAAATGAAGAATGCCAACAAGTCAAAGTTAGCACACTAGGAGATGAAGGTCACTCTAATACAACAATGAATCAAAGTATCAGACTAAACAAAGTCTTTGTCTAAACAGACGAATGGTACTCTTCAACAGATGAAGTAAAGAACAAACAAAAGAAGATTAGATGCACATCAAGATCAAAGCTAAATACCAGTTCTATCAATTGAATCTACACACTACAACTCTGATCACTTTGTTATTTTATGTGCAATCAAAATAAGTCCTTATAAGAGTCCACGTTCAATATTAGAAGTCAACCTAGTACTCGTAAGAGAAAAGTACAAAAAGCAAAAGAGATGATTCTGACATAAAGGTTTATAGAAGAAAGAAGACCAACTTTTCAGAATCTCTGAACATCTTATCAAAACAAATTTTAGCACTAACATTGACATGAATATGCTCGCATTTAATGCAGATGAACATTACGTGCTCAAGATATTCGTTGACGGAATATTTGTGTCTTGTTTTGTTTAATGACTACATCTTCCTCTATAAAAGTACTTAAGCTTGAAGATTACAAGTTAGCGAACACGTCGCATCTAAGAAGAACTTTTAGTTCTTAGAAAAACAAATCTTCTTGTAATCTATTCTTGTGAGCTTAACTTGTAAATCCCTCCTTGTGTGGAGGTTGAATTTTAATAAAGCATATTTGTATAATCTCTCTCCATGTAAAAAAGAGTTAAACTCCCTTCTATCGTCCTACATCTTAGTGATGGCTAGCTTGGAAATCCTGTTGTGAAAGAATATTTGTTTCACCTGGAAGGGCTGGGATAAAAGAATACTCGTTCACACGAGGAAAGGTGTCTAGCAGAGGTTAAACAAAGAATACTTGGTTCACCTGGAGAGGTGTCTAGCCTTAATAAGCTGTTATAAAAGAATACTTAGTGTTGTTAGCTAGGATTGGTAGGATTCAAAGAAAACTCAGTTATATTTTCATTCGGTGAGAGTGAAATCTTAGCGAGTTACTAAGAAATTGGACGTAGTTTCACTAAGACAAACCAGTATAAAAATCAATAATGTTATTCTTCTATCTCTCTATCTTCACTCATAATTGTTTATTTCTTTCTTAAATTTTTGTTATTTTAACTAGAACTAATAAGGGTTAAATTGAACTAAGTCTTTCAAACAATCTTTACATCATCTACACAATTTTTTTATTTGCGTCTGCTTCTGACTTGATTAGACTCATTATTCACAATCTTATCACTTCTATGTTTGATCGTATCAGGTGAAGTACTTAAGTTTGGAAAAAAAATTAATTACACAATTCAACCCTCATTTATTTCTTGTGTATTTTGTCTTTACAGTTTGATATCAGAGTTCAATCTGTAAGTGTTAAGCACCTCACAACAGCTAGAGGAAATGATTTGAGATGACAAGCTCATCAACTATGTTCAAAACTAGAGGATCATCAATGAATAAGCCTCCATATTTTCCTAGATATGATTATCCTGATTGGCTGATCAAAAGGAAATTCACATCTAATCCACCTAATATAGACTTTGGATGATAATCACAAAAAGAGACATTCCCTTCACAAAACAAGAATCAAAATAGGGAAATGAGGAGTTCTCTACAACGAAGCTAAACAACAAAACTCTTTACACTATCACTTATGCTCTATCAAGAACAGAGAATAATAGATTTTACTCCTACAAGACAGCAAAGGAACTATCAAATACTCTCAAAATATCCTATGAAGGAACTGAAGATGACAGATTTAAGAAAGCAACCACTCTCCAATGTGAATATGAAATGTTCATGATTGACAAAGGAGAATCAATCGATAGCATGTTCCAAAGATTCTAAACTATCCTAAATGGTCTAACTACTCTGGGCATAACTTCACTAAAGTCTTAAAAAAATATGAAAATTCTGGATAGCGTCCCACCTGCTTAGGAAGCTATGTCAACTGTCATCTCTGTTGGCAGAGATACGAAGACTGTAATTCTTGACGAGCTTATTGGAGCGCTAAGGGTTCACAAAGTACACCTTTACAAGAGAGAGAAAATGAAAATCCAAGAACCCATTGTCTTGCCCGTTGAAGAAGAATCTTCAAAGAAAGAAGAATAACAAGGCTCTCAAAGCAGAAGCTAAGCCTACAAACTCTGGAAGATCGGGAGATTCATTCAATGATGAGGTTTCCTTGATGGCAAGGAAATTGAGAAAAATGATGGTGAAGAAAGGAAGAGGACAAAAGTACTTCAAAAGGATAAACAAAAGGTTTCCAAAAAGGAGACCTCTAAAAGAAGAAGGTTTAGAGATAGTCTGCTACGACTGAAAAGAGCTAGTGCACACTAGAAATGAGTGTCCCAAACTCAAAAGAAGATGGATTTATGAGAAAGGTAAGAAGAAAAGAGTTTTCTAACATGGGAAGACTTAGATAATGAAAGCAGCAAATCATCTAATGAACAAGCTGCAAATATTTGTCTAATGGCAAATGTATTGGACTCATCTGAGGTACATCACTTAAATTTTTACTCTTCATTTGCATCTTCCTCATCTGAATTAGACCCAGATAATGAAAAGATATCTTATGAGACTTTATTGGAAAATTCTCATTTTATAGCCAACAAATATAAATAGTGCAAAATTTGCTAAAATCAGCACTAGATGACGTTTCCAAACTTAAGGCTATAAATGAAAATCTCTCAAGAAAACATCATATGATGAATCATCATCCACACCTAAATCACATGAAACTCAACCTCTATCTGAAATAAAAAAATTTAAAGAAAGAAAATAAAGTTCTTAAAAAAGATTTAACCAAATTCACTACTAGTTCTTCAAAGCTGGACAATCTCTTAAAATAGGAAAGAACTCATTTTAATAGAAGTAACTTATGATTTGATCCTTCTAAGGAGGAAAATAAAAATTAGGTCACGTTGAAGCTACATGCAAAGCAGTCTACACCCTACGTATAAACTAAGCCCAACTTCAGAAAAAGGCAATAGATATTCTCAAAACCAGGGCCATCCATACAACTTTAAGAGGATAAACTCTAACAAGAAATGAACTAAGGATATTCGGGTACCAAAATCTCATATGTTTTATGTTGCAGATATCCTCAACAGGAGAATAGAGAAATTTTGCTCGGTACCTGAACCGTGGATGCTCGCGACACATGACAAGAAACCTGTCTATGTTCCACAACCTCATACCAATAAAGATTTGTCTCTCATGCATGCGTTTAATGCAAATGAACGCTCCATGCTCAAGATATTCGTTGAAAGAAGATTTGTGTCTTACTATGTCTAACGACTACATTAGAAATCTTCCTTTATAAAAAGACTCAAGCTCAAAGATTACAAGTTGGCGAACACACTACATTTAAGAAGAACTTCTAGTTCTTAGAAAAATAAATATTCTTGTAGTCTATTCTTGTGAGCTTAACATGTAAATCCCTCTCTTTTAGAGATTGAATTTTGAGAGAGCATATTTGTAAAATTTCTCTCTGTGTACAGGTTATGTCAACAACAACAACAAAAAGAAGTTAAACTTCCTTCTATCATCCTACATCCTAATTGGTGTATATCTGGAAGCGGTTGTTGTAGAAGAATATTTGGTGTTGTTAGCTATGAGAAGTTGGATTCAAAGAATACTCGATTGTATTTTTACTCGATAATAGTGAAATCTTAATGAGTTGGTAAGAAACTGGACGTAGTCTCATTGAGACAAACCAGTATAAAAATCAATTGTGTTATTCTTCTCTTTCTCTTGTCTTCACTCACTATTGTTAATTTATTTTCTTAAATCTTTTTTTATTTTAACTGGAACTAATAAAGGTTAAATTGAACTAAGTATTTCAAACAATTTTTACATCATTTACACAATTTTTTTTTATCTATGTCCGCGTCACGAAGTACTTAAGTTTGCAAAATTCTTTAACTAAACAATTCAACCCCACTTCTTTCTTGTGTATTTTATCTATAGAAAGGAAATCGATGCCTAAGAGTACATGTCACCCCTAACTAATATAAAAACCATTGCTTATTAAATGAATAAAATATCAACTAGTTAATTTTAAACTTTAAGCCTAAAATAAATTTTAAATCTTTTAAAAAGAAAACTATTGGCTAGGACCATGGATCAGATCAACTAGGACCGACCCGGTTCGCAAAAAGGGTTGAAGGAACCCTAGTCCCTGTGGCACTCATGGCAATGATAGCCGGCGAGAGGCTTCTAGTAACAGGGATGGGTCCAACGAAGCTCTATTAAGAAGTCGCCCCCCATCAATCATCTTTCACATGATCTCTCTCCCTATCTCTTTCCTCCTTAACACTCAAACTCTCTCTCTTCTCTCATAAGCTTTCTTCTTTGTCGCTGGCTCCCGCGATGGTTTTTACCCAGTTGTCGGTGGGGCTCCATGGCCACCGATGAGTTTCCCCTCACACCACTAGCCCCCGTCACTAATAACCATTGCACAACCCCACGCAGCAACCACTATGCTCCCTAAACAACAACCCAACTGCAACACCCCACCACCAAGCACCAACGGCAACTGTCGACACCAAGCCACAGGCCGCTATTTAACAACAACACACACACACCAGTTAATCAACAAAAGATAACACCAAACAAAACACCCACAACCTAAGACCCCAAAATCAATGGACGAAAAAGAATGTCATAGCACCAAACAACAAAGGTTGATATAAAGCAATGAGCATCCCACAGTACAATGCACAACAAATCGAAACAAGCCAAATGAAGAGGCAATGAAAATGAGGTGCAAAGGTATTGAGCCACGAGGAAGAATAAAAAAGAAAGCCAAGCCAAAAATATTCAAATCAAATAAACAAAAGAAAATGTTAGGTTAAATTTGCTTAAAGGAAATTTAAACCCCTCAAATTTTAATAGTTACAGAATAATATATTAAAAGTCTGATGTTATAAAACAATTGGACTCTTCGGTCATATCAAGGGATGCACAAACCAAATGAATATTTCATTTGAATAGACGAAATATAACAAACACATTGAACAAAAGATGAAGTCAAGGACAGACTAATAAAAGATTGGACGCACGACAAGACCGAAGCTAAGTATCAATTCTATTGATTAAATTCATACTCTCAAACTTTAATTACTTCGCTTATTTTACGTGCAAACTAAGTTCTTATGGAAGCCCACGTTCAAACAATGAGTCAACCTTGTAGATGTTAAAATAAAAATACAAAAAGAAAAAAAAAACATGTTTCTAACATACGGAGATTTGGAGCAGAAAGCAAATCAACTTTTCAAAGTCTCTGAACCTCATATCAAAACAAATTTATGTGTTGAAGTTAACAAGGCCGGACTAGTGTTTAATGCAAGTGAACGATGCGCACTCAAGATATCCGTTGAAAGAAGATTTGTGTTTTGCTCTGTCTAACAACTACATCAAATCTTCTTTTATAAAAGGACTCAAGTTTGAAGATTATAAGTTGGCGAAACAGTGAAGAATCCAAGACATAAAGTATATTAAAAAAGCTTTATCCCATCTTCTCCTAAGCCTCAATGAGTGATGGATGCTAAATGTAAATCTCTTTCTATGCATAGGTTGAATCTCAGTTGAGTGATCAAATTTGTAAATCACTTTCTGCGTAAAAGATGAATCTTATGTTAGGAATCTTAACCCAAAATACATATTTGGTGGTACTTCGCTTGGAGATGTTGGGATAAAAGCATACTCATTTCGCCTGGAGAAGCTGGGATAAAAGAATGTTCACCTTGCCTAGAAAGGTTGGGATAAAAGAATACTCACTTCACGACTTAGATAAAAGAATAATCACCTCGCCTAAAGAGTTGGGATAAAAGAAAACTCACTCAGTCTAGAGAGGTTAGGATAAAATAATACTTACTTTGCCGGGAGAGGTTGGGATAAAAAGAATACTCATTTCACCTAGAGTGGCTGGGATGAAAAAAATATTTACTTTACCTGGAAAGGCTAGGATAAAAGAATATTCACTTAACCTGCGGGCACTATGTTCCAAAGAATACCTAGTTGTCTAGCCTAATCAAGTTGTTTCAAAGAATAATTGGTGTCTAGCCTAAAGAGGTTGTTGTCAAAGAATACTTAGTGTCTACCGAAGAGGCTATTGTCAAAGAATACTTGTTGTCTAACTTGAAGAAGCTACTGTCATAAATACTTGGAGTTATTAGTTAGGAGTGGTTGCATTCCAAATAATACTCAGTTGTAATTCACTCAATAATAATGAAATCTTAATTGTTGCTAGATAAACTAGTATAAATCTGTTTGTGTCTTGTTCTCTCTTTCTTATCTCTTTAAATTACAAGTTATTATTACTTGCTACTCCCAGGAGTTAAATTAAATAAGTCTTTCATGAAAATCTTTAAATCCATCTGATGATTTTTTCTTTGTTGCATCTGTGTTTGATCAAGCAGACTCAAATTTTGAAAAGGATCAAAATCCTTAAGGAAAATTTTAATTACATGATTGCACCTCTATTCTAGTGTATTTTTGCTTTTACAACAAAGAAAAGAGGAAAAATCCATTATTATCATAAAATTTGAACTACCTTAACCAAGAATGTAAGGATGACGCAAGTTCCTAAGAGAACTCGACACTATGCATAGAAGGGTGAATCCATGCCTCAGTGGTGGATCCAAGGGTCCTCAGACTGTACTTGGAGAAAGGGAGAGATGCTCCAATCGTTATGGGATGGTCATTGCTTGAGAGTTGCAAGGACTGCACCACTAATTGAAACAGAGAGAGGGACGGTTAAGCACCGGATGGAAATTTAGGATTCTATGTCATCTAGATTAGATTAGATGGGAGCGAGGAAAGAGATAAGTACTTATGTGTAAATCTTATTTTATATGAAATATTAAGAAAAGATATCTTAATTGAAATTTTGAATGTTATTCCTAACAATTTAATCTAAATTTGTTATAGGTGAAAATTTATTAATTTAAATAAGGAAACTCAAATTCAAAATTCTAATTTTCGAAGAGGGGTGTTACACCAAATCCAAATAATAGCATATCTTTAGTTCAAGAAATTTTGTGTGCATAGCAAGGCGACTAATAACATATGTTTAGTAAGAAAAATACTTACCCAATCAAGCAACATGACATCATCATCATTCGCATGTCGTGCTAAATCTAAAGCTCTCTGTCCCGTTATTAGTTCAAGAAGAGTCACACCATATCCAAAAACGTCAGTCTTCTCAGAAAACTTTCCGGTTGAGAAGTACTCTGGTGCTATATGGCCAATTGTACCACGTACAGCAGTAGTAACATGAGTATCTTTGTAATTCATAAGCTTTGCTAAACCAAAATCTCCAACAACTGCTTCAAAGTCCTCATCCAACAATATATTAGCAGCTTTGACATCACGATGAATAATCTTTGGGTCACAATGATCATGCAAATAAGCAAGCCCCCTAGCTGCTCCTAGAGCAATACGCTTCCGGATTGACCATTCAAGTACTGGTTGTGATTCTGGACGGTCTACAAAAATACAATCAATATTCATAAAAGCATTTTGAATATCAGACATACATAATTTGAGATGAAAAATAAGGCTTGCATAACTAGCAGAAAAGGATATGAGACAAAAGATATTACTAGAGAAACACATTGAGGTAAATGAGTAATAAAAGCAATGTATATCACATTAATCATCCTCAATAGAGTAGACTAATGATGCTACCTCGTAAACATGAAGCTACACTTCCATTAGCCATAAATGGGTACACGAGCAAACGTTCAGTAGGTGTCATACAAAAACCACGCAGGTGAAGCAAATTTCGATGCACAGCCATGCTGATCATTTCCACTTCGGTTTGAAATTGTAGTTCCCCACCTTGGGTGCGTTCCTCAAGTCTTTTTACTGCTACAAGATCACCATTTGTTAAGCGCCCTTGATAAACCTTGCCAAATCCACCTCTACCAAGAATGTTTCTGTTGTTAAAGCTATCTGTTGCAACTTGCAGTTCACGCAGTGAAAACCTTTTTAGCTGACCAAGGTGAACTGCAGGATCCTCTTCAGCTGGCAGTGGAGAACACACAAAAATCAGTTATGGTTATTATATCTTGCTTTAACCAGTATGCGTATAACATATTTTCTGCTAATTAACTAACCCGCGTCATCGAAGAAAAAATCCCGTGGTTTCCTTCTTTTCCAGTAAATAATTGCAATTACTGGGGTTGCAAACATCAGTATAGCACCCAAACCCACAACTCCTCCGGCAATGGTTCTAATTGCATGGTTACTTTTACCTTCAAGGATTAACAGAAGTAAATCGAAAACAGTCACTCAATTCAAAAAAAAAAAAACCATGTATCCTATTGAATGGAATAGGATAAAAAGTTCAACATTATTTTCAACTTTCTTTCTTGAACTTGACCATGAGTAACATTCTATTAGGATACCAAACAGAAACCATAAGTAACACCCCTCATATGACAGAGGGTATTATCAGAGTGTAATAAACCACAACGAACAGGGGCAGTTAGGGAAAATCACACCATTTCAATATACTTACAGTAGGAGATGGAAACAAAAGAAAAAAATAACAAACTAGTGGGGTAGCACGGGAATTGTGGGAAATTGTTACAAAAAGTAAAGAATATATATAGGAAGGGGAGAAAAACAAAAGAGGGGGGAGGGGGAGAGAAGAACAGTAGAGAGTCGTGACTAAGGAGATTGGCCTCTCGAAAGCCAATTTGTTATCTTTACTATTCCGTTATTATTTGCGTAAATACATACTGAAGTTTATATTCTGTTATGCTGTGTTTTCCTTATCCTGTACATTTGCTACTGTGATATTTGGTTGTGAGTAGATTTGGAGGGTAGGGGTGTTACACAGAGTTATATTTTCAGGTTATGTTTTTAAGTCATGTTATTCTTTAGAAAATGAAATCCATCACCAAAATACCAACATACCTGAAGTATTTGGTTGAGGGATAGCATTTGGTGGTGGAGCAAGACCCACACCCACAGCAACTCCTCCGGTAGAGGTTCCATTAGTATGGTTACTTTTACCTGCAAGGATTAACAGAAGTAAATGGAAAACTGTCACTCAATTCAAAACAATCTTTATATCCTATTGAATTGAATAGGAAAAAGTTCAACATTATTATCAACTTTCTTTCTTAAACTTGACCATGAGTAACATTCTGTTAGGATACCAAACAGAAACCCAAAAGTAGCACCCCTCATATGACAGGGTATTGTAAGAGTTATATTTTCAGGTTATGCTTTTAGGTCATGTTATTATTTAGAAAATAAAATCCATCACCAAAATACCAACATACCTGAAGTATTTCGTTGAGGGGAAGCATTTGATGGTGGAGCTAGAGTTCTATTACTCAAGAGAGGATTACCCCTAAAACTGTTTTGACAAATAAATGGGTTAGTTTATATCTCATTCCTCAATAATGATAGTATGTGTTTCACATCAGAAATATGGGACTCTGAAGTGGGGTTTATATTGGGCTCTTGAACCATAATGGCCATTGGCCAACAGTTCTAGTATGGTTTGCCCAATATGCTAATTGAAACACACAAAGCTATCTGCACCAACCTGCTGGAAGTAAAAAATGAAAATGAACCGTTGATTGGGACATCTCCTGTTAAGTTGTTGTACGATAAATCACTGGATTGAACAATGACTGTGGTGTCAGGTTATGCATAAAATAACACAACACTAGTATAGCAAAGTATCTAGATATAGGAGTGAAGCTCACAGCACTTGCAGTGAATTAACAGTGGTCAAACGCCAAGGAATGCTTCCTGATAAGCTGTTATTGTTGAGACGCCTAGTTCAGGAAGCAGAGCCATTTAGTTTGCAGATAATAAACTATTGACAGAGAAAAGTAACAAGACATGACAGCAAACAACCATGAAGTAGCAAGTGTGATTCACATGTGCTATAATAACTTTATACATCTATTTCATGTGATTATTTAGAATGATACTTCTCATGTGCAAGTGCTCAAATTATATTACACGATGTGTTGGAACTGAAATAGCCATATTTTGGGTGCATAATCTGCCACCATTATATGTGCAAAAGCAAAAACTATGAATGCTAAATGAAGAAACAAAATTGAAACTGATTTAAATAAGTTTTTCTGACGAAAGATATGAGATTAAGGAAATCATGTCATACAGAAACCGTAGTTTTTTAAGGTTGGCCAATTTCTCTGGAATGGTACCAGTAATGCTGTTCGAGTAAAGATCCAAGCTCACCAAGTTTGTCAAACTTCCAAGCTCATCTGGGATTTTCCCAGTTATATCATTACTAAAAAGTTCCCTGTCAATGAAAAGAAAAATGTTCAGAAATGGGCAAAGAAAAAGGTCCAATAAATAACTAAATACTACAACGGCAGGGACTAAAATCAACTAGAAGTTAACATGGTAAAAATCGAACTAAACAAAATGTCAAGGTATGTGTGCTACGCAAAAACAAGACTGAATCAATTGAAGAACTATAAGCAAAGAGCATGAAGCAATGTAATTCTATAATGAAAAGGGGAGTAACACAAATCCTCTGATAATAATGAGGATAAAGAAACCTCTCTTAAAAGAATTGAAATAAAATGCATTGATGAGCTTATGAGTTGATGATAATATTCAAACAGCTTACTACGACTGTGCATATTAGTAATCTGTAAACTGCACAAGTATGAGGAAGTGTTGTCTACGCTTCATATCCTCCTCAATTTTTGGGCAAAGGTCTGAAGATAACTTAAAATGTGCAGCAAATAGTGTAGAAATGGGTTTTCAATTACTTATAAATATTTGAAGCACTACTTCATTATATTTCTCATGTGATAATAATACTTTCCCTTCTTGTTAGTCCCTGTGAATCTCCTAACAAAAGAATTTTCTTAGATGCAACCAGTTCTTTCTTTTCAAACTCATTGCTGAGTTGAGTTTCTAACTTCTTGATCAAGGACTTAGTCACAAGATCTAATCAACATAACATAAGGTAACAAGTATATAAAAGAACCGTCAGGAAATTTTCTGAAAAACACAGTTACGATATTGACTTTTTCCATTACCTCGCCTAATCACATCTGTTTCAGCCAAACAATCCAGAATTACATGTAAAAGTTAATGAAATATCAGTCAAGAAATAGTGTTAAGCAAAATCTATAACTTACAAGTATTGTAAATTTGGGAGTTGACCAAGTTGTGGAACAAGTTGACCCGCAAGGTTTGCATTTCCAAGATCACTAGCCAAATCAAAAAATGTTTTTTTACTATATGCACAAACTTTCATAAACTAAAAGTAAAAATAACATAGATATCATACACGCGGGTTACGCTATTGTCATTGTTGCAAGTAACATGAAACCATGAGCAAGGGTTGATATTGGTAGAATTCCAACTTTGAAAAACATTGTTAGGATCAGTCAAACTGTTCTTCAACGCATTCAGGGCATCACCTATCATAGAAGTAAGTCAAACACAATTACAAACATCCTTAATATATTAAATTGATAGGAGTAAAAATCTAACAGGTCTCAACATCTATGTTCCTCTAAATTAAAGATTGTTTTCAATTTCGTCCTCTAACTTTTTTCACTTTAAATTATGCCCCTAATTTGTGTTTTCATATTGCATACCAACTCCTCCAGTTGCATTACTCATTCAAACATATGAAGCAGAAACTAACAATAAAAACTAAAATGTGTCAATAAAAAAAATAGTCAGAAACAATACAGCTGCAAGACAACAAAAACATGAAAATAGAATAAAAATAATCCAGTAAAGCATCAAGTATATATGCACAAAACTTCGCCACAACCCACCTTCTGAATTGCCAGAAACCTTGGGCACTGATTCAAGCACCAAAAATGCCCAAAGAAGAAACAAACACATGAAAGATGAAGCCATCACTCGTTCCATGTTGGCCATCCTCTTCAATCATGCACATGCAATTGAATGTTTTTCATCCACAGCTACTCTTAGGTACTGGTTGCAATGCATTATGCCCTCCAAGCTCATTAGCAAATTGACCAAGTTGACCAAAAGAAATTGCAGTCAACTTATGGTCATACTCATACCATAACCGAATTCTGGGTAGTTCCAAGTTGTCTTCTTTTTCTTTGGTAGTTCTTATTTTGGAATATGGAGCTAGCTAGAATCTCATGTGGGGTGTCATCAATTTCAAATTTTTGAGACAGAGAGAGGTTTTTGCGAGGTGTGATAAAAATGCCTTAAACTTGTGATTAGTTGGAGGAAGACTGAAGAGCCAAGTCAGCCAATGTTGCATTCTTTTGCAGAGAAAACTCTACGTGTTGTTATTCTTTTATTTTATTACTACAGATTTTATTACTACAAATTTTATTGCGAAATATGAAAGTGAAGTTGAAAATGAAAAGGGAAAGAAAGACGTGGTTCACTACACAAGTCGTTGTTCATTGTAGCCTTTGAACATTGAACTAATTAACAAGTAAAAAAAAGTAGGGTCAAAGACGCGTTTGGACCCACGAAGAAACTTCAATCATCATGCGCCTTTAATAAATATTTTTCATCATACACGTAGTCAACGCCAGGTCTTTTCTCCTCTGAGTTAAAACTTAGAAATATGGAAATTGTCATTTTATTACTGTCACTCCATCAGAAAAATAATTTCACAATTTTACCGACCTTACCAATATTATTAAATGAGAAAGAAGAGAAAATAAAATATCTGAACAATTTAGCTAACACTACATTCAAAAAAAAAAAAAATGCTAACACTACTGTAAAATATAAATATATATATTTTTTCTTCTTGGTTCATGCTTTCTATTCTCTCTCAAAGAAAACTACTGCTATTTGTGAACAATAAAAATTAAATAATTTTTAAATAGTCAAAATTAAGAAGAAAATACACATATTTTAACTGATCATATCAGCATTATTTTTTAATCTGGATCATAGGATTCATGACATTCAAATTTATCATATGAAGAGTTCTACTCTGATATATATGTCTAAAGAAACATACAGAAGTCTCTCCTTTCTTTCTCTGTATTAGCTTCTAGTTAACACACTAGAGCTGGAATTCTTTTTACGAGCCACTGTTATTTTCTTTTCTTTTCACTATTGTATTATGTTAGGATTATATGTCTTGACTTTAAACATGTAAATGTTAGAAAATAGAAAGGGGCATGAAAAACAGACTATTAGACTAAGAAGGTAGATTTAGTTTATCAGACTTGGACAGCTTCAAGGACACACAAAGTTTGGTGACTCGGAGAACAAACTAAGTTTTAGTCTTAAGACAAAATGGATAGATGATATTTTGCCTCATAGGATGAAAGAGTCTAACACAATTGAAGAATATTTGGACAAATTGTTGAGTATTGTCAACAAGATAAATTGGTTGGGAAGTAATTTTGTAGATTCCAAAATTGTTGAGAAAATTCTAATAATGATGCCGGAGAGGTATGAAACATTTATAGCTTCATCGAAAAACACAAAGGATCTGACTAAAATTACTTTGGCAAAAGTGTTGCAGGCCTTAGAGCAGCTACTGTTGATGAGACATGATTGTGTCGTCAAAGGTGCTTTGCTAGTTAGGCATCACGTAGTTAAGAAGAACAATGCTTCAAGCAATGAAAGTCCAGCAAATAATCAAATGAAAAGTAAGGGAGGAAAGAAAAATCTTCCAACTTGTAAACATTGTGGAAGAAAAGATCATCCACTTTTCAAATGTTGGAAAAGACAAGAGACAAAATGTAGCAAGTGCAATTGGATGGGGGCATGAAGCTATAATATGTAAAAAACAAAAATCACCATGACGAAGGAGCTTAAATTGTCATCAAGAAGAGGAGGACCAATTATTTATGGCTACTTGTTTCTTAAGCAACGAGTCAAATGAAAGTTGGTTAATTGATAATGGTTGTACCACCCATATGACCTCTAACAAAGCACTCTTCAAAGATTTGAAGTCAAATAATTTCACTAAAGTCAGAATAGTTAATGGTGATTATATTACCGTTAGAGGAAAAGGAATAGTTGCAATCACAACTGTGTAGGCACAAAATTTATTCCTGATGTTCTTTTCATTCCTCAATTTGACCAAAACTTATTAAGTGTTAGTCAATGATTGAAAGAGAATTTAAAGTTATTTTTTAAGACAGATATTGTTTGATTAAAGATGCAGTCGGTCAAGATATGTTCAAGGTAAAAGTTAAAGAAAAAAGTTTTGCTCTAAATCTATTGGAGGAGGAGCAAGTTGTTTTCTCAATCAAAGAAGATGTCACAGAAATCTTGCACAAGAAGTTTGGCATTATCATCACCAAGGGTTGTTGCAGTTGAGTCAAAAAGGACTGGCACTTGATGTTCTTGAGGTTGAGGATCGAATCTCAAACTGCAAAACCTGTCAATTTAGCAAGCAAAAAAGAAAATCCTTTCTCAAAGACAACATGGAAAGCATCAAGGAAGTTGTTCATCCTTAAAGAATACCTTCATTGAATGGTAATCTTTATTATATTCTTTTTATTGAAGACTTTATCAGAATGTGTTTGATCTTCTTCCTCGAGAACAAAACAGATAGCAATTGGGGCGGCTCAATTGATGATATGAGAAGTACCTACAGGTACTACATCAGCTTTGAATCTGGTATTTTCTCTTGGAGCTTAAAAAACAAGAAACTATTGCGCAATCTATAGAAGAAGCTGAATTTGTTGTTGCTGCAACTGCTATTAACCAAGTTTTGTAGTTGAAGAAAATTTTAATTGATCTTAACATGGAGCAGAAAGAAAGCTCAGAAGTTTTTGTTGACAATCAAGCTACAATGGCTATTTCCCATAATCCTGTCTTTCATGGGAAAAGCAAACATTTTAAAATTAAGTTGTTCCTCTTAAAGGAGTTACAGGAAAAATGAAGTTGTTGTTTTTGTTTATTGTAAAACTGAAAACCAAGTTGCAGATTTGTTCACCAAGCCATTGGCAGTTGGCAAGTTTGAGTTTCTAAGAAAGAAGATGGGACTTTGCATGTTCGAAATCAAGGAGGAGTGTTAAGAAAAATGTTTTTACATTGCACATGTCATCTCTATTTTTTGTTTTACAGTGTCAATCTTATGTCTTAATATTTTAGTTATTGAATTAATCTTCCTAGTCAAAGCAAGAGTTCCTAAACTTTAGGAACAAGTATTTTATGTTACATCTAGTAAATTAATGTTACAGTGATTTTTAAACTTTAGGAACTAGTATTGTTGATGCAGCTGAAATTTCTTAATTGTATTTTGTGATGTGACAGTTTTTATTTTATTTTATGCTTTAAGTAAGAGTTGGTGTATTTTCTGATAAAAGTGTAATAGCCCATGCCTTTTGGAGTGTGTTCAGAAATGTAATGATGCTTGGGCAGAGAACCAATGCATGTTAGGTAGCAGGAGATGCTTGGGCAGAGAACCAATGCATGTTAGGTAGCAGGACTTTAGTTTCTTTTTCAATATATGTATCAGATTATCAACCTTAAGAAAAACTGGGAATGAATGAAGCATTTTCTGTTTTTCTATTCTGATTCAAATCCTCTTGTGCCAACAATTGGTATCTAGAGCTTTAGAGATCTTGAGGGACTGTGAGAAAACCTTGAGTGAGATCTTGAGGGATTGGGAGAAAAACTTGAGTGTTGAGAGAAAACAGAAACAGAAACAGAGTTAGAGTGAACCCAACCTGTTTTCAGAATACCCAACCTTCTAAATGGCCTCCAACAATGTTCCACTGCCAGCACCTCCTGTATTCACAGGAATGAATTATGAAATCTGGGCTGTGAAGATGAGAGCTCAGTTAAAAGCATATGATCTCTGGGAAGCAATTGAAACAGCTGAACCACCAGCTTTGGAGGAGAATCCCACTGTTGCTCAAATGAGATTTCACAGTGAGCAAGTTGCAAAAAGAGCAAAGGCTCTTACCATCTTGCACTCTGCTATGGATGATGATGTTTTTATGAGAATCTCAAATCTGGACACAGCAAAGGAAATTTGGGAAAAGATTCAAGAAGAGTTTTTTGGGAATGAGAGGACTAAGCAAATGCAGGTTCTCAATCTCAAAAGAGAGTTTGAAGCTTTAAAGATGAATGAAGCTGAAAACATAAAAGATTTAATGACCAGATTGATGAAGGTCATGAATCAAATCAGATTGTTGGGAGAAAAATTTCCGAGAGAGCGAGAATAGTTGAGAAAGTTTTGGTAATCTTACTCCGAAGGTTTGAATCTAAGATTTCTTCACTTGAAGAGTCTAAGGATCTTTCAAAGATAAGTTTGACAGAGCTTGTAAATGCTCTTCAAGCTCAAGAGCAAAGGAGACTTCTTAGACAAGAAGAGTCAACAGAGACAGCCTTACAAGTAAAGCACAAAGGGAAAGGTCCAATGGTGAAAGGAGAGAAGAAGTTTGTTGGAATGCATTCTGGAAAAGACTCAAAGAAAAGAGAAAACTTTCCAAAGTGTAGGATTTGTAAAAGAACCAGTCACAAAGAAGATGATTGCTGGTACAAGGGGAAGACACCTCCCCCAATACAATGTAGATACTGCAACAAATATGGTCATATAGAGAGGTTTTGTAGGCTGAAACAGCAGACCAAAAATCAGAGTCCTCAAAAAGCAAATGTCACTGAAATTGAGGAGGATGAAGAATTATTGTTCATGGCCAAAAATACCAGAAATTCAGAGGGTGAAGACACTTGGTTTATTGATAGTGGCTGCACTCAACACATGACAAGCAAACCAGATTTTTTCTTAGAGCTGAAACCAGCAGGAGGATCGGTGAGGATTGGAAATGGAGATAAACTTGCTATCACGGGTAAAGGAGTTGTTGAGATCCAAACTGCAGCAGGTATGAAACATATTTCTGATGTTTTTTTAGTGCCTGAACTGGATCAAAATCTGTTGAGTGTGGGACAAATGATGCAAAATGGTTATACCTTGTTGTTTAAAGAAAAAAGTTGTGTGGTTACTGATGCTGAAGGTCATGAATTATTTGAAGTAGAGATGAGTAAAAGAAGTTTTCCTGTTAATTGGAATTTAATTTCTGAACATGAATGCAAAGTTAGCAAGACTGAACATGATTCTAAGTTATGGCACAAGAGGTTTGGTCATTATAATTTTAGATCTATTCAGTTTGCTCAAAAGAATAATTTTGTCAAAGATTTGCCAATTATTCAAGTTGTTTCTGAAGTCTGTGAAGGTTGCCAACTTGGTAAACAACATAGATTGTCTTTTCCAAGTTCAGCTACATGGAGAGCAAGCAAGAAGCTTGAGTTAGTGCACTCTGATGTTTGTGGACCTATGAAAACTGTTTCACTCAATGGCAGTAAGTATTTCATTTTGTTCATAGATGATTTGACAAGGATGACTTGGGTTTATTTTCTTAAACAGAAATCTGAAGTTTTTTCTGTTTTTAAGAAATTTAAAGCTCTTGTTGAAATTGAAGGAGATTGTCGTTTAAAGAAACTCAGAACTGATAATGGGAAGGAGTATACCTCTGCTGAATTTAATGAATTTTGTGAAGATTTGGGAGTTGAGCACCAACTCACAGTGAGTTATTCACCCCAACAAAATGGAATTGCAGAGAGAAAAAACAGATCAGTCCTTGAAATGGCTAGATGCATGATTTTTGAGAAAAAATTGCCAAAGACTTTTTGAAGGCGTAAGCCAACACATCTGTCTATCTCCAAAATAGACTTCCTACAAGAGCTGTAGAAGGAATGACACCCATTGAAGCTTGGGGAGGAGTTAAACCATCCATTAGACATCTGAAAGTGTTTGGTTCACCTTGCTATAGTTATGTTCCAACTGTGAAAAGAAGTAAGTTGGATGAGAAGGCTGAAAGAGGGATTCTAATAGGCTATAGCTCAAAATCTAAGGGCTATAAAGTCTATGGAATTGATTCAGGTAAAGTCTTTATCAGCAGAGATGTAAAGGTGGATGAAGATGCATATTGGAATTGGGAGACTTCTCAAATGGAAAAGAATTCATTTTTGCCTTCTTTAGACAACACCATTGAAGATGAAGAAGAAGAGGTTGATGAAGACTTCCCTGTGAGAGGAACTAGACCTCTTTCTGATATTTATCATAGATGTAATGTTGCTGTAATTGAACCCACCAGCTTTGAAGAAGCTAGTAAGGTTGAAGAATGGAACCATGCTATGAAGGAGGAGATAACTACTATTGAAGAGAACAAGACATGGCAGCTAGTTGAAAAATCAGAAGGCAAAAATGTTATTGGAGTTAAATGGATTTATAAAGCAAAGTTGAATCCTAATGGATCCATCAACAAATACAAAGCCAGGCTTGTTGTGAAAGGCTATGCTCAACAACCAGGAATTGATTATGTAGAAACATTTGCTCCAGTTGCAAGAATGGATACCATTCGAATTCTCATAGCTTTATCAGCTCAATGAAATTGAAAATTTGGCATTTAGATGTCAAATCTGCATTCTTAAATGGGAATTTGACTGAAGAAATTTATGTTGCTCAACCTGAAGGCTTTGTTGTGAAAGGAAGCGAAGACAAGGTATATAAGCTTCATAAAGCTTTGTATGGGCTAAAACAAGCTCCTAGAGCTTGGTATAGCAAAATTGATGCTTATTTCTGCAGTCAAGGTTTCAGGAGGAGTGAAAATGATGCAACTCTTTATGTGAAAAGACTGTTGGATGGTGGCTCTCTAATAGTTTCTTTGTATGTTGATGATTTGTTAGTAACTAGCGATAATCAACATGAAGTGCAACAGTGATGGAGGAAATGCAAAATCAGTTTGGATGTCTAGCTTAGGAGAAATGAACTATTTTCTAGGCCTGGAAGTTCATCAAACTGAAGAAGGAATTTTTCTCAAGCAAAAGAAATTTGCACAAGAAGTCTTGAAGAAGTTCGAATGGAGTCTTGCAAAGTTGTTCCTACTCCTTTGGTGCGAGAATTTGAAGCTTTCCAAAGAAGATGGGGCTGGAAAAATTGATGTTTCTCTTTATAGAAGCTTTATTGGAAGTCTACTCTATCTTACTTCTTCTAGACCTGATCTTATGTTTGCAGCAAGCTTACTCTCAAGATTTATGCAAAGTCCTAGTGAGATACATTTTGCTGCAAGAAAAAGAGTGCTTAGGTACTTGAAAGGCACTAGTGAATTTGGAATATGGTACAAGCCAAGTAAAAATGGAAGTTTGATGGGCTATGTTGATAGTGATTGGGCAGAAATATTGATGACATGAAGAGCACTCTTGGTTATGGTTTTTCCTTAGGTTCTCGCATGTTCTCTTGGAACTCAAGGAAGCAAGAAATTGTAGCCCAATCTATCGCTGGCAGCGAGTATGTGGCGGCATTTAAAAACAAACCAAGTCTGTTTGGTTGAGGAAAATTCTACTTGATTTGGGAGTACCACAATTGGAAGCTACCGATATTCTTTGTGACAGCAAATCAGCAATTGCTATTGCTAAAAATCCTGTTCAACATGGAAAGACAAAGCACATTCAAATAAAATTTCATGTTGTTCGTGAAGCTATCAAAAATTGTGAGATTGAGCTGATTCATTGCTGTTCTGATCTTCAAGTTGCTGATATATTGACTAAAGCTCTTCCAAAAGCAAGATTTGAAAGACTAAGAGAAATGCTTGGAGTGTCCATAAGAAATTTCAAGGAGGAGTGTTGATGCAGCTGAAATTTCTTAATTGTATTTTGTGATGTGACAGTTTTTATTTTATTTTATGCTTTAAGTAAGAGTTGGTGTATTTTCTGATAAAAGTGTAATAGCCCATGCCTTTTGGAGTGTGTTCAGAAATGTAATGATGCTTGGGCAGAGAACCAATGCATGTTAGGTAGCAGGAGATGCTTGGGCAGAGAACCAATGCATGTTAGGTAGCAGGACTTTAGTTTCTTTTTCAATATATGTATCAGATTATCAACCTTAAGAAAAACTGGGAATGAATGAAGCATTTTCTGTTTTTCTATTCTGATTCAAATCCTCTTGTGCCAACAAGTATCAAGTATTTTTTTCTGACAATTTCTTATTTCTCATTCCTTCGCTCCAAATATTGTGTGCGCCATGGAGAAGCATTAACAAAGGTGGAAACATTACCCACAAATCCACAATGAGCAGTGTCAGGTTACAAGTAAAAAATATACATGACACTACTATAACCAGGCATCTACTTAGTTCATGAAGAATCTATTCAAAATATAGGAGTAACACTCATTGAACATGCCGTGAAATTATAGTGATCAAAGACTTTGGGAATATTTAGACACGAGTTGTTATTTACCGCTGCAGGGCACGCCAATTATACGTGCATATGCACTAAACCAACATTGTGCAGTTTTGAGAGAAACTCTTTGTTTCTACAAAGTATGTCTTCCTTTGCTAAAAGTTTCTCTCTGTTCAGAGATCATCTAGGACCTGAGAGTTCATCTGGTAGAACATTATTTGTAGTTGAAGTTGAAGGAGTGTCAAATTTCCAATAAGGGTTTTGCCGATTAAAGGGGTTGAAATTTTGTTCGATCGTATCCTCTTTGTTCCACCATTGATTCCACTTTTCTGCCAGCCCTTCACCTTCTAGCATTCTCACAACCTCAGACATATTAGGCCTTTCAAAAGGGTCGCTTTGTGTGCATAGCAGGGCCACTTGGATTACCTCCTCTACTTCATCTTTATCATAATTTCCCTTTAAACTTGCATCCACTAGTGTCTCCAACTTCTTCTCTTTCACGCGTGTTTTCACCTGGGATCAAAATAAAATCATTTTCCAACAAAAATCATTAGTCATTGTCATTGGTACTACATACATCAGTACATAACCGATGCAACAACAACAAACTAAACAGTAACCAGGAAGATCAGATTCTAAAATTTTGGACAGAATTAAGAACAACCAAATCAATTTTGAATTTTATTTTCAAAGGCGAATTATATGACATACAAAACTAGAATAGTGAACAAGAGAAGTTTTATAACTTCAACTTATAATGTATGACAACAATATATAAACAAGAACTCCTCATCCTCTGCTGAACTTATCAATTGCACCTTCACAAGAAAACAAGAAAAACTAAAAAAAGAGCTGAAATTGAAATTAATTATATTTAGTGCAAAAATATTTCCTTTCATTGGTTCATTTTCAACCTCATGACAATATTTAAAAAAATACATATAGATGGTAATGGCATGTTTTTCGTAAACATATATAAATACCTACCCATTCAAGCAAATAGACATCTTCATCCCTGGCAAATCGTGCTAAATCCATAGCCCTCTGTCCAGTAATCAATTCAAGTAGCATCACACCATATCCAAAAACATCAGTCTTCTCTGAAGTTCTTCCACTTGAGAGATACTCTGGTGCTATATGGCCAAGTGTACCACGTAAAGCAGTTGTAACATGAGACTTTTTGTAATCCATAAGCCTTGCTAAACCAAAATCTCCAACAACTGCTTCATAGTCCTGATCCAACAATATGTTAGCAGCTTTGATATCACGATGAATAATCTTTGGGTCACAGTGATCATGCAAATAAGCAAGCCCCTTAGCAGCCCCTAGAGCAATATGCCTCCGCAATGACCATTCTAGTGGGTGTTCCGAACGCTCTACAAAAATACAAATAAAAACATTTTAATTTGAAAAAAGTTGTTCAAATTTAACTAGGACAAATTTCAATTGCTCTTATGCTATTTTGTATTCTCTTTTGACACATTAAATGATGTGGTCAACCAAATTTGGATGAATGTGCCCCTGCTAGAGATAACATGTCAGACATACATAATTTTAATTTACAAATAAATGAATAAAAACTTAAAAGAGATTTGACATGAAAACTAAGGCTAGCCATCCATAACTACCTCAAAAGGACACATACAAGAGAAAAGACTTTTTACTTATGAACTCATTGAGGTAAATTAGTAATAAAAGCAATGATCATTGGTTTTTTTTCATAAATGAAGAGTAGACTAATAAGGGTACCTCTTAGACATGAATCTACACTTCCATTTTGCATTAAAGGATACACAAGCAAACGTTCAGTAGAAGTCAAACAGAAACCACGCAGGCGAAGCAAATTTCGATGCACAGCCAAGCTGATCATTTCCACTTCAGTTTGAAATTGCGTGTCATCACCCTGGATGCGTTCCGGGTTAATTCTTTTTACTGCTACTAGTTCACCGTTTCTTAAGCGTCCTTTATAAACCTTTCCAAATCCACCTTTACCAAGTAAATTTGTGATACTAAAGTTATCTGTTGCAACTAGCAGTTCACGCAGTGAAAACCTTTTAAGCTGACCAAGTTGAACTTCAGGATCCTCCTCATCTGTCAGTGAGGACACAAAAATCAATTATGGTTATCATGTGTGGATTTAGGGCCAGTTTGGGTGTTTTCTTCATGAAGGACTTGTAGGAGAAAAAAGTAAGAAAACAAAATAAAATTTCATATCTAAAAGTTAAAATTAGCTTTTCGTTAGATAATTTGTAAAAAATCAAATATCATTTAGAAAAGTTACAAGAGAGAACTTCCACAAATTAACTAATGAAAAATTAATTTCAACTCTTGGAAAAGTAAATTTCATTATTTCTTCTCCTAAAAGCCCCTCAAACTGACTCTTAGTCAGTATGTCTACCATTTTTTTTTTTTGTTAAACAATCAACCTGGGACATCATGGAAATCATCCGGTGGCTTCCTTCTTTGCCAATAGACAAAAACAATTACAGGTGCTGCAAACAACAGTGCAGCACCGACAGCAACTCCCCCAGCAATTACTCCAATAGCTCTATTACCATTACCTACAAGGATTAACAAAATTAAATTGGAAACTATGACTCAATTTCTTCACTTCACATTTAATAGATTGAAAAATATAGTGTAGTTATTCTTCACATAAATATAGTGTGGAGTGTCACTCAGTCCAAATTGGAAAACTCTTCTCCCTGCCTCTCATTTCATTCCCCCCTCCTCCATCACATGAGAATTTCCCTTTTCACCTAACAGAATGCTAACAAAATGCCTCACCAAGTCAAAATAACAAAATACATCCCTCCACACTATAGGCTTCACACTCTGACTCAGGATAAGATCATGGGTCCTGATAGAATTTGAGACCACTTCATCTGATAAACTTAGTCTGTTCAAACATAGTCTGTCCCTTTAGTATGATACGCTGTTTGATGCCCCTCTCTATTTTCTAACAGGTCCTAACACATTCACCTTAAGAAACTATACACACAGAAGAATTTTATGCTTAAGGTATCTGTATCATCAAAATTATAGAATAAGCATTTGGAGAAAAAAGAAAACATGCAATCTATACCTTCATTTGTCGATGCCCTTTGGCAGCAAAGGGTGAAGGAAATATTAGTAGTATGGAAAGGGATAGATTGGATGCAGCTTGTAGAAGAAACAAAAGTAAAATACCACCAAAATTGAAAATCTTTAGTGTAGCGTTATTTTTTAATTGAATTGTATAACACCGTGAGCCTTTGCTTCTATTGGTGGTTTAGTTACCTAGGGGATTCTTGTACGAGAGTTATTTAAGAGTTATATTTTCAGCATTTAGTTTTTAAGTCAGGTTATTCTATACAAAATTAAGTTCATTGCAAACTATAGAACAAACATCAACAAACCTGAAGGATTTTGTTGCGATATAGGAACTGATGGGGGTGGATTGGTTTGGTGCAAGAAAGAATTGTTCTTAAAACTGTAACAATAAATAAAGGAGTTAGTAAAATTTTGATATCTCATCCCTCAATAATTATAGTAATATGTCTCGCGTCAGAAATATGGGACTCTGATATGAGGTTTATATTGAGCTGTCAAACAGTAATGGCAATTGCCTAACTGTTTGTGTAGTTCTCACAGTGGCCTCATTGAAATGGAGAAAAATAAAAAAGAAAAACAAAACTTATTTATACCAACCTGATGGGAGTAAAAAATGAAAATGAACCGTTGAATAGTACATTTCCTGATAAGTTGTTGTTCGATAAATCACTAGATTCAAAATCGATCATGGAGTCAGGTTACACATAAAATAACACAACACTAGCATAGCAATGTATCTAGACATAGAAGTAAAACTCACAGCACTTTCAGTGTATCAACAGTGGTCAAACGCACAGGAATGTTTCCTGACAAGTTGTTATGGTTGAGACGCCTAGTTCAGGGAGTAGAGTTATTAGTTTGCAGATAAAAAACTATTGATAGAGAAGAGTAACAAGACATGACATTAAACAATCATTAAGTAGAAAGAGTGGCTCATGTGTGCTATAACAATTTGTTGGTAACTTGTGGAGAATGATACTTCTTTAGTTCTCTTGGTCAAGTGCTCAAAGTATATTGCAAGATTAATTGGAACTAAAATCTGAATGAAGAAACAAAATTGAAACTGATTTAAATACGATTTGAAGATTAAAGATATGAGATAAAGGAAAGCATGTCACACAGGAGACGCAGTTTTTTAAGGTTGGCCAATTTTTCCGGAATGGGACCAGTAAGTTTGTTCATGTAAAGATCCAAGCTCTCCAAGTTTGTCAAATTTCCAAGATCATCCGGGATTATCCCAGTTATATTATTATTAAAAAGTTCCCTGTCATTGAAAAGAAAAATGTTTAGATTTGGGGAGAGAAAAAAGTCCAATGAATAACTGAAAATATCTAGAAGTTGATATGGTAAACATTAAACTGCGCAAAATATCAAGGTATATGTGCTATGCAAAAGCACAGGATCAAAGCAATTGGAGAACTATAAGCAAATAGAATGAAAGCAATGTAATTCCACCATGAAATGGAGTAACAGGAATCCTCTAAAAACAATGAAGATAAAGAACCAGGAAAACTTAAAATGTATATAAAAGGAATGATGAGTTTATGAGTTGATGACAAAATTCATGTAGCTTAGCCACCTTTTAAAAGTGACAAGAAAGCTTTTGGAGCATTCAAATAAATTGTGGTTTATATGAAATTATAACCATTAGTATCAATGGTTTTAAAGAGTGGAAAATTTTGAATCATCCACTTAACAGTCTCCACCTTCACTCAAATTCGACTAGTTCCTCGTTGCTATATAAAACCTTAAGGGACAGGCAAGTTTGGTAAAGACTAACTACTCCAAACAATGTTGAAACTTTGCACTCGAAAATAGATCGGTAAGATATCTGCTGGGTTACAGAGCATGTGAATCTTTTGAACTACAGCTTTACCAACATCAATATCTTGCATAAAGTAATGTTTTATGTCAATGTGTTTCGTCATGTTGTGATAACAACTATTCTCAGTCAGGTGAATAGGCACTTTGACTGCCACAAAATACAAGAGCACTCTGTGTTAAACCAAGTTTATTAACCAGACCTTGAAATCAAATAGTCTCTTTCGCACCCTCTGTTGCTGCAATATATTCCTACTTGAGTCATAGATAATACAGCAACAAATTGATGTGTAGCTTTCCAACTGATAGCACAGCTACATGGAGTTAAGATATAGCTAGAAATAGATCTCTGATCATTATAACGAACATAATCTGAATCAGCAAAACTTGCATTGCTTCTACTACCCTTAAAGCCTTACTTTTGTCAAATACTAATCTGATATCACAAGTACCTTCAGAAACCAAAACGTCCATTTGATAACACTCTTGATGTTCCTGACTAGGACTATGCATGCTAACATCATATGCTAAATTACGTCTAATGCACACCATAGCATACATAAAGCTGTCAACTACACTAGTATAAGGAATTTGTTAGATATACTTCATCTCTTCCTTCGTTTGTGGGCAAAGGTCTGAAGCGAACTTAAAATGTCAAGCAAAAATGATGTAAAAACAGGTTTTCAATTACTCATTAAACATTTCAACTTCCAAGCACTTTTTCAACATATTTCTTTTGTGATAAGAATACCCTTCCTGCTTGGTGGTTCCTGTGAATCTCCTTACCAAGAATTTTCTAAGCTACACCCAGTTCATTCATTTCAAACTCATCACAGAGTTGAGATTTTAACTTGATCAAGGACTTGTTACTTGATGTAATCAACATATCATTAACATAAAGTAATAAGTATATAAAAGAACTGTCGGGAACTTTTCAGACTACCACAGTTATCATATTTATTTTTCGAATAACCTTGCTAATCATATCTGTTTCAGCTAACAATCAAGAATTACAAGTAAAAGTTAATGGAATATCAATCAAAAAACGGTGTTAAGCAAAATCTACTCAGAAAAGAAGTAAATTCAACCGACAATATTATATATATTGTGTAACTTACAAGTATTTCAAATTTGGGAGCTGACCAAGGTCTGGAACAAGTTTACCCGAAAGATTTGAATTTCCTAGATCACTAGCCAAACCAATTTCTTATTATTATATGCACAAACTTTCATAAAACTACAAGTAAAAATAACATAGATATCTTACACACGGGTCACGCTATCTGCACTGTTGCAAGTAATATGAAACCATGTGCAAGGATTGACAAGGGTAGTATCCCAATTATGAAGAACATCGCTAGGATCATTCAGACTGTCCTTCAACGCAGCCAGGGCATCAACTGTCACAGAAAAAAAATTTCAAGTGCAATTACAAACATCCTTTATTAAATCGATTGTAGTTTAAAATCCAACATGTGTCAGAATTTATGTTACTCGAATGAAATTTTGTGAAATACAGAAAGTAAAAACATGAAGCCCAAGTTCATTCAATAGTACCCAAGCTAGTAATATAGAGTAACAACACATACTAGAAAGTTTTAAAAGGCAAAATTAGTACTGTAAGTTAAATATTGGTTTCAATTTCATCCTCTAACTTTCATAGTTCAATGTAATCTCATAAGTTCTGTTTCACATTGTGTACTCTATCCTTCCATTGTAACAGTGTTTGGTCTCACCGTTAGTTCACCTTTACCAGAACCTCACCAAACTCTATGATTTTAGTAGAAACCAAATTGGGTCATTTTTCCCATTACAGGGATAGGAAGAGAAACTGAGATGAAATAATAGTATTTCAAAAGCTAGCTACTTGCTACTCCAAATATCTAACATAAAACCCTAATACTAACTCCCCCATTTTACTTTCTTATCTATAGGAATGGAACACACATGTCAAGAAATTTACAACAATTTATGCACCCTGCTCAACTAACTGAACTTGCTTAATTCCTACTACAGTTTTTGTACTCATTCAAAGCAAGATGCAATTCATACAGGTGAAAGTCAACGCTGCATAAAAGAACAAAAACAATGAAAATAATCAAGTCAAGCTCCAAATATATATGCACAAAGCGTCACCTTCTGAATTGGCAGAAACCTTGAGCACTAAGTCAAACACCAAAGTTGCTCTAAGAAACAAACACATGAAAGATGAAGTCATCATTCGCTCCATGTAGCTCATCCTCTTCAATCATGCACATGAATATCCCTCTTCAAGCTTGATCAAATTAAGCAAATTGACCTTGTTGACCAAAAGACATTCATTGCAGTCAACTTTGAGTTTTAGTCGTACCAACAATACAACAACACAGAAACACACTCATAATTAACCTACGACTGTCCCCACCACCATGTCATGTATCTTACTGATTTGTCATCGTACATCACGTAGTCCTCATCACTCTTGCTTTCTTATTCTATTCATTTCTCTTTCGTCGATTAGAATATGAAGGAAAAACATACTTTACACTCAAAAAGTGTCCACACTATGTAGACTCAAAGAGATAAGAATGGATCGTAGATAAATAATTGTTATAACAACTTTACTTTGCAATCAACTTTCCTTTGCAGGTTGACACAATTCTTATACAACCAGTCAACTCATTCACACATAGATATATATATCTCTTCCTTCACATTTTATAACCATTTGTCTACCAATTTTTTTTTCTTGTTATGATTAATCATGTAGTATGATGTTAGATAAAAGAAGAAATGTGAAATGATTTTCTTTTAATCATTTTAAGAACTATGCTGAAAATACTACTCAACGTGTTGTACATGTATTAGCATGTAAAATATTTTAGTCACAGCTCCTCATTTATGGTGATTTTTCCTATATCAATCAATCATGAAATAAATTTGTTAACTTAATAATAAAATCCAAGAAATTTTATCAAATCTAATTTACGATTGATTAACGATATAAAACCTAGCGGATAATTACATAACCTTTAAATTCAAATCAATAATGTTTCCTTCCTTTTAGTCCCTTCATGATTCATGCTTCCTATCTTATCTTCCATAGGAAAATATACATCAAAGACACAAGTTGTTTACTTTTTTTAGGCCTAACCCAGTTCACACGGCCTTGGATGTCTAGATCTAATTACTTCAACCCACTTTCAATTATCTGATTAATTGGGTTATGTAGCAATCTAACACTTTAAATACCATAGGAAATCTCAATTATTGGTTAAAGAAATGGTGTGGGATTTAGCTGTATTCGAGTACTTACAACCGCAACTTTTGCTTTTCAAAATGCATCATCTTTTACATTCTTGCTGACTAAAGTTGTCAAGGAGCTAATGGAAATAATTGATTGTGAAACCAAAGCTTGATATGCATCACATGGTGGCTCCCAACAAATTCAAAATGGATTATTGTCTTTATATTTTCTGCACATGTACATTTGAACTATATTTTATTTTTTCAGTGTCTAACCAACAAGTAGTTAGTTTAAGTAATATGAATTCAGGTTTCTTTTAAGTATATAAGAAAGTATTTAAATAAAATATCAAATTAAAAATTGATAACACTTTACAATTGTATCTTCTCAGTCTCTAGCTATTTGATGTGAATTACATGAGTCTAAAATGTTGCCTAATTATCCTTGTTTCCAACAAAAAGAAAATGGGGCTGTCAAAATGGACACAAGCCCAATGGGCTAGTTTTCTTAACCAATATAATGTCCACACTTTAAATATATACATTTCAATTTGATTTAACTTTAATCAAACTTAACCTAATTTAAAATTTAATTAGCCAGTAATGGATCGAGAAATTTTTATTTATTTATTTTCTTTGAATATATTTTTTTTTTTGCTTAAAATACAACGTGTTTTGTTTTAGCACTTTTATAAAATTTTCAAATACTTTGGATCTCTTTGTTTATTCTCCGTTAACACAATTAATATGATCAACATCAATTATTAAGGACCCGTTTGAATAAAAATAAGTTTGTATTATGTAATAATTTATTATGTAATAGTATTTACATATGACTGTTGAAAATTACTAAAAATTAATTCCTACATTTCCTTACGTTCCTTGCCCTCTTCTCTCCCAGCTTTTTCTCAGGACAGTAAACATAGCCCCTCCTAGGTACAAACCACATTAGAAAATTACACTTGTGTGTTTTAATTTGTCTTAATTAAATGTTCCCAGTACCCTTTTTTGTCATCGATTACATTTGAGACACTCCTTCACCTGAAAATTGAAATCTTATGGTTTACATGCCTTTTATTTCTCCATTGTGTATGATTGACTCAAGATCCTTAATCTGCTTGATTTGTGGTATGGTCTCCGAGTTTTAGTTACTAGCAGTAGTCTATGATATGTGTAGAATTTATGGTGTTGACAGATGTGGAATTTATTGTTGGATAAATGTATTAAAGGAAAAGAAAAAGAAATATAAAAATAAAATGCAAGCTTCTATCTTATTATTATGTTCCTTTATCCATAGCTCTGTCTTTGGTTCAATCTTAAAGTTTATTTATTTATTTATTCTACCGTACTTGATCAATTGGATAACTGCTTGAGTTCAGATTTAAAACACAAGTTGGTTCGGAAATGAGTACACTCAATATAAATTGTGGTTCCTTACAAAGATGGTGAGCAAGAAATATAATTTATTGAGCAAGAAATATAATTTATTGGTGTCCAATAATTCAATAATCCAATAATCCAATAATATGTAAAAGTATAATAATCCAATAATTCTTGTCCATCGTGTTATAGTTAATTCCGTTTATTTAGATTTATTAAAAAGGGAAAAGTTGTAATTTTTTACTATCATGTGTCTTGTTATTCGTCAATGGCACGTCTACTCACTTAAAAGTAGCGATATTTTCTTAAAGTTGCCTTTAATATGTAAAAGTATTGCTATAAACCTTTAGTAACATCTTTTACAATGTTTACGTTTATATAAAAAAAAATAATACTAGAAATGTTTCCAATTATATAGGCTTTATAGCAAGAATTTTTCAAAATGTTTCTATTAATATATAAAAAATATTATTATAAGTTTTTAGCAACTTTTTTTAAATGTTTCCGTTGATACGTTAAAATGTTACTAGAAACTTAATATGAACTTTATCTTACAATTAATAAAATGTTGTTGCAAAAATATATTTGCCAAAATTTATCCATAAAGACAAGGGAAAAAGAAAGAAAAAAATGAAGAAAAAAATGAGAAATAAAATAAAAATAAAAATTGTTTACTATGAGAGAAATTGAAAGAAAAAAAAAAGAGAAGAAAAAAAAATATAAACATGGGTGTGCAGAGAAAGAAAATTTGTAACATATATAGTAATCACATCGAAATTTGAATTAAGAAGTGTGTGGCTGAAACAACAGGTAGTATATAATGACTTCCATGTATTTCTCCTCAATTTTTGTGAATTTCAATGTCATCAAATGAATTTTAAATTCTTAATTAATTGACTTTGACGTACTCACGTAATTTGAGGAGTCAAGCATGCATTTTAATATTAGAGAAAATTTAAATACAATTTTATGTATTAGTAGAATTTTTCTATAGAATTGGATTTTTATTTTTATAATCTTGGTAATAAAATATTTTGTTCAATATCAATAAAAAAATACTAAGATTAAATTGTTGGAGAATAAGGCTAATAACATTTATAAAACTTCATTAAATTTTTGTTCATTGAATTAAGTAGAGTTTGGATGGAGGAATTTATGAAGGTTACCCGTGACCCCTCAACTAATGAAATGTTGCAGGAATTTGTGTTGGGACAATGATTACATGGCTACGGTTTTTGTCATTACGTAAGAGACAATTATTGGATAAGAGGAATAATTAACCTGTAAACTCCACGTGATGACGTGAGGGGATTTAAATGCCTCTTTCTTACCAACAAGTAACAATGTTATATGTATACAATATATTACGTGTCTAGTGTTATTTTTAATTAAAAGGGGAGTTTCAACTCAATCATATGTATTGATCTTTGATATAAATCATATTATAAATGTGAAAACTAGTTTTTATCAAAGAATAATATTTTTAAATTCGCATTTAAATTTCGTAGTACTCATTTGAAAAAATAAACAAAAGAATGATAGTAAATTAAAAAATAAATTATTCTATAAAAATAAATATAAAATTGAATTAGTTTTTAAATTTTATTAAAGGTAACATATAAATGAAAAATAATGATTAAAATATGAAAACATAACTAATAAATTTATATATTTAAGATAAAAGTAAAAATAAAAAATATTATTCGAAAGAGAATTTTCTATAAAGGTGAACATTAATTTTTATTAAAGAATAATAATTAAAAATACTTATTTAAATTATTTTATTCTTATTAAAAGAAACTGTATCAAGTATAGATGTAATTGATAAGAAATAAAATTATCAATAAAAAAAAGACATAAAATTAAACTAATTTTTAAAATTTATTAAGGATAACATGATAAGGAAACATAATAAATAACTCTATGTATTTAAATGGATAAAATTATTCTCGAAAAGGGGAAACTAATAGCAGGTACTAAGATGAAAATTTCTTCTATGAATAGATAGATGAGTATCTTAAATAATTTTAAATTATATAAATAATTTTTAAATAGTAAAAATTTATTGATTTAGTTTTCTAAGTATATTTAAATATCTTAAACTTGTAATTCTTGTTGTCCCTTCCTCAACGAAAGCAGCGTGGTTGAATCCCCTCTCACTTGATTAACCACTTTCGCTTCATTCCTTTCTCATTCGATGAACTTTGCTTTTCCTTCTTCACCATTTTTACCGCTTTCGGGTTTGTTTTTCCCTTTGCATGATTAAGAAATTTATTCTATTCCTTTGATTAAGTTGACTTTAAGCATTCTCATTCACCCATTCGGGCCTTTACAGTTTAACACCATTATTTTGCAGTCTTTTTTCTTATTTTTATTACATAAGCTTGAATTAATTGATAGCCCTCCTCATCAATTGTACATAAATTCGCACGACTTTAGTTGGGATTAATTCTAGGAAAATAATCGTTTCTTTCTCATAAATTTAGAAGAAAAAAAAAACTTTAGAATAGGTTGTGATGTTATTACCTTCTCGTAATTTATTGTAAAATTAAGTACTATATTTTCATTTTCTATTAACATATGTTAGATTAACGTAATTTATGTGATACGTTATCATTAATATATTATTGACAATATTAGATAATGATCAATCAATAGGACACGTGTTTTATTATTTATATATTAAATTAACTCTCTAATATTATTGTTATATGTAAAACGGTCAATTGAATATATCATATTATCACGTGACCCAGTATCATTTGGGTATTCTACATAATTAATTCATTAACTTATAAATTTTTCATTCACTATTATATAATATATATTTTTTTACCTTTTATTTCTTAGCTTCCTACTTCTCTCTAAAATTTATTTTTTCTCGTTCTAGGCCGATCACTAACATTGGAGGGTTTTTATAAATACAATTTCTACTCACCTAAAAAATAACTTAATCTGATTCATTAGTGCCCAAACCCTTTCTTTACACCTCTTCACCCATATTTTCTTTATCTGGTTCAAGGATAACCTGGAAAAAACATGTGATACTAGTGTCACACTAACCTTCGCCATAAAAAAAAAAAAAATGCAATTTTGACTCGTCACATGCTGACTTTGAAAAAAGAAAAATCTTTTAGTGAGCTTAATGCAATGTCGTGGTGACTTCAAATTACCTACCGAAAGTATTAAGAAAACTATAAATAGGTTAGTGGAACCAAGAGAGAGGGACAGGAAAAAAAAATGAAAAAGGAGAGATGGTAATATGTAATGATGTAATAGAGAAGATATAGATAAATAAGAATAGATGTAAAGCATTTTAAATAAAAAATAAGAATTTTTAATTATATTTATTGGATTATAACTTAAAAAGGTATCGTTGGAAATATTTCTTTTTATTTAAAAAATATATTTTTTTTATTATGCCTTTTTATTTATCTATAATTTATTTTATTTTGAAATTAATATATAATATTACTATTGATATTTTATCATATTTTTTTCCTAATTATGATTTACATCGTCATTGTTGTTATCCATTATTATTCCTTTCATTGTTATTTCTGTTATGGTTGATATATTTATTTAGGGATGATAAAGTGGGACAAGCTTGGCAGGTCAGTGTCCCAAAATGGTAAAGTAGGTTAATATTTTGAGCTTGCAGTTTAACCTGACCTACATTAGCTCGTAAAAAAACAGGACAATTATATATATTATTATAAATTAAAATAAAAATAATAATATTGCACAAAAAACTTATGTTTGAAGTTATTTATGTAATTTTGGATTCTTAAATTTTTTTTTAACCTTTTTTTTTTGTCTAAGTTATTTAGTATTTTTTTAACATTTGAGATCCACCAAGAGATTTATAATTTTTATTTAAGATTAATATAGCTTATGATGCAAACATGACTTGTCAAAACTTAAAACTTATATGTGTGTTTTACTAGACTATACTTACCTTCTTTTGTTTTTTAATTTATGTTAAAAATTGGTAGGTTAGATTTTTCAGCATGAGGAAGATACTGTAGCTTCAAACCTCTGAAATAACGATCTTTTCTATCAACCCATTCACGGGTGAGTTTGGTAAGGAAAAAAAAGAGTCTCATAGTATTTTTGTTTAAAATTTACTATTAATTAAATTAAATAATTGATACCTTATGTTGTATACTGTATAATTATTTTTATTTTCCCATATTTTTATATCATTCATTTGAAAAATAATCTCCTAAAAATTAAATTAAAAATAACAACCACTTTGGTCGTGATGAAAGAAATCCTTCTCTTCATTGTACTAGTAAAAATGAAACCCTGCTTACAAATATGCTGTTTTTTGGTAGTTAAGTTAACGTTGTGCAAATATTTTGCACCTATAAATAATACCAAATACTATACGCAATTATCCAAAATTTAAATTAAGACAAAAGGAATTACAATAGGCAACGTAAATCACGGAATTTTTATGGAAAATTATTAACCTAGCCAGCCCAAATCTTTGAAAAGAGTTCCTACATATTCCTTCACCACCATAAATAAATAAAAAGCATAAATTGATTCATTTGTTTTCAAAAGCCAATTTTGGAAGGTTCATTGAACAGGGGAAGAAAACATTTTTGGTGGAATGATGGAAGAGTCTAATAACTTTATATATAGTCAGCACCGTCTCAAGGAGGTAAAGACAAATATAATAATAATAATGTAGAAAAAGAAATTCTTTACAACTACTATCTTTGAATTTTGGTGTATCAAACCTTGGAAATATTAGCAAAGCATCTGATCATATGATTTTGTAGTATGAATTTTTAACATTCTCGATACTAGAATTCATTGTAACTAATAATAACCACATTAGTTTCCAATTAACGTAATTGAGTGTCAAATAGTAACAAGGAAAATGTTCAAATATGTCACCGATAACCCAAAAGAAAAAGCAATATTGTCAATTAATGAATCATACATTGGAAACCTATGAGATTATCTTCCTCTTCCTTTGTTCTGTGTCTCTCCCTTCTGCTTTTAGATTACATAGTTTGCTGTATATACAGTTTTTCAATGTAAATAATTTTATTTTAAACCTTGGAGTTCCTGCTATTTAAGATTCGTTTAATAGCATTAAGCAAGAATAGCACCATTCAAATTTAAGATTTAATTGATTGAAGCCTTGTGATACATTAATTATTGCATACAATTAATACTAGATAATGACACTTTAGACTTCATCTAATTAATTTTTGTGTGTGTTTGGAGTGGTGCTGTGCTAAAAGTAATTTGATTTATTTTAGACTTCATCTATTTTTTGTGCTAAAAGAACAAAGAGACAAATGAAAAGGCAAGCAAATAAGATAAAGGAAAGAGCATATGTGAAATAGTGGGAAATAAAGAGAGAAGTTACCTTTTAAGAAAAAAAATTCACCTATTTTATAAAAATGATAATTGTTCATAATTATCTTTTCTCTTTTTTAAAGGGAAAAATAATGTTATCAACAATTAAGATCTTTGTTTTTTATTTATTTTTCGTTGAATTTGTAATATGCACGCATCATTTTCAAGTGTTCTAAACATGCGCGATCATTTCGTTTGTTTTGTTGTTTGTTTTAATTTAAGTAATTAACTTGAGTGGCATTCTGACATGCATGGACCACGTAGTGAGGAACAATACAAAATTAATTATTACTTTATTAGCTATAAATAGTTTAATAGGTCTAGCTACTTAATAAGTGACATTGTGGTTTGTAAACCACATGGCATGGTAATGATTTTTATTAAGACGACATGCACCTTCTAATCAAAGTAATTTTATTTTACTCAAATATTTTCATAAAATTAAAGGCCGTCAAAATTTAATCGGTAATTAATTAAGTTAAATAGTACATATTTATATACTTGAATTTTGTTGAATGAAATTTAGTGTTTAAGTTTTGGTGAAATCAAAATTATAAACAAAATAATGAAACATATTTTTTTTTAAAAATCCCCAGAAAATTAGTATTATCATATAATAAATATATTTTACTCAAACAAAATTATTTTTCATAAAATGCGTGTAATTTAAACCTAAGAGAATGTAAAAATATTATCCAAAAACTAATTAAGCAACATGATCTTTAAAAGCAAAATTTAAAAAACGAAAATTTGAATTTCATAATTATATATTGGTATTAGAAAACTAATTCATACATTAATTAATCACAAATTAATTTTCACGTGATTTTTAGCTTAATTATCATCAAAGCTTAAAAAAAAACTATCAAATATTATAATTAAATAACAATATGAAAAAGAACTTTGTATAAAGATTTTTTACCTAAAAATACAGTATTTTATTTTATCCGAATAAATGGGGAGAGTGAATGGCCCCTTGGCGTGTTTGGCGGGAAATTACGACGGTCCCAACATTGGACCACCAACAAAGAATCGTATAAGTTGCAAAAAAAATTTGTTTTTTATTATTATTATTATTTTACATATTTTACTCGCTTTTTTTTAATTACGTTTTTTGTTTTTTATTTTTATTAAATAAATTTTTAATTTATGTTTTATTTTATTTATAATTATATATAATATTTTAATGACATTGGAAAGTTAAAATCAATAAATGAAAAAAAAAATCAGAAATTTTAGTTATTCTAGTAGAAAATTGTTGTTGGAATGGTATTTAAATTTTTTCATTTATGCTAAAATAATTATTTGACACGTAACTTACTTTTTTCACTTTGAAATTTATTCTTTAATACATAAAATGCGTTTTAAATATTTATTTATTTGTGAGCGAAAAAAAAAATCTGAGTGTAAATATGTTTGAGTTAATTTTTGCAGTACATTATTTATTTTTATTACATTTCATATGTGTGGCTAGTTCAACAATATATTAAATAAGCAAAAGAAATATAAATGTATGGCTTGACTTAAATAATTTATTTCAAAACAAAATAATCAAGTCTTAATTAAAATTTACGTGCCAAAAATTTGAATACAGACATATATATATATATATATATATATAGTTTATGTTGTTAATTTTTGTGTCTTCTTAGGATTAGTATTTTTCTTATAATTTTATTGTTTTTTTTTTGTAAATTTAACTTTATTGTTATTATGTAACTGCTTTTATTAATTTGTTCATATATATATATATATATATATATATATATATATATATATATATACATACACACAATGAAATTGAAACATAGTTTTTGGTAATTGAAATTGAAATTTTTAATTAAAATTCAAAAAATTAAATAAGTGCATCGATAATTGAAATTGATTTAAAGAAATATATCAACATATATAGAAGTAGTTTGACAAAGAAAAAAAATTGACTAATTCCTAAATTTGTCGTATAATTCAATGACATGCATTTCATCCATTATCCTGAAGAATATTGTTTCTTTTCTTGGATAAGTTATCCTTTGTATCCATATATTAGGATACATAATTCAATAAAGTTTACGAGTAATTCGATTAGACCTAATATTTATTATATATGCACTAAGACATTAAGTTTGTGTGAAATTTATGTGAACATATGATAGTAGATAAACATATCTCATAATTATTAAATGGAATTGACAATTTTTCAAAGAGATGAATGGTTTTATTAATTTTGTGATGATTCAGTATAAATAATACTAAACTACTTAAAAGTCAACAATAAGAAAATTACTACAAACCTCATAACATTTGGATTTTCCACCTTACCTACTGTTTATAGCAAACAGAAATTTATCCATATCTGCTATTATCCATCTCCATGAATCAATAATTGAAACTGGTATTGGTTAAGTGCTGTTAAATGACAATATGATTGTTGTTAGTGTCAATAGAGGGATGATCCTAAGTTTTCCAAAATATAAATCATTACAAATTTAACTGAAGTTATTTTTCATCATCATTAACATAATTCCTAAATTACTGTGTCATTCCAATCAATAATGATGGTGTCCATAGCATGTTCATAATTTACCATCAACATCAAAGCTTAAGTAGCTTTGAATTGCTCATTCGTTACGAACAACAATAACTTATAAACCAACTCCATCAGTAAAATATTATATTTTAATATTATTATTTTTGTAAAATTTTAACATAATTTTTTAATCTGTGAAGAATATAATAAATATGTATGAGTTACTGTTAAAACAAAAGTTAAATAAAAAAGTTGTATTTTTAATACAAATTTTTTAAAATTTTTAAGTTATAATTTTTATGTAAAATTTGATTAACATTAAATTTAACTATAAATTAAATATACTCAAAACTGACTATTTCAACCATAATTATATAATATCTTTTCTTTTTAAGATATTATTATATTATAATAATATTAATATGATTCAGGCTCAACTTTTATATTCATTAGAGGATAGACACGTGTCTGCCAATATTGGTGACTCATTCTAAATAATCATTACTTATAAAGATAGATATGTCCATCTGAATTATTATCTATATATTCCTAGTCAAACATACTATTACCTATATCATATAAATAGAGGAACTCCAATGAGCAAGTATCTTTTACTCTCTCGTACTAAGACACACTCACACATTTTTTCTACTAATTTAAGTATTGGAGAATCTTTATAGGTACCTCATCCTCCAATGTCTGACGTCACTCGACTCAAAGCAGTTATATTAAGGACAGTTTGGCCAGAATCCTATCTAATAGTTTAGGTATAACTACGTCACCATCAATTCTAAAAAAAAAAATGATTAGCATCGAAAATAATATAATATGATGTTTATATTTTAATAATATTAATATTATTAATTTCAGCTTTTTAAGTTCAATTTGAAGCAAAAATTATCATTAAATTCTTAATACTACCATGTTGAGTAATATGCATATGCATAAGATTCATAAAATAAAATAAAAAAAAGAGCTGAAATTATAATATGCAACAATTTATAATTTTCTTTAAATGGATCAGGCTTGATTTTAACTCGAGTGATTTTATAATAATAACAGGTTCGGTCAAACAATTAATTTTTTTAGGTTATTTACATTACAAAGTGTGTTGTCAAATCTCAACACACGCATTTTAGTTTTTAGTATACTATTTACTATTAAAATTGATGGAAAATTATAAAATCATGAGTGAACTTCAATAATAAAAAGAGTAACTCATAAAGTTTATAATTGTTAAAACATTTTAATTAATAATAAAAAAATTATCAGTAAATATATTGCTAACTTCTTTAGTAACAGTTGAAGTAGACCCTTTTATATTATTTTAGTACAATAATAAGTATATAACAACTCACTTTTTGTCCTTAGTAAAATTTACTAATGTACATGTACCGAAAGAATATATCTTTAAAATGTTAATACATTTATTATTAATTTTTTAAAAGTAAATCGATTCATTCAAATTTATTTTAACTAAGTAAACTCAGAGAGTTTAGTACACTGTACACTGATCAACATCGTACTGTAACTGAGTGAAGCTGTTATGCAGATATAGTTGAACTGGCAAGCAATTATCTTTTTGATAAATATTTTTTCATACATATAAAGAGAAATGGGACTCTGAACACATGTTTATTTAACAATTATTTATTAATTATGATACACTGTGTTCACAATTCTTATATATTTTTGGTATAGCTTCACAGTGCAGGTACCATTAACTTGTTTGTTTTGGAAGTTGAGATAAAAAAAAATTAAGTACTATATATTATATAGATTAATAACATTTAAACATCTTTTATTTTTTAATATATTTTTTTAAAATGTTTTGCTTTTCTATCCTCTTATCAAATTATATTATTTATCATATTTGTATTTTTCTTCTTTTAATCCTATCTCACAACGTGTAGAAGAGTGTTGGTGTGGATGGATGCACATCACTTTTAACATAAATTATTGTAAAGCATTTTTGTTCATTTTCTCCTGTCCCTTTGCTTCAATTACAAGATTTGAAGCACCAACCAAATAAAGTAAGAAAAGGAAACTGCTCCTAAGATCCATTGAAATAGAGGACCATTGATAATTCATGAACAGAACGTTGTACTATTATGACAAAACCACACTAACGATTTGTCTACCTATCAAACAAGAGTTCTGAATAAAAAACAAAAAACATTAAACATTTCTCTTTAGATAATCAAGAGAATTAAGTGTTAGATTGGATCGTACAAAATTATTCTTAATTATACACTCATCGAGAATGACAACACCAAATAATTAATTTTAATCCAACCATAAAACCTCACAGGTTGGAGTTGGGATATGTGATCAAACACTGCAGAAGATATCACAAGATTCATTTTCCCTATTCACAGTTAGGTCACAAATACAAGACCTTTTCCCACGCAATATTTGTTGAAATTTCTGCACACTTTTCTTCTCTCACTTTCCCTCCTTTGTTTTCTTTACTACTCACTAATTAATAGTATTTTTCCAAGACAATAATAAGCCTTTCCTCTGTTTTCACTTTTCACAATGTGTCTTACCCTATGCCTCTAGCCGCCATACTTCCCTCACGTGGATTACCCTCTTAAGCAACTTGCTGTGGTGACCCAGTATTCCAATTTTCAATAAAAACTTTGCCTTCTAACAAATTATCATCATCATGTGACTATATGATCTTGTCTTTTTTTCACTATACTTCTTTCTTATTAAAGGTTAAAATAAAATATATTCTTAATATTATACATGAATGTTAATAAGTAATAACATTAATTAACTCTGGTTATCATTAAGTACGGATCACTTTAATATTAATTATCCTGAACTTTCATCCTTAACTTATACAGAAAGCTATTTACTCTAATCCATTTTAGCTTCATTTTATTAAGATTTAAAGATGAAAATGAACAATCTGAAAAGGGTACAACGTGAAGATATGGTGGGATTTTCTATGTTATATCTAGCTAGCAAGGTTGCAAGTTGAGCTTCCAAACAAAGAAACACCCCTACCTCTGAAACATAGAAAAGGTTAATTTTTTCAGTGTTTTTCACGGGCTGGTTAAGCTCCATAACTCACTGAGCAGATTCCTATATCATCTCGCTTTTGTTTTGACTCTCTGCCAAAAAAGAGCATATTCATTTATTAATAGGCCCTTCCCTTCTTCCACACCCATCACGGGCCACTAAAATCCAACACCACCCTCTTAAAAATTTCTATTTTTTATGTCATAACATGCATAATGCATAACAATATATGATATCTATATAACAACGTAGGTAGTTAAACGTAGATAGTTTGACCCTTTTGCTCTGAAGGCCACAACAATGGGCACTAACAAAGTTCATGTTTTGTTGTGCGTCTTTGTGACAATGCTGATGAGTTGTGGTGTTTGGAGTCAAAGCACAAATGCGAATTATGCATGTGATGTTTCGAAGAACCCTGCATTGGGGGGTTATGGGTTTTGTGACAAGTCTTTGGGGGTGGAAGAGAGGGTGAGAGACCTTGTGGGGAGGTTAACATTGCAAGAGAAGATAGGGAACTTGGTAAACTCTGCTTTGGATGTGAGTAGGCTTGGGATTCCAAAATATGAATGGTGGTCAGAAGCACTTCATGGAGTGTCTAACGTTGGTCCAGGGACGCGATTCTCCAATGTGATTCCTGGTGCAACCAGCTTTCCTATGCCTATTCTCACTGCTGCTTCTTTCAACACTTCTTTGTTTGAAATCATTGGAAGGGTACGTGTGCCCAGCTTCTCTTGTTTATCTTGTCTGGAGTTTTTCAAAATGAAGAAAGTTGATAACTTTAATTACCCATTTGAATTAGTAGTTCTTTCTTTATTAAACGTATATGAAATTTTTCTATTGCATTCATAGTGCAGTTCGTTGTATTGATTCAATGAAGCTACAAAAAGTAAAAGATCAAACTTTTTCTTGAGGAAACAAAAGATAAAACTTTTTTTAGGAAACCAAAGATGAAACTTAGATATGGTTGTTTAAATGTTTTGGGGTAAAATGTGTTTTTTCTCCTCAATTTTCAATATGAAATATATTTAGTTCTTATATTTTGTCCATAGGTTAATAGAAAGGGGGACCAGATTCAGCAATTATAAAAAAATTCAAAGATTAAAATCACCACTTTTGAAGTATACAGACAACAATCTATTTTAACCGATTGATGGATCTAAAGCACATTTTATATGTTATATTAATATTTGTTGTGAACCTTTATTACGTGAATTAGAAAGGTAAGACTTTTAAGAAACTCTGTCAAAATTTTGTACAAAAGAAAAAAAAAACATAGTACGATCATAATTTTGTAGGCATTTTTTCCTGTGCAATGATTGTTGAAGATTCCACATTAACTGATAATGTTATTAAAATAGTGTATATAAATAGAAGATAACTTTCACTCAAAACAAAAAATTCTAAGATTGGTTGTTAATTAAGAAAAGAAGGTGATATAGTTAAGTGAATTCTTGACAAATGTTTTTGCTTGGAAATCTTTTGAGTACAATTTTTTGTAATTAAATAAATATATAATCAAACAAGAATGCAGGTGAGTTCTTAGCGGGAATTTGCAGAATTTCGATGTAGAGATTCTGAGGCTCTAGCTAACATTTTGAATTAAAAATGTAGAGTTGATGATATTTGAAAATATGAAGCACTATAGTACAAAGAAAAGTCTGAGTTAACTTTGAAATGGGATTGTTTGCGGCTATTTTCACAGGTGGTTTCAACGGAAGCCAGAGCAATGTACAATGTGGGACTAGCTGGATTGACATATTGGTCACCAAACATTAACATATTCAGAGATCCAAGGTGGGGAAGAGGTCTTGAAACACCAGGAGAAGACCCTGTGCTCACTAGCAAATATGCAGCAGGTTATGTCAAAGGTTTGCAACAAACTGATGGTGGAGACCCCAACAAGCTCAAGGTTGCTGCTTGTTGCAAACACTACACAGCCTATGATGTGGATAATTGGAAAGGAATTGAGCGTTACACCTTCAATGCTGTGGTAATAATAATAGTAATAATTATTATTATGATGATTATCTAACATTGGCTAAAGAAACTACATGTACAAGTTCTTAAGGATGGATTGGATGGGAATGCACAGAATCATTTTCATGGTTTTTGATGTTTTGCTTGTTATTTTGTTAGGTGTCAAAGCAAGATTTGGAGGACACATTTCAACCACCATTCAAGAGCTGTGTGATCGATGGAAATGTTGCCAGTGTCATGTGTTCATACAACAAGGTTAATGGAAAACCAACTTGTGCAGACCCTGACCTTCTTAAGGGTGTTATCCGAGGCCAATGGAAACTAAATGGGTACCCTTCAGTCTTTCTAAATCTTATTCTCTCATTTTATTTGTCTCTATCTCAAATTGTTTTTTAATTTGGAATATCAAAAAAGTATTGATTAATTTTTCCAATAAAACGCTTTAGAAATAAATGCACTAGTAATTTTACAATATGCTAATTAATAATGATATTTTAGTTCAATAAGATTATTTTATCATGACAACTGGTATAGTCAATTGTTTTCTTTAGATGTGTATTTTACATTAAACGACAAATAAAATGAGGCACAGAATACACAATGATGTTTATTTACCATTCTTGTTTGTTGTTAAAGTTGTCTTTACAATATTTTGAATATATGGCTTATGCAGATATATAGTTTCTGATTGTGACTCGGTAGAAGTGCTTTTCAAAAGTCAGCACTACACCAAGACTCCTGAAGAAGCTGCAGCCATATCCATTCTGGCAGGTAAAAAGATTACATAATCACATATTCGTAGGTAACTGTTGAATTTCCAATTAATATTTGTGACATTGTTACTGGCTAAAGTCTTGGATTTGGGATTCATTCGAATTTTATCCACCAAAATGATTAATTGTGTTACATTGTTGTAACATTCAAGTTATTGTTTTGATTAGGTATATAGTTCAGTAATAGTGTGAAAATTCTTTAGTGGCATTGTATAAGAAATCCCTCTACTTATCTTTATTATGTACAATTTTGGTTTGGCAGGGCTGGACTTGAACTGTGGAAGATTTCTTGGCCAATATACAGAAGGTGCCGTGAAGCAAGGACTTATCAATGAAGCAGCCATTAACAATGCTGTGTCCAACAATTTCGCCACGTTGATGCGTCTTGGATTCTTTGATGGTAATCCAAGCAAGCAACCTTATGGAAACCTTGGTCCAAAAGATGTTTGTACTCCAGCAAATCAGGAACTTGCCCGTGAAGCTGCAAGGCAAGGGATTGTGTTGCTTAAAAACAGTCCAGCATCACTGCCTCTCAATGCCAAAGCCATTAAATCTTTGGCAGTTATTGGACCCAATGCTAATGCTACTAGGGTCATGATTGGAAACTATGAAGGTATCAAAATTTCCAACTCTGAATCCTTTATAATTACATGATTTTGGTTCTCAAATACCAATTTTTTTAGGTTACTTTTTACTGAGACCAAATTGATATTTTTAAATAATTGATGTTCCGAGAATACTTGGAGACTAAATTTAGGAGTTTATACGCTTAATTAATAACTGCAGAGGATCACATTGTTTGATTTGATGTCATAAGTTTAGGACTTGTTATCTCCGGTTTCAACTCAACATCACATGTAACAAGTACTTTAAAATTTTGCAGGCATTCCATGCAAGTATACATCACCCTTGCAAGGCCTAACAGCCTTAGTTCCAACAAGCTATGCTGCTGGTTGTCTTGATGTGCGTTGTCCCAATCCAGTACTAGATGATGCCAAAAAGATTGCAGCTTCTGCAGATGCCACAGTGATTGTAGTAGGTGCAAGTCTAGCAATAGAGGCAGAAAGTCTTGACAGAGTCAACATTCTTCTTCCGGGACAGCAACAATTTCTAGTCACTGAAGTTGCAAATGCATCCAAAGGACCTGTGATTCTTGTCATAATGTCTGGAGGAGGCATGGATGTGTCCTTTGCTAAAAATAACAAGAAAATCACAAGCATCTTGTGGGTTGGATACCCAGGAGAAGCAGGTGGAGCTGCCATAGCTGATGTGATATTTGGCTTTCATAATCCAAGTAAGTCAACCAGTCTCACACTCTCTTCTCACAGCACACAATTTTCATTCCAATAATGGCACAAGTTTGACACATTTAGCCATGTAGCCAACTCAGGAGGACTGGCACAAGGATAAAACTACTAGAGTTGGAACTTTAACCTCACTAACAAAAAAAATATATTTGTTATTAGTTTCTATGTAATAAAAAAGCCAACATATGTTGCCAAAAAGGCTCAACATAAAGTGCTCTCATTTAAAATGAAATAGTATTTCCCAAAATATATTTGAGGTCTCTTTTACTGTTGGATTGACCCTGAGCCAACTTCACCTGGTGGGATAAGGTTTTTTTGTTAGTTTTGTAATGACACAAGTTTGACACTCATGGAATGTTTTCTGATTCAGGTGGAAGACTACCTATGACATGGTATCCACAATCATATGTAGACAAAGTGCCAATGACCAACATGAACATGAGGCCAGATCCTGCCACAGGTTTTCCTGGTAGAACATACAGGTTTTATAAAGGGGAAACTGTTTTCTCATTTGGAGATGGATTAAGCTACTCCACTATTGTGCATAAGTTAGTTAAAGCTCCTCAGCTGGTGTCTGTTCCCCTAGCTGAGGATCATGTATGCCGTTCCTCAGAATGCAAGTCACTTGATGTTGTTGGTGAACATTGTCAAAACTTGGTCTTCGATATTCACCTTAGGATAAAAAACAAGGGAAAAATGAGCAGTGAACATACCGTGTTTTTGTTCTCTACTCCTCCTGCAGTGCACAATGCACCTCAGAAGCACTTGCTAGGCTTTGAGAAAGTTCACTTGATAGGAAAATCAGAAGCACTGGTTAGCTTCAAAGTAGATGTGTGTAAAGATTTGAGTATAGTTGATGAACTTGGCAATAGAAAAGTTGCCTTAGGACAGCATTTGCTTCATGTGGGAAACTTGAAGCATCCTTTGAGTGTGATAATTTGAAACAAGACTTCAGATCTTCAGCACTCGGTCTTTCTTTTTTACACATTGGTTTCCTAATTAAAAAATTTAGAGGGGACCAGATGTTGCACACAGAAAAAAGAGACCAGAAATAAGTTTGAGATAACTGTATCAATTCTCTGATTTCTTCTTATTCATATGAAAAAAATTGAATTCAGAATCAAGTTTTTAAGTAAAGCCACCTAATATCTTTTAGTGTTACAATGTTTTACTTTTCAAATATTGTATATATAACACATAGGGCAAAGACTAATGCTCTTGTCTCCTATGTTGCATGAAATGAGCAAGTGTTTACACACAATAAAAAAGTCTAAGTCTAGTAGCAAACAAGTAAATCAATGTTCAAGGTTAACTAAATCTCAAATTTATGGCTTCTCCTATAATTTCTCAACAATATTCCCCCAATGCATTTATTTCATTAGATGACAATTGTGAATGGCTATTAATTAATTAGTCATGTAGTAGCTAGACAAAGTTTCCCAGTATAGCTATAAAAAATGAAGATTATTACTTAATGTGATTCTCTCCATAATGAGAGGCATTTGGTGAATTCTGTTATGTATCAAAACTGGAACTTCCAAACGTGAATATCAACACATCTCATTGTGCTCTAGGAGATTTTGCATCTGTTCTAGCTTTCTTGTCCATTTTATTTATTTATTTATTTTGGAGTTCTTTTTATGTGTTCAAAATCTTAAAAATCTCACTGTATTGTGGTGATAAAAAATAAATAAAAATGTTTGAAATAATAATAATAATAATAAAAAAAAAAACCCTGAGAATTTTAATTCACAAAGTAATCGTATCATTTAATACATATATTTATAGCCAAACTCGCAATCATACATTTCTAGTAGTGTAAGTTCGTATAAAGTATATTATTTTTTATTAAACGTATGGTTGGAAATCACATTTTAATGAAATGAATAAAATATATTATTTTTAGTCAAATATTACATTTTAATATTATACCATTGCAACATTCTCATTGTTATTTGTAACGATAGAATTCAATTTGTTCTTAGTTACTTTTTGATGAACCTTTTGCTGACATTAATATTTGGGAAGTTCAATGCTACAGTTTGTAAATGGATGCTGCAGTTCATAAGTTGACAGTAGTGCGCCCTTATAATTTAAATTAATTAATTATTAATAATGATGTGTAATTTTTTATATTTTCAAAATTTTCAAAAAATTCTAAAATATAATTAAAAAATTAAAATAATAACATATTGTCAAGCAACGAATGACACAATAACATATATCTTAATATTTTATGTTCTTATTTTAATTTGAGTATACCTCATAATTTATCTCATTTTTACGGCCTCTTTTTTCTCTTTTTGATTTACTACTGAAATTTGATTAGAATTAATTCTTATAACTTATGAATTGTTATGAATGACCAAATCCCTCAACTAGGGTTAAAAGAATCTTTAATTTAAAAACTCATACGACAGCCATGAGCTGGAAATAGCCTTCGTAAAATTTAGGAATGATATTATTGGAATATGTTGTTGCATTATTATATTTTCTAAAGTTTGGACTACAATTTGATGATGCCATTGCTGAAAGACCATAGGGTTGTATTTAAGGAAATCATATAAAATAGTGTATTTGATATTTTAGTGTATATCAAAATATAAATTAAATTATTACAAAATATAGGCCAATAATAATAATGAGAATAGTAGTAACTAGATGATGATGAATGAGTGGTAATATTTTTTTTTTTTTAGTAATAACAGTGGTAATATCAATAATATAAATATTAACAATAACAATAGTAAGAATGGTGGTTGGTGTATGGTAGATGTGATAACAATAATATTAATAAAGTAATGATGATGATAATAATAATATGATGATAGTGGTGATGTTATAGTGAGATAATAACAATAATAATAATTGTATTGATAACAATAACAATAATAATGAGATAATGGTGACAATGATAAAATGATGATAATAACAGTGATTGTATTTATTTTAATGATAATAAGATAATAACGGCAATGGAAATGATTGTATTGGATTGAATATTTATTACTAAGACACATGTTATGGATCAATCTCATAATTTTAAACGTGATACCAATTGTTTGGTTAAATATTTATCATTAGATCAAAAGTTATAGATGTTAGTCCAAAAATTATAGATGTTAATCAGATGATAACTCTTTCTATTTAATAACATAACGTACGAACGACATAAGTTAATTATGACTTTATCTAAACCTTTGCTATATAACAATTAAGGTATACTCACAATAAATCATGATAATAATTATGACTGTGATGACAATTAATAAACATAATGATAATGATAATAACAATGTCAATAATAATAATAATAAAATTATATCTTATCTATGTTAATCACAGTAGACAATTCATTTCCTTTTAAAATTCATTTTAAGAAATGAGTCAATATTTTTCCGTGTCATTTGAAAGAAAAAAAAATACCATTTGGCCTTAAAAACAATAACAAAACTTCCTTTTCTCATAGACAGTGACTAGCATGCATGGTGACATAAAATTTGCTGTTAACTATACTCTTAATTAGTAACTGTATTAATTTAATTGGATATGTATGATTAATCAAACTCGTAAGTCGGAAGACCTTGAAATGCTCAAACCTCAACAAGGTGGTGCTTCCTATAATAATGCAGTTAAACTAATCTATCCTAGTTATTCACTTTATTTTTAGAATTCAATAGAGTTTAATATCATCAACTTGTTTTGCCTGATGCGTTTATTCAAAACATAATTTTCATCATATTTTGGTGCCAATCATTGAGTGAAAATATTTATTAAATCACTAATTTGCTATCATTTTTTAGTGCAACTTAGAAATTACTTTCATTTCGAAACATTTGTTGCTTAAAATAAAAATAATAATAAAAAACAAATCTACCAGAGTTTAAAGAAAATCAACATATTTTCAACGAGTAAAGTAAAATTTTATTTCCTAACTTTTGGAAATGATGTCATTTTAATTCTAAATTTTAGAAATAAACAAATTCCTGACTATCATATTTGTTATTCAATTTTTTTTTTTTTGTAATTTAAATAATATTTTATAATGATTAATAAACGCTATCTAAATTATTTTTAGAAAAAAATTAATACATATCTGGGACTAAAATGAATTTATCTTTAAAAATGAAGGAGGAAAATGTTATTTTATTCTTTTTTCAATTAAATTAACTTTGATCGAAGTTTTTAAAATATTAAATTTAGTATCAAATTATGTGTCACATTTATTTTTAATAAGATATATAGTAAGAAATACGAACAGATTTAGCAAACTTAATTAATATATACTTAACTTTGTAAAATAACTGGAAAAGTTGAAGCAAAATAATTTTAGATAAAAAATTATAAAAAGTGGTGCATTAAACTTTGATGATTTTAATTTTTAATAAAAAAAAAATATAAGGCATATAATTCGATAAACACATAAGAAAAGTGCATACTTATGATGAAATTTAATTATATGTGATAATTTTGCCCTTCAATGAATTTGGCAGTAGATTTGAGTATGGTGAGTAAAAATGGCTTGTGTGATATTCCAAGGGACATGGGGTTTTATTAATTTATTTCTGTCGAGTTTAGTAAATGAATCCAAAAAGTTCAGTGAATAATATAATAACAAAGACTTGCTTTTCAATAACGCCAAGAGGCAAGACAACAACATATTGAGCATTTGCTGACGATTAACCTAACATGATTCCTTTGCAATTGTCGATTACTTTATCTGAGATGTCTATGTTATGAAACATTGAACGTAATATTTAATTTCTTTTTCCTATTTTTTCCACCTTTGAAAAAAAGGTCTTAAGGTAAAACCAAATAGCAAGCATACATATGCTATCCGATAGAAAAAATTGAGTGTTAATTTGTTGAAACCTAACTATGTGATCCTTTGGTGATGTTTTATTTATTTTCTATAGTTTAATCAATAATCAAATACTAGTGGTGTAACATCATTTTGTCATCCTTGTAAGAGTACCACATGAAATACTGGTGAAAGGAGGACCACATGTTTAGTGAGATCTATATAAATTACACACAATAGAAAATAATATATTAAGAACATATTATATTCATCTTTTATTGCTTCTGAAAATTTTATGATAAAATAATATCCTTCAATATTTTAGGGCCAAAGACGCACAAGCATGGATTCATAAATAATCGTCTTATTAATATTTATTGTTTTCATTTTAACATGTGAATTAAAAATTATTTTTAGTTGATAGTATTGAAAGAAATCATAGCTTTTTAGGGTATATTTACTTAAAGAAAAATTAAAAAAAATTAAAAAAATTAAAAAAAATTAAAAAAAATATAATAATATCTTATATGTTCTTATCAAACTAAGAAGGGACGTAATGAAGCTTTTACCGTGTTTGAAGTCATCTATAAAAGGATGAAAATCCAAGTTCTTATATAATAAGGATGAATTTCCACACAGGAAGGAATATTGTATTTATAAAGATACTTTGACGCTAAATCAATAAAGGTGAGAATTTGAGAGAGTTTGAGAGTAATGAGTGAAAATGTTATTAGAGAGGAAAAAATTACTCTATAGGATATTTATAGGTTGAAGTTGACGCCATAACTTATTTGTGAGTATTCGTTAACCTTAACCGAGTAGGTAATATCTTATATCACGTTAAAAATCATCATTAGTAATATGACAAGAAACTAAATTTGATCACCTTGAGTAACAATAGAGTGTGAGAGTTGACATTTATACATAATAAATAGATACATATTGTGTTTAGACTGATAGGTCAATGGTTCAGTACCTTGATGTAACGAGTTCACTATTACATAATAAATATTACTTTTCCGTAATAGTATAATATATTTATTATTAATGACAATTTACATTAACTCATACTTAAATATCGTCCTAAAATTACTAATATATTTTTATATATAGATGATGTTTTATTTATTTTATTTTGACTTATATTTAAGCGATGAAAATATCAATTTAAACATCATTAAATCTAAATTGGGTTTATTATAAAAGATACAGAAAATAAAAATTGTGTCACTTGCTGAATCCACATTTTAAATTAAATTTCACCCATATATAGTTTCTAAAACTATATTTATATGTGTAAAAAATAATTGATATATTTTAATATAATTTGAAATAAATCAAATCACAAGAATATCAAGTTGAATATAAAAAAAGTGCGTGGATAAAAAAAAATATAACAACTTTGAGTTATCATATCCTGAAAAAGCAAGTAGGGTTTTACAAATCCTTCAAAAGTACAATATACAATATACTTCGATATTGTTTTATATATGTAGTTTTCAAGGAACTTATAGCAAATATATATGTAATACATAGAGGCTAAGGCATGCGTGTTTGCATTATATAGTATTTTAATTCAGAGTAAAATTGTCTTTACGATACACCAGAGTAGATTGTAGAGAATTATTTCTCTTAAGAATACTATGAACCATGTACTAGCCATTTAGCTTACCTATAACTCCTATAAATATTAATAGTGTCATCAATATGTTTTATTATTTTTTTCGAATATGCGAAGATAGTTATTCACTTAAGGTCCAGAAGAAATTCATCCTTTCATTTGATCGTGATTATGATAGAAAAACATCATGTATTATGATGGCTTGTATTAAAAAAATATAAAATCTGATTTGATATTTATTTATCATAAGCCTTTTTTTAATATGTATGTTCCGAGTTATATGTTATTTAAAAATTTACTTATAAAATATTTCAAGAACAATTAAAATTATTCTATCTATAAGATAAATTAGGTAAATCTCTATTATAATTTATCTTTTTTGTTAACATTATTAAATTATCTATCAAGTCATTAATTTTTATTACCATGGACCCAGCTAAATAATGCATGTTCTTTAATAAGTTATTAAATGTTACAAGATAAATTTATAATATTAAAATATAATATGTATATTAAATTTGTTATTATATTTAAATAAAATAAACAGGTCAATGTATCAGATTTAGCAAAATTTTTAAAAAATTTAAGTCCAACTTATTTAAATAAATAAATTATTTTAAAAACCTAAATCTAAATATTTATTAAAAAGATTAACTTAGACTAGACTTTAATTATTTTTGACCCCACTGTCAAAATTAGAGTGTATTCCCGTTTTATGCATGGCAACTTAATCTCACTATTATCTCATATTGGCTATTGGGAAATTCAAATCTCAATTTTACAAGGGAGAAATCCTGAATCCAATCCATACAATTTATGGTAATCTTCTTAGATATATATTAGTTTATTTTAAATTATTAGTTAATAAAAAAATTAGAATGATATTTTTAATTAATATATTATAGCTTTAAGGCATAGTTTAAAATTGAGTGAAAGAAAGAAAGGAGTAGTATCTAGATTGATTCTTGCGCCCGCATCACATCGTGTCTACAAAGTACAAACAACTGAGTATATTTGATCATGATGACATAATATTTCATCATGTCGTTGCTCTCACAGGATCATGCCTCCTTATTTGTTTCGAACATGAATAGAGAACTGAGCAAATGACAATAATTTATTAATAAAAAAAAATTATAGAGAAGATTCTTACAGCAGAGAGCAGAGTGGGGTCCGCGGGTGAGGTTTGTGGCGTCACCAACGGATCTCCTTAGAGAGTGCCTCATGTGTGTCACACTCAATTATTGTTACATACGTCAGCCACTCGCTTTCAGCCACGTGTCCACCTTAGATTTCCACACCCAAATCGGGACCACCAGCATCTCTATACTCTAACTTTATTTGTCGCTTTGCAGAGTTGTTATTTATTTACGAGCCCCACACACGCACACCCCACACGCTCGAGACGCAGCGTGCACCGCAATGCCGTTCAAATAAACATCTGACTTGTGACCGTTGATTCACTTCCAGGGAACCACCATGCGCCACGTGGCGAACGTGTGGTTAGTTTGGTTCTTCGATCTAGTTGTAGTCGCGCGCTGTTCTTGTTGGATGCAGCGAACTGGCGATGAAGCTTAGTTTCGTTGTCGTCGTCAACTGCCGTGCCTCCTATTTGGCTTCGCTTCAAAATATCTTTTAAATTATTAATTAAATAATTAATTTATAGAGTGATTACAGTTTGGTTTTGATTTGTTGTTAAGTCAAAGCTTTTAAATATATGGATTGTATAATAATTATTAACTAGAAGAATATAATGTTATAATTTAGAATAAAAAGTATGAATAGCAAAACTAAATTATTGTTATATATACATGAATTGGCATATAAAAAAGACATACAAATATGACAAATAGATACAAAATTATAAACTGTTACCTGCTTTGAATATTATCTTAAACGTTAAAACTTAAAATCTCTACATGTGGTAAGTACCACTCCTTCTAACCATGTGGCCGTGGGCATTGCCTTAACACCATTTCCTTTCTTTCTAGTCTTGTCAAGAACCAGTGGTTACGTGTGAGAAATGTTTGCAATTATTTATATTTTTTTTCGCTTTCCCACCAATTGACATGAGTGACTTAGTAGTAGAAGACATTTTTCACCATCCACCACCCAACCATCTCTACAATCTACCAAAAGACAAGACACATCAAAAGGTCAGGATTAATTTGAGGTTATTAATTAATTTGAGTTATATTATAAAATTATAAATAATTTTTAATTTGTGAGAATTTTAATTTTAGTTTTTATAAAAAATAAATTGAAATTTAATATAAATTATTATAAAATTAATAAATAATAATAACTAGGGTTGTATAAACAATATACATTATTATTTTTAAATGAATATATATTTTTTAAATATAAGTATGCAATGAATAAAATTTAATTTATAAAACTTTTATATGAATAAAATATAATAGACATGATTACTTCAAGTAATTTTAAAAAACACTACAATTTTGTTAGAGTCATGACCCAGTCAAACACAACCTTAAAATGAAGTAAAAAAATAAAAAGAAAAAAGATAGTTTGATTTAGTTGGGTTATTGATTTTTTTTTTTTTTATCAAATTGACCAAGTTAAATTGGGGTTTAATCAATGATTTGCCATGTGACTTAGATCAATTTAGTTCCTAGGTTAACCGGTCGAGCTTGTCACCCAATTTAGATTTCATAACATTACATTCAACTAATCTAATTTACAATAATAAATACCTATCAAAATAGTACTTTTAAGATTTACTTAAAATAAATAATTTAAAATTTTAAAAATATAGGGGTATGTATCAAATGATAAAGTATAATTATAATCATCAATTGAAAGAAAATTAGTATATGCTTAAGTTTATAATTTGTTTTATATATACAGATGTGTAAAATATATTGTTATATTGATTGGATTTTGACTTTAGAAATTTCTATATGCGTATATATTTTATCACCATATTAATAATTATTATTATATTTAAGATATTTTATTTCTAAAATACGTTATCTAAAATGACTTCTATCCTTAGAAAAAAAACATTTATGTATACAAACTACAAAGAGCAAGAGGGTGTAGAATGAGTAGATCATAACAAATGAAAAGTAATGCTGACATTACTTCAAAATAAAGTTATTACCGAAGTTAATAAAAAATATATTTATAATTAGTTTTAATTTTTAACATATGCCTATTAAATCAAAGGTCATCAAAGATAGGAACTTTGTTTTTTGGCAGGGTACTTATTCTGGTAGTGATGAGAGATATAGATTCTATCCGGAAACAGATAAGATTCACATTCCACCTAATTGGCTACTTTTCGATTTGAATCGTGTGAGCAACTAATAACATTCACTCATTTCCGTCATTAATGTCATCTTAAGGACTAACTACCTTTCTTGTTCAATTGTTCTCCACCTAAACAAAACTCAACCAATTAGCATCACAATAAAAAGGTCAATGTCAAAATCAACATAGCTACATTTTACTACTAGTATTATTAATATAAACTTTTCAAGTTCAAGAAACATTACAGCCAAATTTTTTAAAAAATTCCTAGTCTCTTAAATAATAACATCGAACTATATTGACGGTACGAATGAAATTATTTTTACTTCATAAATAATTCTGATCTCAAAGTTATGAAGAAAGAGTTTGATTATTAATATTATTCAATTCAAACACAATTAATCTCCAATAAAAAACATTATTTATATATGTTAAATAAAAATTTAACTATTTTTATTTTTATTGTTTATTTGGAAAGAGAATAACGCCCTAACCTGAATCCGAATCTGAAGCTGATGGTTGCGTCATCATACCTAACTAATCTATGTTAAATAAAATTTCCTACGTTGAGGCGACAGGGATCTTCGCGTTACGCCATAATCGTGGTGGATTCGTCGCTTTCTTCAAATCATTGACTTGATTTCGCTTCAGATGCTATCAACGGTCAGGACTACGGTCGCGAATCCACTGTTACCGCAGGGGATCATATCTCCAATATTTGTTCAACCTTGGTAGACACGAGCGTGCCACGACAGCTCCTGCCTCCACTAACCCAAGACAAAACAGTGAACAAACTATTAAAAGACGAAAACACCCTTCGTTTCGACCGCATAAAAAGCTGACCCAGGGGTAGTAACGGAGTTTCCAGGGTATCCTTTTCGACCAAAAGTGTGCATGCCCCGCCAGCATGTGACACTTGTTCTCTCCCACTTGTCACCAAGGGCACTTTTGTCATTCCACAAACCCTCGATATTTCTTTAGCAACGCGTTCGTACTCGCAGAGGAAATTTTCGGTAAAATTAAAAAAATAATACTAAAAGAAAAAAGAAAAACGGAGCCGCCCCTACTTTATTTATTTGCGGGGCTTTATATTACGTGACGAGTTTCTATTTATGTGTTTGGTGGCCTGTGTTTTTCTTCTTCTCTTGGCCTCTTCCTTCGTCAATATTTTGGTATTTCTTTTTTTTTTTTATTCGTTAATTTTGAAGTGTTAAGGGTTTTTACTGATGCTCAGATCTGGAAACTCTTTTTAGTTTTCATCTTAGATTGTTAATCGTCGTGGTATATCTGTAATTTCATTCAGCTTTCGTTTCTCTGCTTCCATAACCTTCTTCTGTAATTCAATAGCTCTGTGATTCGTTGATTTTTCCTACTCTTGTGTCCGTTTGTGCTGCTATATGTAATTGGTGTGTTAGTTTTTATGGAATTCAGTGTATGGTTTTTGACTTGGGGAATTTTTGTATGTGAGGTGACACTTTTTTGTTAGAATTTTAGTATTTTGACCGGGGAATTTTCTAGATTTGATTTTGGGGGTTGCACTTTGTTTACTGATTATTTCTGTTTATTCTTTGTTTTGTCTTGTTTTTTGATGAGGCTATGATGAAGGCAATTGGTTTTCCTTTCAGTTGATTGATTTTCTCTGCATATCCCCTTAGTGTTATTTTTCAATCTTTTTTCGGTTAAAGATGTTTTTCTACTTTTTGATGTCTTTAATTTTAGATTCAGAATAATGTCTGAGTTTGGTGACATTTTATTTTACTTGGATCTACTGCTCTGCGTATCCCCTAGTTGCTGATTCTCTTATACTTTCATGTGTGTATATTGAATGCGAATATTTTTATGAGTACAAACATATATTCTGGTTGTATATTTATCTTATGATTAAGTTATCCTGGTTGAGTAGTTGAAGCCTTCAATGTAATGTAGCACAGTCTGATATTTTGGTTATTTTGCTCTAGATGAGATTTAGTATTTTTCGTTTTTACTTCCCAGTGTGAGGCTTGAATTGCGTGTTATGCTCAAATTTTATGCAGGAGCTACTCCACATATCTTTAGTCCTCTCGTGTATTACTGTCTGTGGGAAATTTCACAAACAAATTCGTATACAGAAAGGACTTTATGAATACGGTGTTCCATACAAACAAAGTGGGAATGGATCCTACTACGCCTATTAAATTGGCCAAGGTCAGAGAACTCCTCATGACGATATTAGTTTCCTTGAGTTTTCCTTGTTTGAAGCTTCATTTATTTTTTTCTCTCTCTTGGTTCTGTTTCAAGTCAAAGCCATATTTAATATTCTCTTCTAAAATGATTTGGGGTTCTTTCTTCATGATATTAATAAACTTAGTCTTCTATATTCTGATTTTCTCCCCTTTGTATTTTCTCTCTGGATATTTCTTATTCTGGTGTACATACAAAAGTTTTTTTCTATAATTTATTCTTGCTCATCAAAGTTTCAATCTTTTTGTGCTGAGAATGCTTATTACAACTTTAAACTCTTAATGACTGTCTCTCTGTGTGTAATGAATTCGAAGATGTGTTCCATTCTACTATCTATTTTGAAATATTAAATTTTATCTCATTATGAGTTTGACTATCTGCGCATTTGTTGGAGATTTGTAGACCTCCTAAGGTTCTTGCGTACCCAAAGTGCATTGTATCTGAAAGCCCAATACTTTCATGGTGATCTGATGGCACAAGTTCAATATATGTGCCACATCTCACTTGCTAAGTGACTAATGTGCAATACTTTTTGGAGGATAAAGGGCTTCCTCCCATCTTGGTTATTACTTTTGACATGTCAAGTAAAACTACTCATGATCAATGTTAGGTGTGGCACTTGGATGTCCTTTCCTGTTTTTTATGAAGGTTGAATGCTTGAAAGTCTGTATAAACAATCTTCTAAACTTGTTTTGTATTGTGCATCTGGTCATTTATTTTTATCAGCTTGATGAAATGAAAGCTGCATCTATTGTGCTTTTTAGGTTTGATTTTTCATACAATATTTCATACTATTTTTATCAGTGGAGCTAGCATGTAAAAGACATGTAGTATTGTAATTTAAGATCAATTTTCTTTTTTCAATTGATTGAAGAACTTACTAATATTTAGCACAGATGTGGATTTTAAGGGTGATTAATTTCAAGTAATTGTTTGAGGTAAAGATATATCAAAATGGCCCAAACTATAATGAAAAAGGCCCCGGCGTTTGCAATAGATTTACATCAAGATATAGGCCAAATAAAAGATTTAGCAGCGACAAAGATAATGTTGATTATAAATTGAAGCTGCAAGTAGAAAAATTGATTGAGAGAAAGAACAGTTATTCCAATCATTTCTATCTAGTCTTTGCCATACTTTTAGTAAAATATTTTGTGGAAAAATGTTCTTGCCTCCTATTTTCTCATGTTTCCATATATGATGTCTTATTTCTATCATAATTTATATTATCTTCCTTAAAGATTCAGGATGATTTCACTGATTACTGTGCACTGGCAGCACAAAAATAGTATGAATTTTTTTTTGATGTTGCAATACTTGTGTTAAACATAAATCAACATGAGTAAATTTGTTTGAATTCTTGTAACATTCAGTCCGAAATTCTTGCTTCAGTATGATTCTTGTCACTTATATTTTTGTGTCAACAAGTTTAGAAAATTCTATACCTTTTTTCACTCATATTTATTCCTTTTTCTTCCTTTTAATGTGTCATTTTATTGGAGTTTTTTTCTGCTTATGTTTGGGGTGGGACATGAAAACTTGGCATTTCCTTTTTTAATCACTTGAACACTATCAACCATGACACTGAAGTGTTTTATCTGGGTGTATTGTGAATTATATATATAAAAAGAAGCAAACCGTTCCCATTACGTATTAATTCCTAATCTAAAAACCTATTTCCTTACCTTTTTGTCAGGGGTAATGAAGCTTAATGATTTATTCACTGGGAGCACGGGAAGCTCCAAGGAACTCTTTACATCAATATCAAGGAGTCTTATCAAAGGTTTCTTTCCTAGAGATGTTATAAGATATATTTGGTAATTAACTCCATTGAAAGGTTTTGCAAAACTTCGCTTGGGATAATCTGAAAATGGACAGATCAGATACATCAGGCTTTGTTAGTGGTGGAAGCTGTATATTGGAATTTGTTTTTCTAGCGTTAAAGTTCTAGTAGGTAGGTGAGTCTTGTAGTATTTGGTGAACTGTTCTGCTACTTCAACCTTCTGTAGTCAACATCTGGATAATGGATATGAACATGAAAGCTCTACTGTCTCTTCATGATGCTGAACTTAGAAAAGATGACAACTTTGGTGATACTACATTGTGCTTAAATAGCATTGGCTTTGGTGAAACAGATAAGACTAGTTATAGATGTACCGAGGGCAATCTTGGGATGAAATTTTCCAACACTTCTGATGATGGCTGCAGATTGGTTCTTGGATTGGGCCCAACCCCGATGGCATATGATGATGACTACAACGATTTGGGGTTTAATATGAAGAAAAAGTCGGTGAATCTTTTTCCTCAGCACGTGCCATCTGAATGTGAATCAATCCTTCAACTTGGCCTTTCAGGTGTAACAAATGAAGCATCAAGTGTGCTCAACTGCTCAGGTTCAACTGAGACTGACGTGAATATATCATGTTTCTCAAGCCAAACATCTGCAGAAAATTACTATTCAAGAATTCCTGTTGTTGATGAGGGTTCTACCTCAGCAAAGAAATCAGGTGGCTATATGCCATCACTTCTTCTTGCTCCACGAATGGATAATGTTGAAAGTTCGGTGCAGAAACAAGAACTGATTCTTGGGACTAAACCTCAACTGTGCCCAGAACCATCCAGTGATGTACATTACTCACTTGATACCACATCTGGGCCCCAGTCTACAGGGATAACTCCAGATAACCGAACAAGCAATCCCAAGAGATGCAGATTCTTTGGCTGTACAAAGGGAGCTCGAGGTGCTTCGGGGCTTTGTATCGGACATGGTGGTGGACAGAGATGTCAAAAACCAGGATGCAACAAAGGTGCCGAGAGCCGTACTGCTTATTGTAAGGCCCATGGTGGTGGGAAGAGGTGCCAACACTTGGGATGTACTAAAAGTGCTGAGGGGAAGACAGATTATTGCATTGCACATGGTGGTGGTAGGCGATGTGGATATTCAGGTGGGTGCTCAAAAGCTGCACGAGGTAAGTCAGGACTTTGCATTAGACATGGAGGGGGTAAGAGGTGTAGAATAGAAGATTGCACCCGAAGTGCAGAAGGGCAGGCTGGGTTGTGCATCTCTCATGGGGGTGGACGTCGTTGTCAGTACCAAGCATGTTCAAAGGGTGCACAAGGGAGCACTATGTTTTGCAAAGCTCATGGTGGTGGGAAGCGTTGCTCATTTGCAGGGTGTACCAAAGGGGCTGAAGGAAGCACCCCACTGTGCAAGGCACATGGTGGGGGGAAGCGCTGCCTTTTCAATGGAGGTGGCATTTGCCCAAAAAGTGTGCATGGAGGCACGAACTTCTGTGTTGCTCATGGTGGGGGAAAGAGATGCACTGTTGCAGGTTGCACCAAGAGTGCCCGTGGCCGCACTGACTGCTGTGTTAGGCATGGTGGGGGTAAGCGATGCAAGTTTGAAGGCTGTGGGAAGAGTGCTCAAGGGAGCACAGATTTCTGCAAGGCTCATGGTGGAGGAAAGCGCTGTAGTTGGGGAGATGGAAAGTGTGAGAAATTTGCAAGGGGAAAGAGTGGTCTCTGTGCTGCTCACAGCAGCTTGGTGCAAGAACGGGAATCCAACAAGGGCAGTCTGATTGCACCTGGAATTTTCCGTGGTCTTGTACCCGCAGCTTCCACTGTCTGTAGTAGTTTTGAGAACAATTCTTCCTCAGGTGTTAGTGTTGTGTCCGACTCCTACGAGTCTATGGAAACTCCAGCGACAAGACAACACCTTATACCGAAGGAGGTGTTGGTTCCGCTCTCAATGAAATCACCATCTTATTCAAACTTCTTAAGTGCCAAGAAGCCAGACCAAGACAGAAACTGCCAAAGCTCAGCCACTGGCTACAATAGTGCTCAGAAAGGCCTTGACTTTAATCTGCCAGAGGGCAGGGTCCACGGTGGTGACCTCATGTTGTATTTTGGAGGGAATCTCAAAAATGCACTTGACAGGATTTGAAATGGAAGGGAGGGAGGGAGCTGGTGACTCACATGTTGTAGATTCACTTTAGGTATTAGGAACCATTTCCATCATGGAATTGTGCATAAGGCTTTGTTGCTGCTTGTTGAAGAACTTTTGTATAGTTGGGTGTTGATTTTTAGCCATTAGGCTCTTATTGTTTGTAGTGCTTCGTCCGTACCATGGCTTTCATTATTCAATGTACGGTGGCAAGGCAACGTTAAAACCAAGTCACTGGATTTGCTGCAATTGAATCATTGTATTCTTAAACCTGTAGTACTTCTATTTCGTTTCAAAATAAAGCAGTGAAAACCGAAGACCGCACTGTATAAATAAGTATTTTCTCTAACAACAAAGTCTCACGCTCAATTAGCCGCAGCGTCTTCTTCCGCTTCTCTCACCTTACCGTTTTTCTCTATGCGGAAGAATTTACGCGACGCTGAAACCACCGCACTGAATCGCTATCTGTGCGTGTAATATTCTCCGCTCTCTCTACACCACCTTTTAACCATTCTATTTTAATTTTCTTTCCACGATTAATTTTACGCGAAAAAAAAATTTGTTCTCTGCAATTTCGTGCAATGATTCAACCACTTAACTCTAAAGAATACACGCCGAATCAATTGTGTAATTTTGTAAGAAATGAAACTAACAGCGTTCGAATTTCGTTCCGAGAAAGCAAAATCGCGTTTGATAACTGAGTTCGAACGCGACGCGATTCGAACCTTAAAATTTCAAAGTAATAGCTTCGTGTATTTTGAATTTGCAATGCAGGATTAGATAATGGAAAGTCCGTGGAACACGAGCAAGATGAAGGTCCTCAAAGCGAGGACTTCGAACGAAAACGTTCCACCGTTGCAGATCGACATTGACGACAGAAGAGGACGCTACCTCCAACTAAGCACTATGAGTCCACGGCGGTTTCAACCCTACGCCGCCGAGAACATCGACGTCAGCTCGCCGCTCGCGCGCTACCTCTTCTCCGGATCTCCTCTCTCTGGCAAGCTCACTCCCGCCGGAGACTCCTTAACTCCTCCGACGTTCGGCGCCAGCAAGTACCGAACCACAAAAACACACCACTGCAACAGTTCAGGGAGCAGTAGTTTCGGCTCTCGCGGCAGGTTCTCGCCGTCGCCGCTGTCGTCGATTGAGAACTTCGACATCGCGGCGCTGATGTCGCCGCCGATGTACCGAACGACGGCAACCGGGGATGATGACGTCATCGTGATGGACGATATTCTTGTGAGGCCTATGTCCGGAGGAAAGAGCGGAAGGTCTTCTTCATCTTCCTCGGGCCGCGGCTCGTCCTCTTCGTCGTTGTCGTCAACAGCTAACAGCGTGTTGAAGGCGGAGATTTGCAGAGCTTTGGAGGAATCTGGAAACTGTCGCTACAACTCCAAATGCCAGGTTGGATTTCGCGCCATAACTATACTAATACGAATTTAATGATGCTGTTATTCTTTCAATCACATGTTAGTAAAATCTTATAAGAATTGCGTGAATTGGAGTTATGTTAGTTAAACTTTTTCATTGTTTATTATTGTCTGTTTTCCATTCAGTATTGTTCAAGAGTAATTTTACACACACACACACACACACATATATATATATATATATATATATATATATATATATATATATATATTAACTTGTCTATATATATTTCCATTTAAACGAAGAAGCAAACATATTTAATATTGAACAAGTGCTTCGACATCGATTACTCTTGGGTTGGCCGTAGTTTGATTTTGAGAAATGTCAACACCGGCAAATAGAAAATATGGAGCAAAATCCTATTATAATGCATGGATGAAGGTAAGTCCTGGTTAGTAGCAGTTCTTTGCTGTTTTCTTTTTCTGCTGGGGAATTATCTATAGCCACCTTTAGCGAATGTTACAGTAGAGTAATACGTTATACATAGATTCTTTGTTGATCTCAAGATTTTCATTTTTTTTATCTTTTGATCAAGTCAGATAAAAACTTCGCCCGTTGGTTAATTCTGACTGTTGGGGTGGCTTATAATCAAAGAAACTTCCTATGCCAATTTGTTGTAAGAAAACCATGATAGTTTTTGTGTTTGGTTGCTGTATATTTGTTTAGTTCTTTTAATATCTCGAACATTCTTGCACAGTTGGGTTACTGAGTTTCATGAAATTGTAAATATTCAAATACAGAATAGCTTCTTTGGTTTTTTTTCCAGAAATAAAAAAAAAAGTAGCAGGCTTTTCTTCTTACTTTTCTTTTACATAAAAACTCTCCAGAGAGTTTAAAATTCTGCAATCCCTGTGGTTTCTTTCCGTATGGGTTCCCTTTCTTGGATGTGGAATGTGGGGCAGTGGCGAAATCAGTTACATCCCAAAAAGTACAGTGTCAGAATCTTTGTTGTCATTGCTGGATACGAACTGGTTAAGACATATGGGGAGATATTAGGGATTGGACATGTGTCTAGGGAGATTTGTTAATGATTTTGGAGCTACCATGCGAAAATCTTTGACTCGCGTTATGTTGTGTTCCCCGGTCAATTTCTTTCTTTCCTTCTCTTTTGTCCACGTGTAGAGTTATATATTAATAGTAGCTTAAATATGAAAAAGAAAGGGTTGACGATCAATATACAACTGTTAAAACTGATCACGTGACCCATTAATAACTCAATTTTTTTATGTATTGTATGTCCACTATAAATTAGGGAGAGACTCTAGGAAAATTTAAGGAGTAGAGCAAGGCAATTAAGACTAAAACATAACTACGTATAGTTCAATATACAATCACAGGATAGTGAAGTACATCTGACGAATTGCATTTTATTGAAAACGTCTACATAATATTCTATTATTTTGGTAAGCTGTGCTATTACTGAGAGAAACAAGCAAGTAGCATGCCTTTTGATTCAATGTCAATAGGAAATAAGTTGCCTGTGTTTGTTTTTTGATAGCCTAACGGTATCAATATCTTGTAGGGTTCAAAGGCAGGTGGAAGTGGAACCACCAAGGTAAACGAATCTGAGGTAAGCAATCAAAAGATACATATCCACCATGTCGTTCAATATAAATATAATAAACACCAAATCAGTAATTGAGTATTTCTTCTTGAGTTATGTAGGTACAGACAAACAATGCATCTACTAGAGCAGGATCGAACACGAATGGCCCAAGAAACCGCACTGTTCATCAGCAGCATGCAGCAGCTGAAACTGATTATGTGGGCACAGCATCCCAACCAACTTCATCCGGACCTAATCAAGCCCTTAACGATTCTGATATTCCCAATGAGTGGTCACCCATGGATGATGGTATTGAGGTTGTCCTGCCCAATGGATCAGGTGAACCTCCATCAAAGGAAGAAGTTGAAGCATACATTTCCAGTGTTATCTTTGGACCGACTCCTAAAAGGAGACTACCAGTATTTGTAGCACTCTGGGGCGGTAAACATTGCCGCCGTCATAGATAAAATTCCTCTTCACTGATGGAAGTTAGCCTCAACTCAAAACCTTAGTTTTTTCTGCCATCTGAATCATTTTCCCCCCAATTTTTAAATAAATAAAATCATGGTTAGGCGTACTGGTTAGTGTAACCGTGGTGACAGTTAATGACCCGTTGATGGCTATATTAGCCATGTAGTTGTGCATCCATTTCAGAATAATGACATGATACTCAGAATAAACGAATTGATACGGTCTGATTTTTTGACTGAATACTTTTTTACTATGCTTAGATGGAGTTATGCACAAAGAATTCAATTCTTATTCAGTGACGTATGAATTTAGGTCCAGAATATTACTAGCATTAGATTAACTAATACTTTGGAGCTGTACTAACCTCTTTCAGCCCAAAGTTATTCAAAAGTTAAGGAATGTTACCACTGAATTATTACACTATTAGTATCCCTGGCTACAACTTTTCTCTTATTTAAGTCAACAAAAAATGAAGCATATCTTATTATTATTAGCCATATAAAGGAAAATAATTTTATCCAATCAATCTGCCCTTCCAAACATCCCAAGCAACGTGTTAGGGAAAAGGGAACTCAAGGGGAAAATATTTTGACACTTGATCTGTTGTTTGTGATATTTTCATATTTTTATACTGTACACACGTTTAATCTTAATATAATCCCACAAGTGATTACACACTAGTCCACGTAAGGACATGGGCGTGACCATCTCAATCGAACCAAAACCAATCAAAGAGCCACGTCCACCAGAATGAAAGCCCTGTAGTGAAAAAAGGCCTTGATCATCATCAACCAAAAACCTTATCCAAACTCCAATGACTACAATCTCACTCTCCCTCCCTTACACAATCCCCTCGTTCCTTTCTTCTCCAAAGCGATTCAGATTCAATCCCCAATCCGCACAACTTTCTCCTACCTCCTCCTCCCCTCTCCAAACCCCATCACTCTCTAAAACCGGAGTCGTCGTCATCGGAGGCGGCCTTGCGGGCCTCGCCGCTGCCACCCACCTAAACTCCCAAAACATCCCGTTCCTCCTCCTGGAAGCCTCTGACGGCGTCGGTGGCCGCGTCCGCACCGACATTGTCGACGGCTTCCTCCTTGACCGCGGCTTCCAAATCTTCATCACCGCCTACCCTGAAGCCCAAAAGCTCCTCAATTACGAATCCCTGAGCCTCCAAAAATTCTACTCCGGAGCCCGAATCTTCTACAATGGCCAATTCCACACCGTCGCCGACCCTCTCCGCCACTTCTGGGATTCCATACAATCCCTCACCAACCCTATCGGATCCATCCTCGATAAGCTCCTAATCGGATCCACCAGAATCCGCGTCCTAACAAAATCCGATGACGAAATCCTCAGCTCCTCTGAGATCCCCACAATCGACTTGCTCAGGAATCTAGGGTTTTCCGATTCCATCATCGGGAGATTCTTCCGTCCGTTCTTCGGCGGAATATTCTTCGACACGGAACTCCAAACGACGTCGCGCCTGTTCGATTTCGTCTTCAAGTGCCTCGCACTCGGCGACAACACTCTCCCGGCGAAGGGCATATCGGCCATACCAGAACAGCTCGCGTCGAGGTTGCCATCCGGTTCGATCCTGCTGAACTCCAAAGCCGTTTCCGTCGACCTTAACGGCTCCGAATCACCGCTCGTGAGGTTACAAAACGGCAACGTTTTGAAGAGCGAATTAGGAGTCATCGTGGCGGTGGAAGAACCAGCAGCAGTTAAACTATTGGCGGGAAGAACCGGTTCAGTTCCCAAAAAACCGGTTCGAAGCACGGTGTGTTTGTATTTCACGGCGAACCGGGACAAAATCCCGGTTAAGGACCCGGTTCTATTTCTAAACGGGTCGGGTAAGGGGATTGTGAACAACATGTTCTTTGCCACTAATGTAGCTCCATCGTATGGGCCACCCGATAAGGCCCTTGTATCGGTTTCATTGATTGGGCTTTTTGAGGGTGTGTCTGATAATGAGCTTGTGAGTAGGGTGGTTGAGGAGCTTTCGGGTTGGTTTGAGGAGAAAGTGGTTAAGGAATGGACTCACTTGAGGACTTATCGAATCGGGTTTGCGCAGCCCAATCAGTGTCCACCCACTGATCTAAACAAAAACCCCAGAGTTGATTCGGGTTTGTATGTCTGTGGGGATTATTTGACCTCTGCCACGTTTGATGGTGCTTTGCTCTCTGGCAGAAGAGCTGCACAATCCCTGTTGAAGGATAGATCCTTCACTAGGTCTTAAAAATTTTGTACTTTCCTTCAACTATTTCTTTTTTTTGGGTAAATATCGATTTATCTTCCCTTCATTTTTTAAGGCTTTAATACCTTGCAATACGTTTATTTTTCTTCATCTTTAGTTAATACTTTATGAGTACATCTTTTTGCTAGTAATTATTTATTCTAAAACTGAAAAAGATTGAGATAACGAGATAGGATAAAGCAAAAGCTTTTATTCTTCCTAGTAATTCTTATGATGCAATAGAAACTTATCATTTATGATAAGTAGGGACAGTAATGGGGTTGGGAAAATCAAACGAAACAAAAAAACAAACATAAACCACGTTGCCATGCCAAGTGTGTCAAGCTGAAGCATCTAGTAATAATAATATATTACAACGAGAGGTTGGAGCGAACTGTTGCACTTGTAGAAACACAAGCATTAATCAAACTTCTAATTTTCAAACACGCTTTTAACATTCGCTCCTAAATAATAATGAATGCATTAAAATAACGTAATACGTACATATACACCTTACGAAGACAGTCACAGACTCATAACAGACAAGCATCTCACGTGAATGCCGCAGTTTCTCATTTTGGCCCCAAAAATCTCTGTCATCGAATCGAATAATGGCTCTCACAAAATTCAAAAGTTACTGTACTAAACTTGCAGGGGTAAAATTGTAAACAACACATTTGAACACGCCAAAGTAAAGAAGAGAATAATAGAACATTGTCAAAAGAAACGGAAAAACTCCCTTGTGTGTGGTGGCCAACAACAAGTATAGTGAGCGCTTATCTGAACTGGGAAGAAAAGAGCGCGAAATGGAAGAAGAGCAAGAGGAACAACGCGAGTGGCGTCTCTACGAAGCCTACAATGAACTCCACGCGCTGGCTCAGGACTTGCAGACGCCGTTCGACGCCCCCGCCGTGTTGGTGGTGGGCCACCAAACCGACGGCAAGAGCGCCCTCGTCGAGGCCCTAATGGGCTTCCAATTCAACCACGTCGGCGGCGGCACCAAAACCCGCCGCCCCATCACCCTCCACATGAAATACGACCCCCATTCTGAGTCCCCCAACTGCCACCTCGTCTCCGACACCGACCCTTCTCTCTCACTCCAAAAATCTCTCCCTCAAATCCAGGTCAATGTCCCACATCGTCTAATGTATTAACCAAAACAGTATATATAAAACTACTCACTCACTTTACTCATCGCAGGCATATATTGAAGCTGAAAATGCAAGATTGGAGCAAGACACTAGTCAATTCTCTTCCAAGGAAATCATCATCAAAGTCGAATACAAATACTGTCCTAATCTCACCATCATTGACACTCCCGGCCTCATTGCGCCTGCTCCGGGCCGGAAGAACCGGGCCTTGCAGGCCCAGGCTCGTGCCGTGGAGTCTCTGGTGCGGGCCAAGATGCAGCACAAGGAGTTCATCATACTCTGTCTCGAGGATTGTAGCGACTGGAGCAACGCCACGACGAGGCGCGTGGTCATGCAGGTTGACCCGGAGTTGGCTCGGACTGTGATAGTGTCGACGAAGCTGGATACGAGGATTCCGCAGTTCGCGCGTCCTTCAGATGTAGAGGTTTTTCTGTCACCTCCTCCGTCGACGCTTGATGGCTGCATTCTTGGTGACTCTCCGTTCTTCACGTCCGTTCCTTCCGGAAGAGTTGGCTGTGGAACTGGTTATCTCTACAGATCCAATGATGAGTTCAAACAGGTTTTCAAAACGATGACAATTTTGTATTTTTCCGTTTCAGTTAAGTTAATTGGGTCGTTAAGTTTCTAATTTATGGATGCAGGCAGTATGCTTCAGAGAAATAGAAGATGTTGCATCTTTGGAGGAGAAGTTGGGCAGGGCTTTGTCAATTCAGGAAAGGAGTAGGATTGGTGTCAGCAAACTTAGGCTATTTCTGGAAGAATTGCTACAAAAGAGGTTCTTATACATTATACTTTGTTTTCATGTTCCTCTTGTTATTTATTTATATTCTATGTCCGTGTCCTTAATAATGATCTTGCTAGGTATATAAATAACGTTCCATTGATCATTCCACTTCTTGAGAAGGAGTACCGGAGTGTGACAAGGAAATTGAGTGACATAATTCAAGAATTGAGGTATGTATTATAGTTATAAGTATTTCAGTTGTACATGATCTGCATAGGAAGGGACATGGATGACAAATTTTTTTGAATTTTTTAGATTTTATATCTGTTGCCTATCCATGTTTTCCTATTATCACTTGTTTATTCTTTCTTCACATTATATACAGCACACTTGATGCAGCCAAACTGAAGGAGAAAGGAAGAGCCTTCCATGATATGTTCTTGACCAAGGTTTTTTTTTCATTTATTTTATCAGTATCTGATCCTTCTTTATTGGGTAAATTTGCTACTATGTTGGTGGATATTAGAAGTCCTAACTCCTACCAAGGGAAAGGGGTATTTAATCTGGGATGTTCAACTTGTGGAGTAGAACTGCTTGTCTGTCCCTTATTCTGTATGGCTCGTGCATGAATTATTTTCAGCTGTTTGAATCATACATAGTGATTGAACCTTGAAGATTTACATCTATATTTTCCCCCCTCTCTTACATACTTTCTATTATTCAGTTGTCATTGTTGCTTAAAGGGACAGTTGTTGCACCTCCTGATAAGTTTGGTAAATCTCCTATTCACCTTTGCTCTTTTTTATTGGATAAACCTATTGAGCATGAAATAATTCACAATAATTGAAAAGCAAGCATACTATCTTCGGATATCCCCTTTCCCTTGGAAAATGGTCTGGTTAAATTGCTTGACTTATTATTTTTTGTTGTTTCAGGTGAAACCCTGCAAGACGAGCGAATAAATGGAGGTGCATTTGTTGGTGCTGATGGTGTCCAGTTCCCTCACAAGCTAATACCTGTAAGTGTTACCCTAGTTTTTGCTGTATGCTGCCTTAGTTTTTAAGGCCTGTATTCATAAAATAATAATACACACTTTTCACAGTCTTGTATTTTCAGTTTACTCAGTCTCTATAATCTGACAAGCTAGCCTATCCTTGTGGGCAGAATGCAGGGATGCGTCTTTACGGTGGTGCACAATATCACCGGGCAATGGCTGAATTTCGTTTTGTGGTTGGAGGAATCAAGTGTCCCCCAATTACTCGTGAAGAAATTGTAAATGCTTGTGGTGTTGAAGACATACATGATGGAACGAACTATTCTAGGTAATTCTGTGTGTTTTACCTATTCATTCTTTTATTGCTCCGATCATTACATGTTATAATAATTTTTATTTTGAGTAACCAGGACTGCCTGCGTAATTGCTGTTGCGAAGGCTCGTGACACATTTGAACCTTTTCTTCATCAGGTGATTAATGCTATGAAAATGAATATATTCCTTTCAATTTCTTTCTTTTAATTCATTAGGAATACAAGTCAACTTATAAGACCATTTGATGGATTTACTTCAATAATGTCACTTCAATCCACTTGTTCTAAATCCAAGTCACAAGGAGGGGAAAAACCAAAACTAAAATTTGAAAATATTTATAATTCTTTTGATAAATTCCAATTATAATACTGGAATCCTTTATAAAGGCAAGAAACCTTATTTTTTTGGGTTGCAAATAAGGTCCAAGACACTAACACTGGTTGACATAAGGGGTAGCGGTTTGTGTCCCTTAAGCAAGCTGTTGAGGGTTTGAATCCTGGCCTTGGGCATGGTAGAGATCATGTTGGGAAAAGAATACCCACCTTATGGGCACTTATGGCTCCCGGCCGGAAATTATTCACTGCTTTCAGAGGTGAATACTCCGCATCAATACAATGGTTACCCAAAAAAAGAAAAACCAAGACCTAGTGTTGGAAAAATAGCATTAAGCCTTGATGGCATTTAAACTCGAGATCAAGTTGATCCCAATGTGATTTCTGCTACTCAAGATAAGCCTTGTGGGCTATAATAGCATATTTCTAACTGAGGGACTACCCACGGAACAATTTCATCAAGGAAAAGTGAGTCAATGGCCTTATAGAGATAACTTATGTTCCTTCTGGAGGTTAGTTGGCAGACATTCTAACTAAGGGACTACCCGCAGAACAATTTCAAGATCTTACTGGCAAGTTAGGAATCATAGATATTCATTCATCAGCTTAAGAGTGTTGTTACATGTATACAATATGAAACATGTGCTATTTCTTATTGTACAGATTGAATTAGATATATTCCTTAATGAGGATTGATTGCTTAAGATTTCCTTATTTGTAGTAGTCATGTTTGATTTGATGCCCATAATTCTAGCTTATGATTAAAGCTGTATACATAGTGATCCTTGTACTTTTTGAATTATCAGAAAATAATATTTACTTTTCCTCATAATACTAATTGATTGGTTCTCTATTCTTGACACAGTTGGGGTCCAGACTGTTGTATATACTTAAGAGATTGCTGCCGATCTCTGTTTTTCTTCTTCAGGTACTCTCTTTAGATTTTTCAGTAAGATATAAAATATTTGGACCTTAGGATAACATATTCAGCTTTTAGAATACTTAGTTCTTGATGTGGTAGCAAGAGATTCTAGGAGCAAGTTGCCTAAAGTTTGATCCTTGTCAGCCCTAATGTTCTAAATAAAAGTGAATTTATCACAAGGTAGTGGTGGGTTTGTGCATAATCAGTGCTTCAATCCTGAAGGGCTATTGCATGAGGTGTATATGATATAAAACTATTTAGGTCTTCACCTAATAGGCTCATGCTTATGAATAATTGTTTATGCTTTTGTAAATATCCTAACAGTTTTGTGCAATTATTAGTTTGTTATTCTCCCTATCTTATTTTATTTATGTTTTTCATTTGACAGAAAGATAGTGAATATCTAAGTGGTCATGAGGTGTTCCTGAGGCGCGTTGCCTCCGCCTTCAACAATTTTGCAGAATCTACTGAAAGATCATGCCGTGAAAAGTTAACCACCACTTGTCCTGCTACAAGTTTGTTTCCATGTGTCAAATGAAAATTTGAGTATTTTTAATAAAAAAGAAGAAGAAAAGACAAATAAGCATGACCTTAATTTTAGTATGAGGAATAAGATGCATAATTTAGCTTTAAAAGCAAACATCAAGTGTAATATATGACATTCTTGAACTACATCACAATTTAAAGTTTTTTTTTTTCATTTTTTTTATAGCCTGTTCTTTTTAGATATCAGCGTGCATTTGTTTCCCTTGATCTTAAAAAATGAACTCGTTTTGTACCAAATGAGATGTGCTAACATTGTTGAACTGAACTTTGCAACCACGGATCATATATGTTTCATATTCTTATTCTCATCCGTAATTTATCCTTTTTCTTTTTTCATACATGATGCCTGTTAAATATTAGTATTCCTGGTTTTTTATTTGATATTTTGATTTCTCTAAATTCCTCTTTTCCATGATTCTTTGCTTCAGATGCATGGAGGACTTGGTCAGCACCACACGATATGTTTCATGGTCTCTCCACAATAAGGTATGCTTGATTTAAGGAGCATTTACATAGACAGATGCTTTGGCATGCTGCATTTTAAAATGATCTCGCTCCCTACTTTGAATTTAAGCTAGGTTTGTATCCACTTAAAACTACGGGAGCAAATGAGTAAATTAATTGCCAAGCTAAGTTTACATGGATATTTTTATCTCTAATTCTTGAGTCACTGTCAACTTTGTAGAGTCGAGCTGGGTTACGTCAGTTCTTAGATTCATTTGGTGGGACAGAAAATTCCAATGCTGGTAATAATCCTGCAGCAACTGTTCTATCACAAACAAGTGCACATGAGAAAGAAGACACAAAGTCACAACCGGATGTAAAACTCAGTCATGTGGCCTCTACTGATTCTAGTTCATCCATTCAAACAACTGAAACAAAGCTTGCTGACCTTCTGGATAGTACACTCTGGAATAGGAGGCTTGCACCTTCATCTGAAAGAATTGTTTATGGCTTGGTTCAACAGATATTTCATGGCATTAGAGAATATTTCTTGGTTTCCACAGAATTGAAGGTCTGTGATGTTTCTTTTTTGTTCATTCAACATATGTCTTTGGTATGTGAATTTCCTCCTTTCCTTCTTGAAGTGAAAGCTTCTCAGAGTAAGTATAAAAATGAAGGGTTGATTTTTGGGTTTATGTACATGCTCAACCTGCCATATTTGATAAGATTTTCTGACTGTTTTGAAATATTTTTATGGCAAGGTCTCCTCTGCTATTGCAACATGACCATGACATTATAATAGGAAAAGTGTAGTTCTTCAAAACTAAAGCCATCATAAATTGATTACAGTAAACTGATTTTGAAAGAATTGATGTTACAAAAATTGATTTTTGTTTTGGAAATAATATTTTATGAGTGAGTTTCAAATAATCTGATAATCAATTTTTGTTTGGAGCAGTGAAGTATAACTAGAGGTATGTTTTGTGGATCATCAATTCTACTCATCACAAAATTGATATTGAAAACATCAAATAATTCTCAAACTACGTGAAGGTATCTAAGCAAACTATGTGAAATTGAAATTTTTTTGATGATTTTCCATAATTTGTATTTGATTCTTCTAATAATTACAATGCTGAGGAAAAGCTTTGATTTGCCTCTATGTCAGATATCGTAAAAAAAACCCAGTTTTTTTTTTCTTATTAATACTTGTATATTGTACTTTCTCAAAGGATGATCAGTGTATGTGCTAAAAATTTCATGTACACGTGCAACACATCCTGCAGAAAAAGGTTGCAAATTAGTTATTGTTGGTTAGTTATAGATCATGTTTACATGTATTTTTCTTTTAATTCTTTAAAGTTTTATGTTTGATGTTCAGGTTGATTACAACTAACTTACAAGACAATATGTCAAGACACTAACAACACGTTTAATTTGGAGCTATTGATTATTTAAATAATTTAGAATTCCTGCCGCATTTTTTTCATCAATCTTTTATGCACTGTTTATACCTAATATTTTGCAGTTCAACTGCTTCCTTTTGATGCCCATTGTGGACAAGTTACCTGCACTTCTCCGGGAAGACCTAGAATCTGCTTTTCAAGATGACCTGGATAATGTCTTTGACATAACCAATCTGCAGCATTCATTCGGACAGCAAAAGAGAGATACAGAAATTGAACTGAAAAGGGTATTCATATTCATGGTTTTCTCGTGAACATTTTCTAGAGATGCCAACTTTTTCTTTGTTTTCCATAGTATTGAACTTTTTATGGTTTTGCAGATCAAGAGGCTCAAAGAGAAATTCAGAATGATACATGAGCAGCTAATTGTAAATCGAACCATGTGAATATGTGAGCTTCTGGAACTGCTGAGTATGATTTTCGAATGAAATAGGCATGTAATTTAGAGATTTATTATTTTTCATTTGCGTATATCTGTTGCTTACCTTATGGTTTATCATAGAAGGTTGAATAGTTGTTCATTATAAGTACTCTTTGTTGTAATTAACTGAAAATCTTTTTTCCTTTAAGTAGTCTCAAGTCAGTTCCTGTGCTTCTAGAATACATTGTGTGATATTCTTTTAAGAATAATTTTAACAATGACTACAAGTTAACTGAAAAAAATTACTCTGCATCAGCACATATTTCGTTGAATCAATAATCACGGCATGTATGCTGTTGATTTTGAATTCAGGCCCTAAACTAGGTCGTGAATAACAATATTTATCAAAAAGAATCATGGATAATACAATCCTGGAATGGGCGCGATTTCGGATTGCTTTCCTTGAGTAGAAATATCATCATCCAAAACCATGTGGTTCTTTCACATGCTTTGTTATTTGCAACAATATCTAGGAAGTCATCCGTGTGACTTCAGTATCTGAGACCACCTCATCAAAGCATGTAGCATTACAATATTTTGAGGACGACGCCACAGAACTTGAAGGGGGTGAATTGTCTTGAAAGTTGTGTGGCCATTTTATGATTGGTTTTGGACCTTCACAGTGTATGTCAGGAGGAAGTGGAGGAAGAGCGGTTTCTCTCAGAAGGAACTGGACAATCCTTCTCATATTAGGCCTGTAATCAGGATTAGGATGAGAGCAAAGCAATCCAAGACTAAGCACAAGCTGAGCTTCATATTTGTCATACTCATCTAAACTACGATCAATAGCCTTGTTGATCTCTCCGCGGTTATGTAGTTCTCTAACCCAGTCTACCAATACCAGTTCCTCAGGATTCTTTAGGGGTTCTATTGGCCTCCTTCCACTTGCTACTTCCAAAATGAGTATGCCATACCCATATACATCTGTGTTTGCTCTTGCTTTCCCAGTCTTTGTGAGCTCTGGGGCCATGTACCCCAGTGTTCCCACAACATTTGTCGTCTGTGGATTGATTCCATGCTCATAAGTCCTTGCAAGACCAAAATCACCTAGCTTTGGTTGGAGATCTGCATCTATCAGGATATTACTTGGCTTGATATCTCTGTGAACAACCTGCAGCTCACATTCTTCATGGAGATAAAGCAGACCTTGAGCGACACCAGTAATGATCTTGTATCTTTGATCCCAAGTTAGTAATTTCTTCTTTTGATGATCATTTTCAAATAGAAGCTTGTCTAGGCTCCCATTTGGTACATAGTCGTAAACAATGAGGAGTTCATCCTGCTTCCTGCACCATCCATGTAACTGCACCAGATTTCTATGCTTCAGTTGTGCCATGCTTGTTATTTCAGCAACAAATTCTCTGATTCCCTGTCTTGAATTAGGAGCAACTCTCTTTACAGCTACTTCAAGTCCTGTGCTAGGGAGCACTCCTTTGTAGACTTTACCAAATCCTCCATATCCAACAAGGTTTTTGTCCCCAAACCTTCCTGTAGCTGAATGCAGCTCAGAATATTTAAATTTACGAGTTGCATATTCAAGTTCCCAATCTTCTAAAATCTCGTCCCCATTTTTTAATCTGCGGAGGACATGAAGAGCTCCTATAACTGTAAAGATAAAAAGAGATATGCTTGCTAAAGTGATACCTATTGCAAAGTCTTTTTGGTGCACCACCTCATTAGAAGTTGACTCAATAAGTGGAACAGCTGATTTATCTAGCTCTTGAGCCACGCCTCCGATATTAAAGCTCCAACTATGTATATTATGATCAGCTATCAGCAAACCGTTGGATGCAGAAAAACCTGCATACATGTAATCATTAAGCACCAAAGACAGGTCTATGGGAAATGATATCAAGGGAAAAGATGGCTTTGGCATGCCAAAAGGAGAAATTGTAACATTCAACAACATCTCCTCTTCATTGTAATCAACCCATGCCTGAATGGGCTTTCCACTCTTCAGACTAATGGGGATGTTGTTGTGATCTTTGCCATTTCTTGGTAAGTAGTATGCTGCTGGCTTAGACATGTTAGAGATGAGACTGGATATATCTATCCCCACGTGATTATCATTGATGTCTCCAAGTTCAAGGTTTTGTACCCCATCAAACTCTATGCCTAGGAATCGGGTTGAAAATTCTTGACTACTTGTTGTATTTGGGAGGCCTAAATATTGATTTATAAGGCAACCTTTTGGTTCTTTGGTAGATATTAGGACGAATGCGAAACCGTGTCCACCAAGATCAGGGTACTTAGGAAGAATGGAAAACACAAAGGTGGTACTAAAGGTTGCAACAATAGATTTGTTTTTGCTAGATTTGAATGGAAAAGGAGATCGATAGAATGCATGGCCAAGGACTTTTGCTGAACTATTTGTCAAGGTAAGTATGCCATTTGCCCTCACATAAGAAGCACCATCCATTTTCAAGCCTGCTTGCAGAAAATTATAATTTATAAAATTGATATCTGAGGATACAGAGCTCAATAGAGAGTAAACAACAACCAAAAGGGTGACAAATGCATGGACTGCCATGTTTGTGAGGTTGGTTTTGGTTGCTAGAAAAAGGATAAGGAAAAAAGAACTACAGTTTCTTGGAATGTTGGTGGTACTCAGTCTCCAGAAGAAAGAGCCTATAAATACTGCCTCTGGAATGTGACCTTGCAAGTGAGAATTACAATTTTTAACTCAAAGAATGACATTAATGGAATAAATAAAAAAGAAAAGAAAAGGCTTCAGACATAATTTGTAGCAAAGTAAGAAATCTATAAAACTTTTAAAAAATCAAATGTAGCTCATATTAGGATTAAAATAACAGCTATTAAGAAAAAGATAGCACATGTTTGATCATGTGATTATTTGAGGGTACCAGTAAAATATACAAGTGAGATAGTTTGAGTAAAAGAAGTGGAGGAAGACCATACTTGATTAGCATGTTAAATCTATCTGAGATTGCTGGCATAGTAATTTGGTAAGTGTGAGATGTTCATTTGTACTGAAAGCAGGCAGCAATAATGCAAGTGATTTTCTAGGACAATGGGCCTTATGTTCTTCCAGAGAGAGACCTGGCCCCTACAAACTGAGAGCCCCCATGCTTTTGAATTAAATTAATTTTAAAGTGATATGAGACGTTTTGTAATAAATTTTAGTATAATTTTTTTTTATCTAAAGTGAAAGCTACTTGAAATTATTTCAATTTATAATTAGTTTAGAATAATTTTAATTTTTTTAATGTGAAATCTAACTTGATAAAATTTATTTATAATCAATTCTTAATCTAGAATAAAGGGGAATTGAAGTCTTTGAGTAATTTACCAGTATATTATGATATACAAATTATAATACAGTCTTAAAAGAATAGAAAAATAAATTTATCAAATTATCATTATATAAAATAATTATAAAATAAAATTAAAAGAGATTAATGTATACATATTAATTTGTGTATAATAATTTTTTTAAAAACTGAATGTTTATTATTTTGTTATGATATTTTATATTTACTTCAACTAGATATATTGAGTAATTAGTTTAAATCATTTTAGTTTTAAAATTTATTACAAAACACTTAAAATTTAATCTATAAGTTAAAAATTATATACTATATTTTAAAAACTTTAATAGACTTAAAAAATAAAAAAATTCAAGAAATTATCATTAAATATTTTTATAAAGGAATATAATAAAATAATTATAATATCAAATTACAAGAGAATTATGTATATTAGTTTGTGTATAGTAATTTATAAGATATTAAATAATTTAATGCTAATGGTTAGGCATTTGATCCAAAGTAATGGATTTGAATCAACCAAGCGAAATTTCATAATTTATTTTATATTTTATATCATTTTTAGCTGATTTTGATCACCGTATGTAAATCGTCATAAAATTTAATAAATAAATGGATAGGTATTTGATCCAAAGTAATGGATTTGAATCCACCCAGCAAAATTTCATAATTTGTTTTATATTTTTATCATTTTAACAGATTTGGATCACCGTATATAAATTGTCACAAAATTTAATAAAATATTGAATCATTTTCTGATAATTTAACCGCTACAATCTATAATAAAATGATAATATAATATTGCCTCAGTCATATTTTAGTAATTGAGCTCTCCCTCAAAATAACCACCATAAAATATAATAAAATAATAATAAAATATTATCACATTATAGATAATATTTAACAATAAAAGCTAAAAACACGACAACCTGAAAATATAGAGACTAAGCCCAGTAAAAAAAATAAATAAATAAAAACAGTCCAAAAAAATCAGGAATAAAAACATATTTTTTCTATAGAATATTTTTACAACACCAACTTATCACTTTTCGTAAGTAATGTTATCCTTGCAAATGTTATATATGCATAACATATTCTTCCATTTTAGTGGATTACGAGTGGTGAAGAAGAAGAAAAATCTAAGATAAGTGGTAGTATGAAAAATGATTATGCATATATGACATAACAGCACTACCTTCATATCACTGAAGTGTGGTTATCTTAAACATCAATAAACATTGGATTAAACTTGAAATAAAATGTTAGAGCTTTATTGTGAAGCCATGCACAAATGGGTTTGACAAGTTGCCATATGTTGACAAAAACAAAAGTTAGCATTCACATCACTTCCTTCAATGAATTGTTTCAACTTTATCCACTAACATGAATCTAAATCGATAGCAATTAGATATTTATAGTGACAATTAGTTAAGAAGGCTTCTTCTAGGTAAATTCTCACTAATTAAGAATAATAAGATCTTCTCTATTGAAAGAGAGTTATGTGAGCAATTATAGTTACTAGAGACAAAATATAGCTCCTAATTGCATGATCAAGTTGACATTTGCATGATTAAAAAATAATAATGATTGAAATCATCTTACATGTTCCAATTTACAACTTGTGACAAACGCATAATTATGATTATTAATTTCAAATCAGATAGCATTTTCAATTGATTCAATGTGAAAGAGCAATAGCTGGCAACAATGTATAGCTTTTTGGATACAAATGGGCTACCAAGCCATGGAAACAAGAGTAGCTAGTTAAATTTGTCATTTAGATCCCACTTAAGAGACTTTGAAAATTTCTAGATACGTTGAAAAATATACCAAAAACTAAACAAATTGTATTTCTTCCAACTTCTCAATCTCAAAACAAAGCTCACATGAAACTTTATTCATAGGTTACGATTCTTTCAACGCACCTATTTCAAGAAATACTTTTATCATCTTTCAAGGCATATAAAACACCAAACACTATCGTGTTATATTACTTGAATATATCAATTTGTAGTAAAGTTAGCTAAAGAGCTAAAAAAAAATGCTAAAGAGTAAGTAAAATTTAGGTTTTGATCCATCAGTACCTCCTATAATATTTGGGAATATTTTTAATACTATCATTATATAAAAGCCCTTTGAGTTAAAATATATACAAAATTAAAATATTTTAAAAAATAAGTATAATCAAAAGATTAACTTAAGTCCTCTGAAAACTTGAGGAAACATTGCTTAAGCTTAGTCATGAACACGAGAATGAACTTAAAGGATCTTCTTTTTGTTATGGAAAAAGCCACCGTCCATTCTATGGATAAACAACCTTTTAAATATTTTTCGCATTTAACATACATATACCAAACCGTCACGCTTAATATAAAATATTCGAATTTCGTAATTACTTTTTTGTTTTGAAATATTTTTTGTTTAAAAATATAAATATAATTAATATGTATCGATAATATAATTGTATACATTCATATCATCTTTGTATTTTAAAAGTCATATTAATCATTATTTTTAATTAATTAATTATTTAATCAAATTTACACATTCATCTAACGATAAATTGTCATGTATAACATTTTTATTAACTATATATATATATATATATATATATGTTGTAAAAGGCATACTAATCATTATTTCTAATTAAATAATTATGTAAAAAAATTTATACTAAAATATATAATAATTAAACTCTAAATTTTATTTAATTTAACCAAGGAAGTTAGAAGAAATATATCAATAACTTTTGGAATAAAAATATGTACAAATCAAAATATTTTAAAACAAATGAAGTGTTATCAATTTGATTCGTCAACCTTTACAAAATATGAATGGTTTCTCAAAACTTGTGGGAACTTTGGTTAAGCATAATCATTAAATGAACTTAATTAGGTCTCTTGTTACGTTTTTTTTAAGAAGCCACCGTCCATTCTAAGATGGACAAACACCTTTTAATGATTTGTCACATTTAAAATATGACATTAAAATAATTAAATTTTAATTTACTGTTCCAATCATTAGTAAATTTTTTCTAAAATACTTCAATTTAATCTTGTGATATCCACGAATCGATTCAGCTAGATAATTAAATAATAATAGTTAAGGTATAATGTCATTTATTTTAAGGATTAAAGTTAAATGATCATTTAACCAGAATTTAAGGTGAGTATCAGATATATTTTTAATATTTTTTTTTAATTTTTAATTTTTTAAGAACTAAATAGACAGTGGGTTCATAATAACTTTGATTTTTATTCTTAAAATATTGATACGCTAATGTTTATTCTAAAATAATTGAAAAAACAATTTCAATTATTTTAACTGATGAAAATCAAAATGACCAATAGAATGAAGACGCTGAAGAAAATGAAGAGGAGAATGTTGAGATCTTGTTTGTATAAGTATTTAATTAGACATGTATGGGGTGGGGAAATTTTGGCTTTTCCAACATTTCTTAGATGTGGCTCTGTTGAAGTTTAAACATTTGTAGTGTTACTCATAACAAATTGATTTTGTTTTTCCATGGACAATTATGATTCATTTGCTTGCCCTATGTTTTTTTGGAGTTACGAATATCCATGCTGAGTTTTAGAGTTGTTTACGATCGGGATTTAGATGCATATTCAATTTCATAATTTTTTATCGGTTTAATTTGGTTTCAAATTTTTGAAATTTTTTTATTCCATTTCAAATCAATCTCATTCAAATAATAATAGATTGATTTAAGTTGAGTCAATTAGATTTTTTTTAAAAAATTTATAATGAATATTTAATGGCTAAAAATTTAATATTATTAATTAAATACTAGTTTAATAAATATATATATTAATTTTTTTAAAATAATATTACTTTAACATTAATAGTCAAATACCAGTCCAAACATAAACAATAAATTAAACTGTCCAAAATAAAAATAATGATTCAATTTATTAACCTATGAATATTGTATAATAAAATAAAATAAAAATGTAATTTTTAAAAACCCAAAGTTTTGATTCAACTTCATTGAAGTTTTAAAATATAAATCTATTATCCAAACTACTGAATATTAGATTTGATTTAAATTTAACTCAAATTAATTTGGTTAAGATTATCATCGGATTCATTAGACTAATAAGAACCAACAAATATCCCTCCTCAATTTAATTTTTGAAACTGAGATTCAAGCTATTCACATGTCACTAAATTTCTTGAATTTCTATCATTTATATCATTTAACCACTTAAGCAAAATTTATATTCCCATTCTTTCATTAAATGTCTTTCTTAATTACATTCTTTTCAACAACACTTAATCATACAGTAATATAAATTAATAAGATTATTAACTTTATAAATCGAATGTCAATTTTGAATTACATTCACTTTTTTCTTTATACAATTATTTATATTATTTCGTTGATATTTTTATATTAAAATTACGTTAATAAATAGTTTGTATGTTTTTCTTCTCGAATTAGAGATGAAAAATGCGAAATTTATTTTTTCAGTTAATTTATAAAAAGTTTCGTATCTTTATAAAAAAATTATAATAAAGATTCGCATAAAATTAATTAATAAAAAATTAATTTTAATTTTTATATAAATAAATTCCATATTTTTTTCAAGACAATTTGAGGGTTACAAGAGAAAAAATAAAAGAAAAAATTGAAATTTACTTTTATAAAAATTAAAATAATTTTTTTATTAACTAATTTATAGGAAGTCTAGTGTCTTTTCAAAAATTATTTTTTTTACAAATTCAATAATAAAAAAACTAATTTCAAAATTTTAAATTAATAAATTTTATTATTTTTTATTATTTTCTTTCCTATAGAAGTTCTTTCACAAGAATCTACCCAAATTGTCCTTTCTTATTATTTGTGTTCTAAAAATCTTTATTAAAGAAATTCACTCCCAAGAAATTTTTTTTTATCTATTTCAATTTACTTTTGGCCAGGAGCCAGGGAACAAGTATTTCTTATAAATATATATATATATATATATATATATATATATATATATTTTTTTTTATAATCATTGATGAGGGTAAAGACTTTTCAATATACACGTGAGTAAATCAACTTATCATGGATCACTAACTCAATTATGGACCATTTAAAATAAAGCTCAATTACAATTCCATTAATTACATTAATAAATATGTTAAAATTTATATTAATTAAGTACTGTGATGAAATAAATCATTTCAATTACTCATACAAGTGATAATTCAAAATTTTTATTTAAATAACTAATTCATACTCATTCACAAGTCGTACTTATTCACAACTAATAATCATGGTCCCTAAAATGGGGGTCGATTCGGTCCAAATGTTGAATCTGAACGGGTCATGATGTTTTCATTGGCAACATCTTTTAGGCTTATTCATATTATTATAATTATAATTTATAACCTTTAATAAAATAAAATATTTTTTATAAAAATTCTTGAGTCTATTTTTATTAGAAAATTTTATTTTCTTAAATTTATAAAATTATTTTTATATTTTATATTTAAATTATTATTAGTTAATGTTCACATTATCTTTAATAAAATTTAAGAATTAATTTAATTTTATATTTATATTTATTGAAGATTTTATTTTTTACGGCTTAATTTATTATAATTTTTAATTTATTTTAAAAATTAAAATTAATAAATTTATTATTTTTATCCATTTCAATTACGCAAAAATACAAATATTCATACAACGTGTTTTTGCTAAGATTAATAATGAAAATGGAGAACCATTAGAATTTTTTCATCGTTTTATTTTTCAATATCTATATAACAACCAATATATTTGAGAATTAATCCCAGACAATGCAGTGGAAAAGTGTGTGCAGGATTATTGATATTGGCAAAGAAAAAGTGTGGCAACCTTTTTTTACTTTTTTTTCCATGTCATTTCAAGCTCGTTTCTACCTTTGCTACCACCAAAATCTGTGGTGGATAAATGAAAGTAGTCTTTTATTTCCCTATTATTGAATCTGTTAACCAACATGTTTCAACTTTCAAAGGTACAAATTTAACAAGAAGCAAACCATAAACAATGGACACTAAATAAAAGACCATCTTGGTCACTTGGGTGATAACTTTAAGTCAAGTACCAAAATGGATACAAATTTTGTTTAGGTAATGTTAGTATTAAGATCACTTTCTGTCTTTATATGCCACTTATAATTACTTGTCACACTAATGTTACCGACACTTGACTAGGAGAAATTTAGGTGGTAATCTAAATCACAATTCACAACTACCCTCAAATTTCAAAATTATTAGAGAAAATCGATAGCTAATATATTGAAAGAATCCTATTCTATGTTTATGTTGGCATCAAAACTACCCTCAAAATTCAAAATTTTAATCGGGTGTTATTGGGGCTATTACATTCTCGTGTGTTGTAATAATGGCTGTGTAACTATCACTACTAGAGCATTTTCTTTTATTAGTCAAAGCATGTCAAGTGGGTCAAAACGCACACCCAAATTTTAGCATTTGATGTAGGTAAAGAGACATGAATACACAATGATGGAGTGAAAAAAGAGAAAAAAAAAAAAAAGTGTTTTTGTTTTGTTGAGGAATACAGAGGCTTCATGTCTGAATACATGTATTTAATTTATTTTTAACTATTATAGATTAATCTATTTTTTTTTTAGGAAATACTACTTGGAGTAATAATAAAAAAAATTTGAGTGAAATTTTTTTATAATCCTTGGAAGATAGTTTACTGAAAATTCGAAGAAGAAATAATTTAACTCATTCAGTTCAAAAAAAATATAAATATTTAGAATCCATACTATATATAATGAGACGTTTTTGTTAATTTGAACTTTGAAGTTATATAAAATCGATCTATTTTTGACATCATATGCGTAATTAGTATATTCATTATAGTTAGAAGTTTCAAGATAAGGTGATTGTCACTGTGATCACTTCGGTTAAATATGTATCGGATTGTGGTTTAGTTTGCTTTGAATCTAATTCTACCGACACTAACACCTCAAGAGTCAAGATGGTGATGAAACATGTATGATCTCCTTCGCTCGTTTTTTTACCTCTATGAGCATGCCTATGTCATTTATTTCTTCATGGCTATTTATCAGCATGTTTTATTAACAGTACTAGCAACAGTCTTGTCTTCAAGAGACAAAGGCTCGGTGAATGATAAAGATCGCCCAACTACTATTTTAAATTACGCTTGCCATTGGTTCCTTTTGTCAACAAGCGGCCATGGTCCAAACTTGGTGATCCAAGTAATAGAATCATCAAACACACATATTGTATGCCATACATTGTTTATTTCTGATTAACTTTAATTTGGCTTTGTAACAACTCTCAGAAAGAACTACTTTATTTTGCAGCTAATTGCATACGTAGCCAACTTATTCACATAATATATATATATATTTCTCTTTCTTTACATTTTATATATATACATATTTTTCTTTCTTCACATTAATTGTCTGGTTGTCTACTTATTACAGTTGTCTACTAAATATTTTTCTTGAGTAAATTATCCTGCGCAATACATGCTGACACTTCAAAATTGACGTATAACAACACAAGTAGTTTTTAGTTTACATGCAACCCCTTAAAGCTTCACTAGCCAATTACTATTGATCTAGAGCTAAGCTTCAAGACCACCCCATTAAGGTGGAAAATTGACTCATCTAGTGATGTTTTACATAATAGACCATTTTTTGTAAATGAGTGGCTCACATTAAAGAAACTGAAAGTTTTGAAGACTTTGAATCCCCATTTGGCCATTACATAATTTAAATATGTATAGCTCAATTAGTAACACGTTGAGTTTGTGAGAAATGAGCTGTTTTAATACTCAAATATACATTCTAAGAGAAGGGTAGAGAGTGTTAAGTATGACTAAATGCTGAACGGCATGATTACTGTATAAGTACTGTATTGTTAACGAAAAAAATAATTCAAATGTCAAAGTGTTTGTTATTGAAAAGATATAGGAGAAATAGACTCTTGTGTTGTTTCCTTGTCCGATGATAGTGCAGTACTTCAGGAGTGATTAGTCAATGTAACAACAACTACTGGTCACAGTAAAATATTAGTATGTATAAATAATTCAATTTAATTTTTCAACCTACCCTTTGATGTCGGCCAATAATAAGAAAAGGATAAAGGAATAAGATAGTATGAGAGCCAAACATGCCTAACACAGACCCACCACTCAATTAACATACATAACACAATCATCTTAGTCAGCAAAACTTGCGTGCTTATTCCATTTGGGGCATTATAATGCTTTTTTAGCATACTTCCACTCTTGCTAATTCAACTTGAACCAATATAAGTATATTATATACATAACAGGTAAAAAGAAAAGAGAAATTAAAGTATTATTAGTATAATTGGAATTTTTTTTGGATGTCTCGATCATCCAAAAAGTGACTAATTACTTCAGAATGTGGCAATGAAATGGAAATGTACCAAAAATCTGCATTATGAATCTGACTGTAACCTGTGAATGCTCCAACAATTATCCATTCTTGTGTGTGTGCGTCTCTCTCATATAAGGATTGATGATTTCTTACTAAAGGTTAGCAGGAAAAGAGGGATGCTATATGCTTTCTAGTCCCTGTCCTTGTTACAATCTACTAGCATTCTTTCTCACAAAAACCCCACCACAGAACCACTCCTTTGTTATTTTCCACTCTGCTATGGTCACAACTTATAAGTCACAGGATGTCACAAATCTGTATCATTTCCATTTCATTTGAAAATGTGTTCCCCAATATATGGAGTGAAAAGAAATGCTAATAATGCACTTCAAAACAAACTTTTATTATTGAATAAAATTGATTCGAATTTTTAAAGAGTTTCATTTCTGTGTATTGTTAATGTAATTTTTTTACTATAGATCCATAAAAAAAATTTGTAAGCATGATAGTAAGAATTTACATATTGATCATATTATTCAAGAGTTTAATTGTTATATATTGTCAGTATAAAAAATTTACACCGTCAACTAATAATCAGATGATACATTTGGTATGAATTTTAAGATATTCATGCAAAACTCAACAAATATACAATAGATAAGCAGAGAATGTGTTAGAGGTATTGTGATTACTATTAAGTTTAGAGACGATTATATATAATGGGCAGAGGTCATGTGTTATTTATCAGAACTTACTCAACTAATATGTATAAGCATCAGTATCTTTTTGCAACTATATATCAGTATTGATAGTATATAATATTATTTAAATAAATATATAAATTATTTTTGTTGTAAAAAAAATATTGAATGATTATATAAAACTTTTTTTTTTTATATTGTTAGTACATAACAATTACATCCATATTTCAAATTTTTGATAAGATAAGAATATGAAAATGTGCACAAATATTTACTCCTTTTGCAATTTCTTGTATCTTTGTCTTTACTCAACAAGTTTTAGATATAACTTTGTGAATCCTAGTAAGTTTTAATAAATAATAAAGAACAATAGAAAGAGTGTTTAAAGAAAGTATGTTACTAACACTTCCCACTTCCCCAAGGACCTGCAATTGTAACTAATTGTGTTTTACATAGATGAATAAGTTAAAAAATAAAAGAAAACACTAATATAGTTTCTTTAAAGTTTGCATGGACAGTTTCTTGGTGGAGTAACCACCGACAACAGACTAAGGTAAGTAGCAAAGGCAAATGACCTTGGGGAGTTGGGACAGGGATGAAAAACTAAGTTCACACACTTAAGGGGATGTTGCTTAATGGGCCTTGTGGGTAAAGTATGGCTATAGATGGAAGGTACATTGTATCTCAACTCTTGGTCCACTAGAGCCCAGAAATGGGACATAGATATTAAGATACAAAAATACAGGTAGTGTTTCCTCATCCACTTCCATATACTCGGATCTTTCTCTCTGTTTTTTTTTTTTTTTTTTTTATATAATTTTTTTCCTTTTTCCTTCCTATTTAATCTTGAGACACGGATCATAAACTACACCTAAAATTGGTACAAGTAACTATCGAACCTAGGACCAAGCTTAGGAAATAAAATTACCATGATACGGCACCAAAATCTTGAAACTATACCTTGATGTTTATTTGTTGATATTTCGGATGGTGGTACTAACTTAAAGGGAGATAATGACATGAAAGAAAGACACTGTAACACCTTGTACTGCAAATAGCAACTTTCTAATATTTTTATAACTTGATATATGGTTATAATTGAACTCAAATGGTACTATAGCATTTCAGATTAGCTATCAGAAACAAAATAATGCTGTCTACTTTAATAGAAGATTTATAATTGCTTGACCTCCTAAATCAGAAGAAAACATATAATAATAAAGCTGGAAAAATGTAATTTATGATTGGAAAAGTTATAAGCAAAGTTGTTCGTTCCTAGTAGAGTTATATATATGTTTGTTTCTTTCTAATGCAAGATTTAATAATTGATTAATTATATAAATAAGGTGGGGCTTATTTGGCCCCTCCAATGACCCTAGCAAATCAGTTAAACTCGTGGCCCCTTCTGAAAAGAAAATAATTGTTGATTCACTTGATTGCTTTGTTTCATGTGGAATGTATGTGCAGTTCCCACTGTGCTACTCCTACTAATCAATTGATTACAAAGCAAGGCAAAAGCATATGAGTAGAAAGCAACAAAAAGACCTTGTATTTAAATCTTAAAATCCTATGATAATTACTAATAATTATGAAGCATATATATATAGGTATGCTCCATCAGGTCGGTCACCCCAACTCAATTGCCCAAATACCTAAACCATACTCTTATGCCACGTGGATAACGCTCATCTATGATATCAGCATGAAGTGTGATCATAACCCAAAACACTCAATATATGTCTTCCAAATTTTTGCTATTTACATTACCTTAATTACCTTAATGTAAAGTGATAAAATTATGGTACAGATATATAAAATAATGCATATATTAGTGTATATAGTCATGTATCTTCCTAAAAAATTAAAGGTTTTATAAATCTAATTATATATAGATTGTGATTAGTTTCCTCTGTAAAATGTAAAATTATCAAGCAAGAGCCTTATCTTTTATTTTAATTCCACGTTTTGAAGACTAATTTCTTCTTTTAAATTTTGAAATTAATAAAATCTTCCATACACAGGGTGAGATGATTAAATTCCTATTAATATATTTAAACAAAACTCAGTTATCTGTTATTTGAGTTGGACTTTATTGGTAAAGTCCGTAAATTATTCCAAGATGAAAAGGAAAATTAATAAAAAAAAAAACATGAAAAGAATGAGCTGCAAATTAACAATGCAATGGAACATTCTCTCTGACAAACAGAAGCCTCTCTACAACACAATTTTGGTGATCTCGTTTTGGCTAAGTGGTACATCACGTTCCGTTATTCGCCGCCTTGTTTGCTTGATGTTGAGTGCTGAAAGTGCTCAAAACTTTTATCAAATATTTGATTAAATATTGAGATGTATGAGTATTGTATTGTATTTTGTATGTGATAAACACCAACTTCAGTTTCACGTTAGTCTCTTATATGTTTCTATTTAGTCTTTCTCTCCCTCCATTCTTTGCATCACACAATTCTATAAATACCACATCATATACACCTACTTGTCACCCACCACCTTCATTTTCCATCACTCCACCTTTCTCAAATCCTTTCTCTAAATTAACATGGGAGATAACAATGTCAACCTCCCACCAGGTTTTCGCTTTTATCCCACAGATGAAGAACTTGTAGTTCATTTCCTTCAAAGAAAGGCAAATCTTCTTCCTTGCCATCCAGATGTCATCCCTGATCTTGAACTCTACCCTTATGACCCTTGGGAACTTCATGGTACATATATACATGTCTATTATTCTTTGTTGATTTTTGTCTTAGTTTAGCAGAAAGAGCTAGTTTTTACAATGTGGCAAATCGATGTTCGATTTTTTGTTGATAGAAATTTTTACATTTAGTGTGCCATAGTATCTTAAACAGAATTACATGCTAGTTTCAATACATAAAGAAAATTTCATGCTAGTTTGACATGACAAATATAGGTAGTGAATATTAAAATAAAGTTGGTGTGTATTAATCAATTATGGGTGTGGTTGTACATTGATGCAGGTAGAGCTTTGGCTGAGGGAAAGCAATGGTACTACTACAGCAGAAGGGTACAAAATAGGGTCAGTAACAATGGTTATTGGATGCCAATTGGAATGGAAGAGCCTGTGATTACAAACTCAAGCAACAAGAGAGTTGGCACGAAGAAATACTATGTGTTCCATGTAGGAGAAGCCCCTGATGGTAACACCACCAATTGGATAATGCAAGAGTATCGTCTATTAGATTCTGCTTCCTCTAGCAGATCATCAAGAAGAAGAGCACAACCAAAACCGGTTAGTACATCGTGCATGGATACTACATGAAGGTTTTACCCAAAAATTAAATTTGATGAGCAAGCTATCTTTCATAATTGATCATATTTTAATTGGAGAAAAAGGCTATGTATCTTGGATAATATCCAATCACAGATTATTTTTTTAGAGTAAATTAATTGACTTATAAAATTTTGTTAAAAGTGATATTAATTATAAAGTGTGGGTGGATGATGGTCTACAACTATTTCACATCTTAATTATTTTTTCCATTGTTTGATTCAGGATCATAGTAAATGGGTGATATGTCGAGTTTATGAGCGGGATAACGATGATGATGGTGATGAAACAGAACTCTCTTGTTTGGATGAAGTTTTCTTGTCATTGGATGATCTTGATGAAATATGTTTGCCAAATTAGATTAAGTGATCCAGTTAGCTTCATTATATATCCAAATGGGATATTAATTTAGAGCTAATTGTTGTTATCATTACTACTAATGTTATTTACTGGTTGTAGTTAAATCAAATAGGAGAGTGTAGCTGCCATTGTAATCAGTGAAGTCGCTATAGCTAGATTTCTATGTATGCAGCCTTTCAAGTGGGGCACTAGATGAAATTCATGACCAAACAATATGCAGTGTGACGTTATGCTTTCAAAGATCCCATTCACTAGCACAGGTGATCAATCGTGGAAATTGTTTGCTCTTTAGACCTTATTTCAACACGTGGATAATCACACATATCTTGTAACCATTCTCAACCATTAATGTAGGACTCTTTAATCCTGCAAATCAAAATAAGATATGCAAAAGGTCTATTTCTTCTTTCTTTAATCTTACACGTTAAATTAGCATACACTAAGTAATCTACACTTGACTACTATTGCATGAAAGTTTGGTTCACTTAAAAAAGATATTTTCATTGAACAAATTAAAAGAAAAAGAGCAAAAATAAAATTTCTTGGTGGAGAAATTGAAAGCCTAAGGAGTTGGATCCTCACGTGTTGAGAAAATGAATGAGATTTATATTCATGGAAGTTGAGTTGACAGGAGGATTGTGTTGTGGAGCCCATTGAGCACTGTAAGGGATGCTTGCAACTGAACATTAGGCAATAGTCCTACGAGGCTTTTATAGCCTTTGCCTACTTTGATGGTATTTGTTAGCTAGTTGTCTTGTGTCACAATGCTAAGGGACATTTTTATTTTATTTTTGGTTTTTTATTTTTGTTGCATTTATATGGGTTCCTGCTTAGGGAAGCATCAAGTCATGTGTGATGCAAGCATTTGCATGCTTTAAAGCACCAACACGAACACTATTATATCCATATATTGTCATCACAAAAAAGTGACACACTAGTCCATGATGCTTACCTCATTGATGAGATTCTTTCGATCTCTTCCCATACATATCCACTACAACAGACAAGATAATGACTCGGAGCTTTGTAAGTTTTATGACATAATAACTTATGATGGGTTAAAATTCAGTAATCACAAGCTGATGCACCAAAATATACATAATAATTATAAATTGTTTTAGCCCATTATCGGATATCTTAGTCATTAATTAGCATCTATCTCAAATACAAGATCCGTAATTAATGATGAAGCCTAAGTTATATTTGACATGATTTGATTGATCAACATAGAATTAAAGCCTAGTTGAACTTAAATAAAGAGTTAAGGGCTATTTGATTTCATTATATTTTTTTTTTAGTTTTAAAATTATTTTCCAAACCAATTCTATACTCTTTAGTAATCAATTTCTTATCCAAAATTTATTAAGTTCAGAAATTTTTTTTCCAAAACAAGTGCTTTAACCAAAAATAAAAACAGTTGAAAGATATTTCTCATTCCATTATTTTTTAATGGTCCTAGTTCAAGGTTGAGTTATTTGGAATGGTACTATGTATTCAGGTCCGAGCTTAATATGGGTGTCTCATATTTCTTAAAGAAAAAACACTAAAAGCTGTTTTTAAAAATAAAAATCAAATACCATAAATATAGTTTGTAGTTTATCTTTATTCTGAAAAAACTTCAATTTTTCTTTTTGATAAAGCAAAAATCCTTAGAAGGTCAAATACAAGAAGAGATCATGGCATTGATGTAAAAAATTGAGATAAATGACCAAGGTCAATAATATTGGGTACATGACACTAATCTTTATATCAAAATACTTATTAGTTTGTATATGCCGAAAATTTTGTTTTTGATGTAAAATTCAACAAATTAAAATCTTTTCTTGATAACCTAGGTGAAAATATTTTCGATAAATAACGTTCGTGAATTTGTTTATAATTTTAATTAGTACCCAAAAATCAATCCCTCATTTACAGAGTAAAAAAGAATACTCAATGAAATATTTAAAAAGGGTTAATTTTTAGAATATATAATGCTTATTATAATTTTTTAGTAACTACATGTTTATACCATTAGTGAAACAAATGGTATTGAGTAACAATGCCAGCACTGAAGTTATCTAGCGTATTGCAATGATTCTTTTGGCAAAGGTGTGCTTTAACCAATTCTATACAAATAGTATTTTTTTTTTAATGACATTTGACACTTTTAAAAATAAAATACCACGACAACATTATTTCAAAGGAAAATTTTTGCAGAGCAAACTCCGTTTATAAAGTTATACTTATACAGACAGGCTTTAAAAATGAAAGTCAAACAAGCCACTAAAACTTCAATATAGGGGTAGGTTTTGGAGTATAAATTCAAAACCTTAATTATTGTTATCGCTATACTAAAAAAATAAGAAAGTGAATGACACATGATACAAAAGTAAACAAAGGTAATAAAAAAAAAAAACGAAATGTTTCGGTGAAAATAAGATCTATCACACTGTCCCTCGACAAATATTTTCATTTCAAATTTAATAATTTGACTTTGATAGGATATGAAAATGAAACTTGAAGATTTATGATAAAAACAGACATAAGCTTTTATAGCATTGGCTTTATGTTTTGCTTTATAGTAACTTACTAAAGTAATGTAATTACTGACATCTCAAAGCTACTAAGATGAAACTATTTGACCCGTGTATTAAATCCACTAACTTGAGGAAATCAATTACATCTCATCATTTTTATTCACTCTAATAACTTTTCGTCTTCGATTTCTCCCACCCAAATGCCTTGCACATATCGGGACAATATAATATCTTTAGCAATCTTGTTCCACAACTTAGTCACAGCATTCACTTAGGACAAAACATACTACTAAAAGCTGCAACTATTGTATAGCTTTTCTTTGAAGTAATATTGTGATGTGATTTTCAACTAGTTCATATAATATTTCCTGTCTTGTTGTACAAAAACAATTCGTCATTTTCAATTAAAATGGTAAATTAATGTTATATGGCTCTTCTCACAACGTGGTTTGATATCTTAAGATAGAATCCAACATCTGAAATTGGTACTAAAAATAAAAAAATAAGGTATGTTTTGTTGTATATATGCTACACTTCGATATTCACGTCCACGAGTCCATCGTTTCAGAAACAACACTACCTTTCCTCATTTTTCTTATAATAAAGTAATAATAAGAATAATAATATTTGATTGCTTAACCAGCTCGTAATCACTGAACCTCCTAATCATCTCACTTGTGCTTGTTTATTAGCACAACACATGTGACTTGAGTGAGAGACAGCGAGATGTGATTTTCGGTGGCAAATTCAAAGAAAGAGACCAAAAGTCATTACTTAGAAGAACCAAATAATTAAACTTTGTGGCTCTCAAATCTAAAAAAAAAATAAAATTATATGGCTTGGTATGGACATGGAAAGTTGAAAATGGGAAATCTAATTGGAAGTCATTATGATTGTCTGTCATGAGAAAACCTTCCGAATGGACCTTGGTTTTCACCTTGTTCATAAAGCTTTGGTTGTTTGCAACAAAATTTATGTGTGTTTTGAAAGTCACAAAGTGGAAGGCAGGTGTTTGAGAAGTACTCATCTATTCCAACCCTATTGGCCTTTGGCTTGCTTGTTTTTAAGGAATTATGTTTTCCCCTCTTACAATGGCAAAAAGTAGAACAAGAGAGCATGATTGTGAGGCCAATACCTAGGTAGCTTTTGAGTGAAGTTAATTATACCAACCCACCCATGCAGCCATCACAAGTCAACAGAAAAGTTCAAAATAAGTCAACCCCACACAAAGGGATTACTCTAAAGGGAAAATGGTCTAATAGACTTTCAAAGGTGAAAATGGTGAGTGAGTTTTGCGTGTGCTAAAGGGCTAGAACTTGTCACCCAAGAGACAAAGGTCCTAACATATGAAGGAAACAAAAGCAGGAAAAATTATGTTGTGGTTTTGCACCATGAGGGCTCAAGACTCAAGAAAAGCCTAACTCAAATGAGGACCACATAAATAGGATAAATATATTTAAGTTCATAAGCAAATAATTTGTATTTAGTATTTAGTATTACTAGAATACTCCAACATTCTGTATCAAGATAAGCATTTGCTTTCAGGGGAAAAAACAGATGTGTGGGTTGGTGCTTTAAATGGGAAAAAAATGCAGCATAAAACTAATTACTTTTATATTAAAATGCAAGCATAATCACTAAATTCATTCTATTTAATAATATTATTTCTAAAGGATATTTCTATTCACTATTATTTTATATTAATTATAATTTTTATTTATGATGTCAAATTACAAATAATGCTAATTTAAAATAACTTTTTTTAATTAAATTAAATGGAAATAATTATATTTCATAAATTAACATGAAATTAGTTATTTTTCTTATATTTAAGTTTAAAAAATACATTAAAATATATTAAAACTAAGATATTTAAATTTAAATGATTTGTTCTCAATAATCCTGGGTTTAAGAAAAAAAGTTATAACATACTTTAAGAAAATGATTAAATTATTATTAAATAACTAATATTAAAAAAATCAAAAATTGTTATTATGATTCCTATTTTAAATATAGAGAAAAAAATTTCATATTTAAAGAATGTATCTAATTATTTATAACAATTTTTAAATAATTAAAATGACTAAACTTGAATTTAGTTATTTAATCTTAAAATTTTCAAATTTTATGAAAATATTTATAATTAATAATATCTTTAAATTTTGTTCATATTAATAAAATTTAAATAAATAAAATTATAAATTTAGAACTACCTATTTAACTTCAATTATATTTTTAGAATAATAAATTTTTCAAAGTTAAAATTAATGATATTTATTATTTTTAAAATTAAAATTTCGGAAAATAATTTATAATAATGTTAAGTAAATCAACTTAGAAAATTTAAAATTTAAAATTATATTTTAATCATGCATAATTTCAAAAAATATATTTATAACATTTTTTCTTCAAAAGTTTAAATTTGCAGAAAGAATGATAATAACAGTTTTAAATTGTTTAAATTATTAAAATTTTGGATTCAATTGTTTAACACTGCAAGTAGTTACAAAATTTTTTAAAATTTAATTAATTTTTAATGTTAAATAGTTAAAAATGAAATGATATGTTTATAAGTGTTTATTTGTTTGAGAGTTTACAATAAATAAAAGATGATTGTTACATTCAAATGAATGTAAGAACAAATTACATTTTTTAAATTAATAATTTATCCTCAAAAGTTAAAATAATAATTAAAATAATTATAGAATGATTAAATATTTTTATTAATACCATAATTTTTATATATTTCTTTTCCTCGTGTATTATTCTTTTCATTTTATTTATTAAATTATTCTTTCATCAATTTAACAAAGACATTTTAAAATTATGTATTTGATAGGTTTTATAAATTAAAAATTCAATTAAATTATTAATTTATTTGATTCATAGGCTAAACTTTTGTCAACTACAACCGTAATAATAATCCGACTCAAGTGTATTACAAATTAGCAAGTGATTGTGTACAATCCTTAAAAAAAAACATTTTTCACACATTCACATAAATTAAATATAAAACAATTTTCATTAATTATCAAATTTATAATTTTTTATAATAATTAATCTAAAATACATATATATATATATCAATATATATCAAAATAATATTTTATACGGTTGTATTTAACTGTTATAAGTAGATGTTAATATTTCCTTAAATTTAAAGTGAATATATCTACTTATTGATTAAATAATCGACAATTTTAAAAATAATTCACAAATATACTATATTTAATAATAAACAATTTAAATGTAAATATTTTTATAAATTAAGCTAGATGAAATTAAACATATGAGTATGAAATAAAATATTAAATCATCTAAAAATATTATGCTTAATTATTCAGAATTATTAATATTAATGTATAGCTATTCAATTTAGATGAGATGCATTATTTATATATATTTTTTCAAGAAACATGTATCCAAATTTTACCCTTATATGGGATGAAATTTTGAGAGAGAAAAATATCTACGATGTTAATTTCTTTAAATAGTAAAAAATAAAATAAAATTCTAATTAATGTCATAATACTATATCTATTATTATAATATTTTAATCAATCTATTTGTAATATTTGTATTATAGAAATAAAATTTTCTATCATTTCCATTTTTTTTTAGTTGTGAAATGTTTTCACATTTAACTTAACATAAGATAATTTGAATATTAATGAATTCGCCGTCAAATTATAATTATATTTATTTACTTGGAAAAAATAATATAAATTATTTTTTAACGTGTTCATAATTTAAATTTTCTAAAATAATTTATCAGATGTTAATTATATTTATTGGATTTAAGAAATAATTATTGTAAACACACGTATGTCTGCCTCCTTTGAAAAATTTTAAGCATAATATTTAATATATATATATATATATATATATTAATTTAAATGTTATTATAATATATAATCAACTAAATGGTTTTTTGTGATTACAATATATACACAATTTTAAGATTTAATTTTATATATAATTGTTTTAAAATACAAAAAAGTTTCTACAAATCAATCTTTATTATTTAATTTACACTGATTATTATTATTTTGACTTAAATGTAATAATAAGTTATATGAAAGATAATATTTTTGTATTTTATAATATTAGTATGTATTTAATTTTTAAAATACTTTTGATTCATAAATTCACATGGTAAAAGATAGAACACAAGAAGGGGGTTGAATTGTGTTATAAATAAAAATTTTCTTTTCGTATGTGGGTTTCAAATGTGTTCAGACGAAATATTTCTTAGTCTTCGAGGATTGTTTTTAAGTAAGAAACGTTGTAGCTTGATTATCCCCGTTAGTTAAACAAATAAGAAGATAAGTACACAACTATTTTTATACTGTTCGTCTATACAAGACTACGTCCAGTTACCCAGCAACCACTGACTTTTCACTACCTACCGTGCAAAGGTTTACAAGTATTATTTGCACCCAGCCACTTCTAGCTATTACAAGATATTCTTTGAACACAGCCTTCTTAGGCTAAACAACAGAGGTATTCTTTGAACAACCAGCCTCCTCAGGCTAAACTACCATACAAGTGGATTTAAAAAAATATTTTTAAAAACAAATAGTTTCCTCTACGCAGAGAGGGTTTTACAGTGAAGTATATTCAGAAGTATTGAGCGAAGTCTCAGCAGATAGAATTAGAGAAGCGTTTTCGCCAACTGAATTATGATGAAGTGAAGTCTTTAAATAGGCACCCTCTTCAAATGACCGTTAGACTCGTGAGAATGCCGTTGAATATTTTCTTGAGAGCTTTCCAAAAGGTGTCAAATAGTACTTGATTGATTGATGGCGTGTGCAGCGGATTTAGATTGCGTGCGCAGTACCTTTTCTGACTTGTACAGAGACTTTGACAAAAAGGTGAAGACCTTTTTGAGTTGCATGTGTAAGCACGAATCCCTATACGGATCTTGGATGCTTCTAATGAGTACTTCTTTAGATTTGAAATCTTGGCGCAAGTGACTCAAACTATGCTTCACTTCTTAGACAGACGATATATATCTTCAGTCAAGAGGTTTCGTCTTATCCTATCGTCTGATGACTTCAACTTGAGACAGACGAATGACTTCAGTCTGAGGAGTCATCTTTCGTCTGGTGCTGTTCCGTCTGACTTGCTTGCTGATCTTCCGTCTGAGAAAGTTTCGTCTGTCTTGTAAAAATCAAAACCTTAGATGAGTTAAACATCTTTATCTAACACACGTGTTTATTGATTGTATCTTAATTTATTTTGAAAATTTAATATTAATGTGTTTATAGCATAGTATCTGTTTCTATAACTATAATAATATGATTTTTTCTTCTATAAATATTTTTAATTTCCATCTTATTAGACAATTTATCTTGTTAAATTTATAAAATTGTTTGTTACATTTCTATGCTTAGTCATTGTTTTTTTTTTCTTCACATTATCCTCAGTGAATTTAAGAGTTAATTCAATTTTATTACGACATATTTTATTCTTTATCATTCAAATTATTATGTTCTTAATTTATTTTAAAAATTAAAACTATCAAATTTATTATCTCCATTAATTTTAATCACTTATGTAAAATTTAGGCACGAGACAACACTCATATTTTTCTAAGATAATATAATGTATTCATAATCATCTTTCAATATATAAAAATTTTATAGTTATAAGTTAGTAATTAAATAATTTTTTATTTTTAATATTATAAAATTTTAATTAGTATAAAATTAAGTTCCGTGTATATTATTAATTATTTTTACTTGTTAATGTAGTTTAACTAACCAAAAAATTGTACAATGACATCTTTCAATATAAATAATTCCCAAAATCTTAATAATTATTTAATATATATTTCCAAATCTATAATTAAAAAATAAATTAAAAAAAAGGATTTTTGTTTCAATTTCTAAAGATCACACAAAACTACAAAAGGATAACTACTTGATAAAAGAATATTCAAGAGGACAATAATTTTTTTCTGATTAAATAAAATACTAACTAAAAATAATTTTAAATTAAATTAATTATAAAATACAACACTTGATTTTCTTCACAATTTCTATGTCACAAATTGTTTTCAATCATCACATACAAAATATTTTATACTTCTACGATTTCTTTTCTTCAATTGCTTCCATTCCTAACCATTTCTGATGTCTTCTAGCATGTGCATTACCCATATACACATAATGTCCTAACAAATCCCTTGGAAACCTCAAAAAATAAAATAAAAATTAGTGTTAATAGATAAAATATATAATTAAATTAATTATTTTTTTAGTGCAGTTTAGGTGGGAATTATTTTCATTTTCTCTCTCCAACTAATATATATATATATATTCTTATTTAATTACTAGTCACTGAAAGGTACAAAGTCTTGTATAAGAGAACTAGAAAACCAAATTGTCATTGCAAATCCCCAATAAAGGATCTTTTATATTTATTCAACAAATTCAAGTCTTCTCTCTTTCTATCTGTACAACAATCCAGATACTGATTCCAACCAGTATTTGCTAATTCAAGTGTGGTAAGAATCAGGTGCTGTCTCCTTTGTAATTTTCTTTACTAACTAATACGGATGTATCCTAGTAATTCTTTCAAACTTGTTTCCTGGTAGTTTCCACTTCAGAAGCTTTCTCTCAATAGAGATGTACTAGAACCAGACAAAGTGTGAATAGCAATCAGATTGGCTGCAATTTGGATATACATGAAATTACAGTATTTCTTTTACTTAATTGATATATTAATATTACTCAAAGTTTAGCATGAAATCACAAAGAATTAGCATACAAACTTCAAACATATAAACTTTTTAATCCACCAAAAATAAAAAGAGCATGAACTTCAAGCAAATAACACGGTTATGATCCACAAGTAATTGTTGGGCTTATGGAAATATGTATGGAGACACAAATTCCGAAGCTAACCTACCAGTGAACCATGCTTAATGTAGTTAGTTGGACATTATGCAACCAATTTTCCCATTATATTTAGTTTTAAAGTTTGTCTTTATTAACTATATATCAGTACTAAACTTTTGGGCAGCAAGTATGAAAACACAACTTGACAACTATCAGCATAGAATGCTACACTTCATCTTATCAGTCAAAACAGAAAAACGTTTGATGAAGAGCTCAGCTCTGAGACAATAAAGAAAAAAGTTTTGACCTCAGACCTAATATGGGACAGGACTTTTTTATAGCATCATCAACATATGGTTTTCTTTCGTTGGTTGAGCAGAGATTAAACTTTACAGAGTGACTCTGTATTCATGTTGTATTAACTTCTGTTTAGTTTAGGGAGATTATCTTATTCTCCTTGTCCATTGTACACCTTAGGTCGTTCAAATATTTTTCTTATCAGAGAAGAAAAGCAATTCTAGGTGGAAAGATTATTACTGTAAAATATCAAATTCATTATACAGAAAATATTCAAGCACAACCTTTTCCTCTTTTTGGTCAATACTAAGGCTTTGACACAAAAGAGTAATCAAAACAAGAAAGTTTCAAACATTACAGTTACAACCAGTGTTATTCATACCTTTGGTAGCATATTACATTGCAGTATCAAAACTATGGGAAGCAGCAACAGCAAGTGAAGCTGAGAAACCAGCAGTAAGACTAACAGTCAAAGGAGACAATGAACCTACTTCCTCATTTGACCTGAGTTGGGGCAAGCACATTTAGACGAAAAAAGGATAACTAAACTCACGAACAATTAATTAATTAATCTAAAAGCACTAGTAGATGAGAAAATATATAATTTAGTGTATCAAGTAACTGACTGCTACCTGACCTTATTGCAGACATAAAATCACATAAAGGATCAAATGAAAAACACAATCAAACCAACAACTTAGCATGTGTAATTGCTTCATTGGTTCTTTTGCTTATTTACTCATTTAATTGGAAGTGCATGTACAGTGGATGACATATCTAATTAAAAGAATCAAACAGAATGAAAAACAAGAAGCCAATATGCCTAATGCACATCAACCTTATCATAGTTTACTACTACAAAACAAACAATTGTTTCTGGACACAAAGGTAGAAAATCTAGACAAGGAAATAAAAAAGTAGAAAATCTAGACAAATGTTAACCATCATCAGTTGTAGTTAGACCACTCCCCAGTCAGAGTTTTTTCACAAAGCTACTTTTCCTAAAAGCAAGCATAACTAAGCACAATAGAAGAATGATACAAAAGAAATGTTCATTTAGTTAAAAGATGAACCTGAGTAGAGGATTCATCCCTAAAGCCTTTCAATTTAGTATTGCTTGGTGCAGAAATTTCCAGGCTGAAAAGAATACACCACTAAACACAGAATCTCAGACAATTTCAGAATGAAGACCTCTTCATAATGTGCTTCATCTTTCCAAAGATATAATGTCTGGCGTTCTCCTAAGATTGGGAACTGTTGGTGGACTCCCAGATCCTGTCATTGTCCATGGATATTCTAGTAAAGCACTGGTTACGTTTGCATTTTTGCTCGTTAGGGTGGAGATGAGACCAACATATTGGTTTAAGAAACTGTTATCTGGATAACAGCCATAAAGTAATCTTGCAGTTAAAGGTGTATGAGCCCCCTTTTCCAACCCAAATTTGGAGTTTGGAACATATGAAGCAACGGTAACCTGCATACAAAGCTTGATAAGTTCGAATGGAGAACTTATCATTGTCTCTACAACACCAGCTACCATGCTAGCCAGAAAAGCCTCGGAATTAAACAAATAATTATGTTCCCCACCATCTGCCGAGAGCCAAAAAATATGCTTCGTGAGAACCCAAATCATTCTCCACCAAAAAAAGAAATGCACTTTAAAATTGCCAACCAATAAAAATGCCATCTCAAAATCAGACAAGGCCACACACTCTACAGACTACCAAAACTTCAATCTTGAAAGACTGATTAAAGGAGTATAAGCATTTAGAACAAAGTAGTCCCACTCTCTTTCATGGAAATTTATGAAAAAATTGAAACAAAAAAGAATATCAATCACACTAAGGAATTCAACGACACACATAGTAATTACCTTTAGAATAGGCTGCCAGGATTTCGTAAACCCCAAACCCTGCTCCCAGACCAAAAATCCTTCCAACTTCCCACCGGCCAAAACCATTGTACAAACCTAAAATACCTAAATACAACAAGACACCCGAGTTAACATATGGTGTGTATAAAGTATGTGCATCAAGAAACAAATAGGAACAAGCAGTTAACTTCACAAAACCTGTAACAGTGACCAAATCTAAACCTTAAACCTTAAACCTTAAACTCTTCAGGCCTATTTAGATAAACTTCCTCATAAACACTTATTAGAGAAAAAAATAAGAAAAAAAATGAAATAACTTTCTCCACAAGCTAAAAATAACATGCGCACAAGTTAATTTGTAGAAACTCTCTCATATTAGCTTTTTCAAAAACTGGTTTTTAACTTAATTCATAAGTTAATCTTGGCATAGTCAGGAGCTTATTTCATTTATTTTTTCCCCTTATTTTCTTCTCTTATAAATGTTTACAAAGAAGTTTATCTAAGCATTCCCTTAATAGTAAATCATGTCTATCATCAATAATCACCCAACATTTATCATGTCTGTTATGCATACGTAGTTACACACATTTAAATCTAGTTCCACCCAACACAAAGGTGCAATATTTCTCTTAAGCAAATCGTGAGTTAGCACGAAATTGCTAGTATACAAAAGAAAAAGAATAAAATTCATTGCCTGCATTGCTAGAGACAGAGATGGGCAGGGTCCAATTCATTACCGGTACTGGAACCAACCTATGAATAAACAAAAAAACGAGTGTGAAGAAGCAATTCAAAAGACAAAAATAGAGAATCATTTGGGTAGTGATTAAAAAGAAAGGGAAGTTGAATGTTAGGAATGTCAGAGTTGAATGTGAGCCGAAGCGTGCCCAATTGAAGTGGGAAATATACAAAGTACGTAAATAGTATCCCTACTAATGAATTAACTGCACACCAATATTAACGTGGAAAAACCCACGGGACAAACTCCGAAAGTATTCACTATATTCAAAACAATTACAATATAGTAAACCCCAATGGTATCCCAGTAGAATACTAGAGTCCCAAAATTCTCAGAGTATCCTCACAACACTCTTGGAATTTCTCACACACTCTATATAAAACTCTTACTAAAAACACTTGGAAATGCTTCAAGTGTGGGATGATTACACCAAGGCCTTAAGCCTTTATTTATAAGGCCTAAGCCTTCCTAGAAAAACTAATCCCACCAATGTGGGACTTCCAAAGGCAAGGCAAAAAACTAACAATTCTCCACCTTGACTTGCCTTGTGGAATAATCTTCAAGCTCTGCAAATATTGATCAAGTCTAAGCAATGTTTAAACTTATCAATCTGCAATGCTTTTGTCATCATGTCTGGGGTTCTCGGTTGTAGCTATCTTCTCTCTAATGCATTGCCATTGCTAACACTTTCTCTAACAAAGTGAAGTCGAATATCGATGTGCTTTGTCCTTTCATGATATCTTTGGGTTCTTAGCCAAATGAATTGCACTTTGACTATCACAATGTACAATTGGTACTGTTGATTTAACCCAAAGCTATCCAAAAGACCATGCACCCAAATGCTTTCCTTTACAAATCGGTCAATGCCATACTCGGCTTGAGTTGACAATGCCACTGTGGTTTGCAATGTGGCCTTCCAGCTAGTAGTACATCCAAAGACTGTAAAGACATAGCCTGTCAGTGACCTCCTTTTGTCTAAATCTCCTGCATAATCAGAATCTACATAGCCCACAACTCCATGATTCTTTCGTCCTTCAAACACCAAACAAACATCTGTGGAACCTTTCAAATATCGCATGATCCATTTCACAGCTTCCCAATGTACTTTTCCAGGATTACTCATGAATCTGCTTACTACACTTACCGCATGTAAAATATCCGGTCTAGTGCATACCATGGCATACATGAGACTACCAATTGCACAAGAATAAGGTATTTGAGACATCTGCTCCACCTCTTTCTCAGTTTTCGGACACTCCTTTGAGGATAACTTAAAATGTGCGGCCAAGGGAGTACCAACCCGACTTGACCGATCCATATTAAAGCGTTGTAGCACCTTCATAATGTAGTTTTGCTGCGATACACATAATCTACCACAACGTCTTTCCCTATGAATCTCCATGCCCAATCTTCTTTGTTTGCATCTAAGTCCTTCATCTCAAACTCCTTTCCCAATCGAGTTTTTAACATACTAATTTCACTTTATTCGAGCCGCAATTAGCATATCATCTACATACAACAACAGATATATTCGAGAACCATCTGGAAGCTCCTTAGAGTAGATACAATTATCATATTGGTTTCTATTGTATCCATTACCAATCATAAACGCATCAAACCTTTTGTACCACTGGCCTTGGGATTGTTTCAAGCCATACAATGACTTCTTTAATAAGCACACCTGATCTTCCTTGTTAGAAATTACGAACCCCTCTGGTTGACTCATGTAGATTTTCTCTTCTAGCTCTCCATGTAAGAATGTCGTCTTCACATCAAGCTGTTCCAGCTCTAGATCAAACGTACTTACAATAGCCAATAAGATTCGAATAGAGCTATGCTTCACCACAGGAGAGAAAACTTCATGGAAGTCAACACCCTCCTTCTGAGTATAACCCTTCGCTACCAGTCTCGCCTTGAACCTTGGAGGTTCAACACCAGAGATTCCTTCTTTCCTTTTGAAGACCCATTTGCAACCTACTACTACTTTTCCCCTTTGGAAGTTGTACCGGCTCCCATGTTTTATTTTTTTCTCAAGAGATTCAATCTCCTCATTCATTCTTGCTAGCCACTTGTTTTGACTCCTTACCTTTTCTTGCATCACGATAGGTACATGGTTCATCTCCAATCGCACCATCTGCCATAGCCAATGCAAAGGCTATAGGATTTGCATCTGTTGAGTCAAGTGTACAAGTAACATAATTCAGATATCTTTGTGGTTTCTGAATTTGTCGTCTCTCTCTGTCAGTAGCAATACTATATGGTTCTGCTCCAGTTTCCTCACTAGCATTTCTTTCACCAGGTTCATCTTGTTGTTCTACTTCAGGTTGAGCACTACCTGAAGTACTCGATTGATCTTCTTCTTCTTGCTTTTTCTTTTCCCAGTCAATCTCCAGCTCCACCTGCTTCTTTGCACCATGATCTGTTACTGCCTGATCTACATTAGATTCCTGCTTTCGATTTACCATTGCCATCTCATGAAAGGTGACATCTCTGTGACAATGATTTTGGGTGAACTTGCCTTTTCTGTACACCACAATTTGTAGCCTTTCACCCCTCGTGCATACCCTAGAAATATACACTTTCTTGCCCTTGCCTCAAGTTTACCATCACTCACATGGGCATATGCAGGACAACCAAATATCTTCAAATCAGAATAATTTACGGGTCGACCGGACCATACCTCTTGTGGAATCTTCAGATCAATTGCAGTTGATGGAGATCTGTTTACGGATATACAAGTATTGATCTTTCTTTGAAAATGTTTTGGGAAGTGCGGCGTTGATTCGCATGCATCGTGCATGCTCCGAGAAGTGTTCTATTCATTCGTTCTCGCAACTCCATTTTGTTGTGGTGTTCCGGGTATAGTATGGTGCCTCACTATACCGGCCTTCTTCGAAACTCTACAAATTCTTTCTTGCAAAATTCTCCGCCATTGTCGGTTCTCGGTCTCTTGACTGATCGCCGGTTGCTTCTCGACCATGGCCTTCCATTGCTTGAATTTGCCAAACACTTCATCTTTATTCTTCAGAAATAAATCCAGACTTTTACGGAATAGTCATCTATCGAGTAAGAAAGTAGCGAGCTCCACCTAAAGAGTGAATAGGGGCGGGACCCCAAACATCCGAGTGAACATACTCCAATACCCCTTTGCTATTGTGTTTACCGTCATGAACTTCACTCGTTTTTGCTTTCCAAAGACACAATTTTCACAAAAATCAAGTTTACGAGTTCTTTAAGCCTTTCGGTAGGCCTCTACTAGCAAGAATGGACATTCCTTTCTCACTCATATGACCAAGCCTCATATGCCACAATTTTGTAGCATCGTCATCACCTTTTTTCGGAGGAAAGAACAAGAATGTTCCATTAATCGTGCTTCCCAAAGAATAGATAGATCCCTCCTTGCATCTTTCCTTTCATTATCACCATTGAACCTTTGACCACCTTTAAGAAACCTCCCTCTCCCGAGAACTTGTACCCCTTTTTATCTAGGGCACTCAACGAAATCAAGTTTCGCTCGATTCCGGTACATGCCATGCTTGAAAAATCCTTTCGATCATCCTCCATTCGACTCGTACCTTGCCTTCACCAACAATAGAAATTATTCTATTATCACCCAATCTGACTTTTCCTTCCCTGATTTGATAGGAAGTGAAAAAACTTCTATTAGGTGTCATGTGAAAGGATGCACCAGAATCTAGGATCCATTCATTTCCCGAGTAATTAGTGGATACTGTTAGGACAGAACCAGCATCACTATCTTCAGAAGTTTCTCTTGTTACATTAGCGAGAATTTCCTGATTTCTCCTTCCTCTTCGGGCAATGTCTCCTGATATGTCCTGTCTCGTGACAATGAAAGCACTTCACAGATGTGTGCTTTTTGGACTTGGATCTGTTCTTGCTTCCTGATCCTCTTTATTGACTACGCCCTCTAGACACGAATAACCCATCTGCAAATTTATCAGCATTGGGTCCAGCTACTAACTTCTGTTGTTCCTTTATCATCAATGACTCTTTGACATTTTTGACAGTGACATCGGATCTACCATATAATATGGTATCACGAAAATTATCATAGGATGGAGGTAGTGAAGTCAATAAGATCATAGCTTGATCAACATCTTCTACTTTTATTCCAAATTGCTCCAACATCAGAAATCATCTTGTTGAAGTCATCTATGTGGTCTCGTATTGATTTTTCTCCTGAATATTTGAACGTGTACAGTCGCTTTCTTTGATAAAGCTTGTTGGATAGAGTCTTTATGGAATACTTTTCTTCCAAAGCTTTCCACAATGAGTCAGCAGTCTTTTCTTCCATAACCTCTCGCAAAGACGTTGTCTCGCAAGTTTGAGTTGTATTGTACTCCGTGCTTTAGCCATTGCCTCCTCCCTTTTTGTTAGGGGTCAATGTTGCCGACAACTTGCTCTCACCTTCCAATGCCTTTGCTATACCTTGCTGGTCTAGTCTAGCATGCACACTTTCGCTTTCCATAAACCAAGTCACCGGATCCGTCGAACTTCTCCACTTCAAATTTTGGCACTGACATCTTGGATCAAAATACGGTATACTAGAATTCTCAAAATTCTTTTTCTGATGTGGAAGATCAGGCAAAGCTGCAACCACAGAGCATACAAAGAATTTCTTTTTCTGATGTGGAAGATCAGATAAAACTGCAACCACAGAGCATACTACGAATTCAGTATCCCAAACCAAGTGGCTCTGATACCACTTGTTAGGAATGTCAGAGTTGAATGTGAGCGGAAGCGTGCCCAATTGAAGTGGAAAATATACAAAGTACGTAAATAGTACCCTCACTAATGAATTAACTGCACACCAATATTAACGTGGAAAAACCCCACGGGACAAACTCCGAAAGTATTCACTATATTCAAAACAATTACAATATAGTAAACCCCAATGGTATCCCCAGTAAAATACTAGAGTCCCAAAATTCTCAGTGTATCCTCACAACACTCTTGGAATTTCTCACACATTCTATATAAAACTCTTACTAAAAACACTTGGAAATGCTTCAAGTGTGGGATGATTACACCAAGGCCTTAAGCCTTTATTTATAAGGCCTAAGCCTTCCTAGAAAAACTAATCCCACCAATGTGGGACTTCCAAAGGCAAGACAAAAAACTAACAGTTGAAGAACCTGAAGAAGGACTTTCATGGTGTCTAGGGGATATAATAAGTTAGCACCGACAATCCCATGAACTAATAAGAGTCTGATTCTCAGATAACTCCTCCATCTTAACATGCGAAGGGAAAAACAACACAAGGCAAGTGTTTCAGAACACAATCTTAAATTCTACGCACTCAATTTTTATATGTTATTCATTAGTTTGACCAATTGTTTAAGTTGATTGGGCAAGTGACTCCATTTATTTCGAACTCAACTAATTAATAAAAAAATTGCACTTTGTTAATTTACTGTGGTAAAATGTAACTTAAAATCTGACTAAATGAGAGCACATTAAGTCCCTTTTAAAAAATCCCTTTTTAAGAAAATATAACCATTTGAATTACTCTAACCAATAAGTTTGATATAATTAATTTGAGCTATTTGATAAATGGAAAATGTTATGAAGCTAGATTGATCTAATTATTTTTTAAGTGTATTAGTGACTTAGTTGGTCAAAATGATCCAATTGAACTTGAATTGATTATTGACGAATTTTCAAGTGAATTAGTTTAGTGTGTTAATGATTTTTTAATTCTTTTTTAGATTTTTAAGGTGTGATATAAATTTTTATATTTTTTTAAGTATGAAATTTACATGTTCTGAATCTTTCGGAAAATTTTAATATATAATAATCTATGTAATTCAATTAATGATTAAATATTTTGATTAACTTGTGATTTTTTCAGGTTTTTTAATAAAAGCTCAAGCACATATTTAACCAATAACTGAATTAGTGTGAATCAAATGATGTAAAATATTGGATAAAAATGTGAAGTATTCTTATAATTTTTTTTTCTTCTAATTATTATTTTATGGAATTAATTTGTTCAAATTTAGCTAAAAAAAAATCATAATTATTCATTCAATATTACTTTTTTTTTCTCCATTTTATTTTGTGTTGCACTATAGTTATCAATATTTTACGCATTATTATTTCTTTTCTTGTTGACTATTTGTTTTGCATTATTTCTAGAAATTTAATTTTGAAATATATCAATCATTTATAAAAAAATTTAATTGTAAAAGCGATTTACAAATCATTTTCAAAAATTAAATTTTGGTAAGAATGTTTGATACATTGTAAAAGAACTTGAAGAAAAGTTTGAAACAAAGGATCGGATTTGGGCCACAAAATTGGACCCAACATGCAAGTATTATGGGCACTTAAAAGCCCAACTTGAAAAAAGAGAAGGAGCATTTAAATAACCCTAATTCACAAAAGCCATTAAACCCTAGGCATCTTCTCTTCACTGATCCCAGCCACAATGGTAAGATCCTGTTCTTCATCCATAACCTCTAATCCATTGAATTAAACAATTCCTAATTTGAGTATCGTGTTTTTCTTTCGCAGGTGAACGTTCCGAAGACGAAGAAGACATACTGCAAGAGCAAGGAGTGCAGGAAGCACACTCTCCACAAGGTCACTCAATATAAGAAGGGCAAAGACAGCATCGCCGCTCAGGGAAAACGCCGTTATGACCGCAAACAGTCCGGTTACGGTGGACAGACAAAACCCGTTTTCCACAAAAAGGTATTCCCCCAAACACCGCTTATGTTTTTCACCACTATTCATAATTTTTTTCGTTTAATTAATTAATTAATTGATTAATGATTAATTAGGCGAAAACCACCAAGAAAATTGTGTTGAGGCTGCAGTGCCAGGGATGCAAGCACGTTTCTCAGCATCCTATCAAGGTAAAGCGTCTCTTCGTGTCGTTTTTGGTTTTTTTTATTGTCGTTTTGTACTCGTGGTTAATGCGTGCTTTCGTTCTGCAGAGGTGCAAGCACTTTGAAATCGGTGGTGACAAGAAGGGAAAAGGAACATCTCTGTTCTAGATGGAAAAGTATTAGAATTTTCAATTTCGAACACACACTATTGCTTGCCGTTTTCGGCTTTAATTTTGCAGAAATGTTTATTGCGTTTAAGGATATTAGAATGTGCAATTTCATTTTGTTTTGAGTAATGTTATAGTATCAATGATTATGACCAGTTGCTTATTTTCCTTGAGTTGTTGCAATTACTTTCCGATTCCCTTCATCTATCTATATACTGACCGTACCAGTGAATTGCTCCTTAGGCTACTCTGTTTGGCATGGGCAATTTAGCTATTGGTTTTCAAGTGTTTAGTGTAAAATTGTTTTAAATTATTTGTCGCCCAGAATTGAATTTGGGGAATGAGTTGATTGCACTTTTTTAACTTATTTTCGTCTCTAAACTGTTTTAGCCTTGCAATTTTGTTCCATTTGATAACTTGATATCCAATATTTTACGAAATACTGATAGACACGACTCAAGGATGCACAGCCATAATGATATTCATACTGATGTGTAACTCTACTATACTTATATGTCAGCCTTTCTTTCTAACCGTTACTTATTGGAGGTCAAGTTCACAAATGGAACAAAACCAGATTGGTTTACCTATATTGGAGGTCAAGTTAACAAAATATTTTGGAGACCAAATTGGTATGAAAAAATGGAGGACCTAATTTGAATTTTGACAACATTAGGGAGATCAAAACTGGAACTAATACTTAGGCATTGCTAATAACAGAATGCATGCATCATATATGAAATCAAACCCCAAATAGGTACTTTTTTCCCCCTTTTAATTTTTCCTGGGGTTCTACTTTGCACTTTTGTGAGTGATAGAATTGCAACAAGTTTAGAACAAGCATTTCTGCTGAGGGCAAACTGCAAACTATGGAAAAGGCTTCCTAATTAATGATAATAATACCCATAGTTTTGTGTATGCTGTCCCATGTAATTAGGTTGTAGATTTGTGTGAGCAGCGTTTCCTTGCATGCCACTCATTGCGTATTGCTGCCACATTATCTGTTCGTCCACTAATAACCTCTGTTTTGTAAACATCTCTGACATTTGCACGTAAGCTGGAGGTGCCACTGCCAATGAGGCTGCGAATGGATCTGCACTTGAAGCATTTCCTGATGCTGGTGGTGCTGGCAAGGCTAGCATTGCAGGCCTTCCAGCTGACCCTAGTGCCACGCTGCTACCACTGCCACTCATCCCATAACTTTGTCCTTGCATACTTGCATTTTTTGCTTGGTTATACATACTATCCAACAACAATGTGTCAAAGCCGCCTCCTAATGATGGCTTTTGGTTTGCTAAGTTGCTGGCTGATTGGACCAATGCAGTTTCCCAATCTGCTGCATCATCAAAAGCATTCCATGGAAGAGCTAGTGTGGTACTTGTTGCTGGTGCAGCGCCATCAAATAATGCCAAGGCTAGTGTGTCCCCGTGTTCTTGATTTGTCACCATGTCATCTCCTAAATTCAATAGATCCCCCATTGTTTGCTCCAATTTTTCTTGTATTGGTTCTTCATCCTTTGTCTCTTCCTTCACTTCTTGTTCTTTGTGGAAATCTTCTGGTGCTGGTGGTGCTGGCAGTGCCTTGATTGCATTCATGTCCTCTTTTGATTTACGTTCTTCTTCATTGCCTTCGTCTTGGCTGCCAAGTTTCTTGTTTTGTCCTTTGTCTCTGATGTATTGATCCATGATCTCTAGCTTCTTCGTTGTGACCTTCTCAATCTCTGGGTACTCGGAAGAGCGAGCAATTCCAACACTCTTGGACCAGCTGTAGAACATTTCTAACTCATCGTACAGCTTCCCAACACGGCAGAAAATGTCGTACACCTTAATGCAGTCTGGTACCTCCATGGCAGTGAAACGTTCAAGGAAGATGCGCAGTATTTCTGTGATGTCGTTATATATTTGGAAACTCTCCTTCACAGTAGGATAGAGAGCCACTGTCACAATTCGATGGGTCTTTGCTTTCCCTGTTAAGTTGAAACAACCATTAGTTGTCTTTTATGCTTGTGTGATTAAGATTGTATGATTACTCATCTTCAACAATGTTACAAGTACATGCTATATGAATGATGATCACTTCTAAAGATATTTGGTTATAATCAGTGAGCTGGAAGAAACTGAGTCATCAGGATGCAAGATATCTATTAACTATTTTATAAATCAAAGTACTCTTTTTGCCAACTACAAATTTAGAGGGCAAATAGCATTGCTACGTAATTTCTATTCCGAGGTTCTCTAAAAGCAATCTTCTATATTGGTAGCATTTTTTAAGATGCATGTAGGTAATAATTACAAACCTGAGGGACGGCAAGCTAAAAAGCGCTCAAGCACCAATTGCAAGTGCTGGATTATGTTAAATAACTCCTCAGTCTTCATTTCACACAATGGTGTGACTTTCACCATTTCTCTATCCCTGTCTCTTTCACTTTCTCTATGTCTATATATTTTTCTTTCGTTTTCAACATTTTCCTCCTCATCCCCACGTTTGTTTTGCATCATCCTGTACTCAAGCTTTTCATCTAGATACAACGCATAGGTGCGCACAAATGATGAGAAGTCCCATGTGTTACGTTTTTCTTTGTCCGTGAAATCAGACAAGTTGAGGAGGCGAGTCCCTTGGCGAGTTGAGAAGAATATTTCTTGCTCATACGCAGCATCGCCATCTGTTAGCAATCTTTGAATCAAAGCAAGGCTTTTCAATGCCACTGTCCAACTTTTGGTCTTGCTGATGCGGCAAGAGAGGGCATTTACACATGCATTGATGAATGTGCGAGAGTAACATGTTAAACTGAGAATCTCCTGAATGTGCTTCTCTTCAGCTGGGTACTCATCATGCCTTGTTGCCTTCACAATCGCCACATCAAGGTCACTAAGTGAGGCGCTGTTTCCCACCTTGGCTAGGCCTATGCTCGTTTGATCCTTCACTGCCCCAATGGCTCTTCTTAATGTGCTCTGAGACATGCTTTATTTTAGGTATTATAGAACTTAACTTGCTTCAATTTTCTCTGATATCTTCTAATTTTGAACCTCCGGATTATGTTGAATATACCCTGAAGAAATGCGTGTCCCCTCCTACAAATTTATCAAATCACTTTGCTCATTGGACATTCAAAATATTTGAACTTGAAAACTTCTCATATTACACAAGTTTGTAGCATTGGTTTAATGGCTTCATGTTATGTCAAATATATAATCAGAAAAATAGACAAATCTATATATATACACATCACATTCATCAAAATTCTTTTCATAGCAAATCTAAAAGCTTATTTTTATGTTATTTTATTTTATTTGACCGAAGTTTGTTTATATAAGGGAGACGAAAAGACACAGAAAAAAATACCTGCTTGAAGAACACAGGAGGGGCAATAACTATGATAAAAGTGATTATAGTGTCATGAACCCATACTTCCTGTGGATATATCTTTGCATAGAAAAGAATTAGAAACACAGAAGAATAGGATTTGTTTGATGTTTAGAATGAAAAGAAAAAAAGGAAGGATGAGGTAAAGAAGGATAGATAGTTGTTTTGTTTCTATCAGTCCTCTGTCCTCTGTCCCCTTCCCCTTCTCTTCCCTTCCAATCCTGTTCTTCTCTGTGTCAAGGTATAATAACCAGGCTAAAATTGGCCAAGCATTAACCCCGTTTTCTAGCATGAAAACGTGGGAGCCAAATGAGTTTCATGACATGTATGCTTAACTTGCATTTTCTCATCATCCTCTGACCTTTTCAAGGATACCCTGACCAACTTTTAAGCTTTCTAATTCGGGTGAATGCTACAATTTTTCCACTTTTATTCTTATTTATCTATTTTATCTCTCACGACTGAATTATAGATCATATTTCATAAGTCAATTATACGATGGATGACCAATACGATCATTAATAAGGTAATGTAACATCTAATCTTTATGTCCTTGACAGAAATTTTGTGCGGTTGCTGAAATCAGTTAACATAATTTTGATTTACTGTCGGATATTAACGGTAATAACTATTAGTAGCAATAAGAACTAAGAATTGATCATTTCTTTTCAATATTTAATTGAAAATATCCACTCATTCATACTATTTAACAATTAGCATTTTCTTATATCAATATCATATAACTAAAAATAAATGAATATTATTTAGTAAAAAAATATTGTGACGAGTAAAAAAGTTTTATGAAATTTTATATTCTTTATCTGTGGAATAAATTTCCTTAAAAAATTATTTTTATGAGATAATAAATTAATTAAAATAAAAAATATAGAAAGAAAAACATTTTATCTTAAATTTTTTTTAGGCTAATACAGAAAGAAATATTTAGTTAATATTCACATTAAAATATTTACTCTAAATAAATCAAATAAGAATATATTTATTATTAATTTTAAATTTTTTTATAATTTAATAAAATTAAGTCAGTAATAAATATATTTTATTTTCTTTTGAAATAATTTATCTTTGAAATATTCTTATAACATATATTTAGGTTATTAACGTAGTTTTCAAATTTTCGAGTAATTTCTCTCATATTTTAATTACATATTGCGATAATTTAATTTAATTAATTTTAATTATATATATTCATACATAAAAAATAATTGTCTTAAAAATATTTTTGAATTCAAAATAATTATTAAATTAATAGTTTTTTTTTATAATCGGACCAAGTTGATTTAAGTTGATTTTGATAGAGTTATCTTACTAGTAAATGATAGATATTTTAAAATTCAAAATGAAATTCTGAATAAGTTAGTAATCTCCAAGATCTTATTAGAAATAATCAATAAAGATTCTATAGACGTTAGTAATCTCCAAGATCTTATAGCAAACGGTGATACTTGACGTGAAGTCACATAGACTCGAGAGATTCTATAGAGCTCCACACTAAGCATGAGGGGCTTCCACGCTTAGTGTTAATCCCCTATTTCTACCATGTTTTTATTTGCTTTGTGCTAATTTATGACGATATTTGTGATGATGTATTAAGAAGTGATATATTGATGAGCAGTGTTTTTGAGTTAAAGATTTTTTATATTTGTTATATAATTTATGTTTTTGTCTATAATTTTTGAAAGTAATAAATGATGATTATATTTTGTTTTTACTGATGGGAGACAAATTGATTGTATTAAATGGTACTATTTAACTATGAATTGATGATGAAACTATCTGGATTAATTGTGAATGGATTGTACTGGATGTGGACCATTGTTTTATATATGTTTGTTTTTTAGAATAGTCCAAATTATAGGAGAAACTGTTCCTAATTTTAGTAAAAATTTTACTATTCGTGAAAACAACTTAGATTTTAAATTTGGCTGGGTGAGTACTTTTATAAAATGGTGTTGTTCCCTTTGATGTGTTATGATATGACATGTCAATTTATTAATTGAGATTGATTAGATGATATACCCATGCTGTATTGATGTGATAACGGAGATGATGAGGGGAGGTGTTCAAACCATAACAAGCTATGCATCGAAATGTGTGCATAGGGGTATGTTAAATAAAATTGAGATGTTTTTAGAAACACCCTACTTAGAGAGTTGTAAGAATAATTTTAATGAGTCAATAAATGATGTCTATCGGGTATAGAGTGTATGCTCAAAATGCTCGTTGGGTTCAAGTCCCACAAATCATACTCAAAACAAGTGTGGGTTTGAGTCCCAGCTTGAAACAAGTGTGGGTTTAAGTCCCAAATTGAAGAAGTGTGGGTTAAGGCCCCAAAGAGCTTGCTATGAATAGAGAAACTATGGGCTAAAGTCCCAGATGGCTTGCTATTTAAAAGTTGTGAATGGTACTACATTATATATTAAGGTAGAGTGAAAAACATGCATCATGATAATTAGATGACTATATTATTATGTTTTATCATTATATAACTTTATCATGTTTAATTTTTCTCCTTATTATTGATTTTATAACCTAACCCTTTTATATTTATATGTTTAGACACCTGCGATGACCTTGATAATTAGACGAGTGGTAGAATGATTCCTTGAAAAATTTAAAAAAGATTACTTTTAGATTAAAGTATTCTTGTCTTAAAGATATCTCGTTTATTTCTTCTTTCTTAGTTTCATGAGCATTTATGTTATCTTGACACTAGAGTTTTAGTTTTGTGATTGCAATAACTTAAGGTTTGCCAAATCCTTTTATTATTTTAATATGACGTTTACTTTTCCCTACCTTTTCCTATTAAGTCACTGTTTCTTTCATACGCTACGGTGACTCACAATTTCAAAAATTAAATTTAAGGATTTTTATAAATATTAAAACTAAATTGCTGTGATAGGATTAAAGTGTTTAATTTAGTGGTATCAAATCTTGGTGTTACCCTTTTTACTTGCGGATAGGATTATAGCGGATGTTTTCAAGATTACTACTTCAGTTATTTATATACTAAATATATAAATTATTTCATAGATTACTATTTAAATCAAGTAATTCTTTAGTTATATTAAGTAATATATTTATTATTTATTAAAATATTACTATCTAATATATTATTTATTTATCTATTATTTATTTATGTATTGTCTAATATATTATTTGATTGTTATTTACTATATTTATTATTTGTTAATCATTCTCGTGTAATATATCATATATTCTTTCGTTTAACATTTTTTATGAATAAAATTTACCTTTTATTATTAAATTATTAGATTATCCAGTATATTTATATAAATATGATTTATATAGACACGAGTAAGATTATTTTCATCTTTTAAACATGCTTTATGTGAAAACTTACCTATTTTAAGCGCTCTAATAATATATTATTTAATTAAGTTTATCTATTATTCATAAATCATGCATTGTCTAGTATATTACCTAATTATTATTGATGAATCATTTATACATTCAATATATAATGTATTATTTAATATATCTATTTTTTTTATATATTTTGTGAACAAAAATTACCCATTGTTACTAAATTATTATATTGTTCAATATATTTATATACATTTGAGCAACATGTTTTTTTTTCTTATTCTTAGCCGACTTAATGTGAACACTTACCGTTTACAAATTTGAGCAAATTTATTTTATCTTGGCAGATTCTTTAAAATGGGAAAGTTCCAACAATATTTTTATTATAATTTAGATTGTATATTTCAAATGTTATATTTATATTACATAACTGAAAATAAATGTATACCATTTAAAAAAAATATTGTGAAATGTTAAAAGATTTGTTTAAAATTTTATAGTTTTAAATTGTGGAACAACAATGTTTTTTGGTAAATATTTCTACGAGATTAAAATTTGATTAAAGTAGAAAAGAATGATTTAAAATAAAAAATAAATAAAATATTTAAAATAAAATGAAAATAAAAATGTGAGATTTATCTTTATTTTCTATCTGTTTGGCTGTTCTACTAACTTTGCGCGGAACATCCTTTAAGCAAACTTTTTATCTAAAAGCATACCTCTTATAAGTTTGAGTGAATTTTTTTTTTTTTCTAAATTTTGGCCGAATCTTTGGGAGAAAAATTCTATCTTATAAATACAAGATTACTTTTAAGATCTAAACTCAGTCGTCTGAGAAAATGACATAATGTTATAATAAAGAAAGAAATCGTTTAAACTTCTAAAAATATCAACGTATAAAAACGTTAAATATTATACATATATAATTATATTTTTTATTTTTATTTATTATTTGGTGATATAAATAAATATTGTGGAGAGATATGCAACATGTATTTGTTGCTTATACACTTCAAAAGTTATTTCACAGTGATTAAAAGAAGCATAATATTTGAAAATTCACAATAATATTTGAAAATTTTAAAATTAAATTATTTCTTATTTGTTGTATTCATAAGCCATACCCAATCCAAACCAATCCATTGTACATAGGATTGATTGGATTTAAATTTGATGAAAGAATTACACAGATTCAATCAAATCCAACTTCAACTATTTAAATCGAGTAGAGGTTTTGCAAATCAAATCTTTCCATGAGTATTCTTCAACTAAATCACACGTTATCTAGGTTGTAAAAAAAAATCAAATAAAATTTATATTAATTAATATTATGTTACTCAATTTAGACAAATATATAACAAATCTTTTTAGTATAATTTCAAAATAGTTAGGAATTTCCCCCTTCATTGTGTATAAATACGTTGTAATCACAGTTTTGGTCCGTACACCAAAAAAAAAAAAAAAAAATCCTTGTTTTAGTCTTCAAGTTAACTATACCAAATTCGATATGAAGATGGCTAGATTCCTGAGAGGACTTCTTCCCCTTGTCTGCATCTTCATCATAATTTTATTCTTAGGTAAATTCAACTTCATCTCTTCCAAGAATCTTATTTTCAAATCTTGATTTGCTGCTTAAGAACATATATTTAAGTTTTTCTTTACAGTGCACATTATAGATACTTAATCTTGAAATACATATTTCCTTTGATATATAACTTATTATTGGTGAAAGACAACACTCCATATAAATTATAAACTGATTTCCCAACACGAATTTGAGTAGAAAAATTAAATAACCAGTATAAAAACGTGGTATATATTATTTCAATCTCCTGTGATTAGGTCAATTTTGGTTGTATTAGTTGTGGTGCATCTACATATATTGTATAAAAAAAAATATGCATTAATATGATTGCACACTTAAAGACATTATTATAGAATTTATCAAAGTGAATTATTGATGCATAATTATTACGTGAACATAAATTGATCAGGAGAGGTGAAAGTGATGGGTGAGAGTGGTGCATTGATAAAGAATTTAGGTGAAGCAAAGTGCTGCTTTGACAACCATATAGGGAGTTGCATTCCTGGTTCAAGTGATGAAGAAATATGTGACGGCGTTTGTAAAAATAATTGCTACAAAGGAGGTCATTGCAAAGTTATTGGACGCGTACCACCAAATCACTTTTGTCACTGTTTATGCTAATTATCATATATTTGTATTATATATATAGTTTATCAATCCATATCTTTGTTTTATCGTTTATCATGTCAATTTCTGCTGATTAATTTTCATATCTTTGTATTATCGTTTATCTTTTACAAGTGTTAGTGTTGACTAATTATTTAAACTTAATCGCACTTTTTTTAGTTAATGTTACACAATCTAGCACCTTTTCTTCTTGAGATGTTGCAAATTTTGTCTCTTAAAAATTCAAAGACTTTGGCAATTATTTGATGGAGTTTTAACCGAAGAAAACAATTTATGAGTTCGTCTTAAGAGTACGAGGTTTGATAATTCAATACTTAAATTTAAAGATGAAAAATCTTCAGCCTTCATAGCCAAAAGATCTTCGGGCTATGGCGAAAATTACAATTACTCAAACAAACAGTTTCATTCCATACATTAATAACCGTAGAATACTAATTTAATATAATTAAATTTATTTACAAAAATGATCACATAATCTGATTATATATATGTAACAATATATTTTATTATTTGTTAAAATATTATTTAAATTATATATTATAAATACTTTTATAAATATATTTATTTATATGTCTAATATTAAACTTTGAATTATAAATTATATACATTTATAGATTTGATAATGAATATTTATTAATTTGATTATATGCTTATAATTATGATAATGTCGTTTGCATCTGGTTTTAATTTTTTGGTTAATTAAGTTATAAGTGAATCTTCACGTTTTAAATGGTTAATTAAAGGCAACTGGGAAGTAACGCTGAAAGAAAATTAAAGTTGCCCCTCTATATGTGTATATAAATACATGTTATAATCTTAGTTTAGAAACAATTAACATAAGTAATTTACACAATTAACACAAGTAATTTAAAGATGGCTGAAACATCTGGAAGACCTCTTCTATCCCTTCTCGTTGGTATTATTGTCATCGTCATTTTATTGGCAGGTAAACTCAATTTCATGATTAATTATAAAGTAACAAAGTGTCTTTCTATAATCATGGCTGCTTAATGTATGTATCTCTGAAACAGATGAATCAAGATGTGAGAAAACAATGGGTGAGGCTGCTACAATATTGAATAATGATGCATTGACCCCAGATTCAAACGATGTAACATTGGATGTGCGTTGTTGCCATGACAACAATATAAAAAGGTGCAATCCAGGACAAGATGATAGGCACTGTAATTGGGTTTGCAAAAAGCACAACTGCGGTAAAGGGGGATTTTGCAAGGGCATTGGCTACCAGCGTAGACATCATGTTTGCCATTGTTACTGCTAAATGTGCTAATTAATGTATCAATTATTAATTGGGATAGGAATAAAGTTATCCCACGATAAAGGGTTTTTGGCCAGAATGATTTGCTAATTATAAAAGTTTGATCAAACTTTTTAAATAATTTGTCCAAATAAAAAGATTAGACTAAAAATTATTGGACTTAATAAAGCTGATTTAGTTAAGAAAAATAATAAAAAGATACAGCGCAATGAAAAAATTGATTTCTAGGAGAACATCACACATTCTTCTCTCCAATTAAAGAAAGTATGAAACATGTATATACAGTTCTCTTTCAGAATAAAAGATAATAAAAAATATCTAATATCTAAAACAATTTATTCATTGCTTTCTGAACAAATATAATAATAAATATTTTTAATATCATAATTCATAAAACATCTCATAAGATACAAGATCAACAAATACGTTCTAGTACTTTTTTAACTTTAATTAGTTCTAGTAAAAAAGTTTGTTTCATTTTTATCCTATTATTTATTTAGTTTTCATACTTAATCTCTGTAAAAATACATTTGTTTTCATTTTTAATCCTTCTAAAAAAATTGATAATGGATAAAAAATGAAAAAAATAATAATTATGGGGAAAAGAGTAAAACAAGAATTAATTACTGAAACGCGAAGAAATATTTTACAAGTATAAAAAAATAAAAAGATGTTAAAATAGGTTAAAGGGCATTTTAGCAATTTAAGAAGGATCGACTGCAGGAGAAAGGTACAAGAACAAAAAGTAAAAAAGAATTTGTTGAGACTAAAATATAAAACATATTAAATCTATTTTATATTTATTCTCATTTCAACTATTTCCTCTCGCTATTAAAGAAAATGAATGTAATTTTGTTGGTGAGGGGATATATAGTAAATAAAATGAAAAATGGTAAATATTATATAATTTACAAAATGTATAGAATCTTTTAAAATTTTATTTTTTTACGGTGAATGTTATCATTATTATATATCAAAATTTTAAAGTGAAATATTTCAAATTATATATAAAAAATTAAATTTAAACAATAGTATTTTAATCTTAAATGATATGGTGTATAGAGTAAATTACCTATTTATGATTATGATTTTTTATTTTATTAATTTAATTTAAAATATTAAAATAACTTTTTGACAAATTAAAATGATAAAATCATGGTAGATGTTTAAAATACTCCACAAATATTGATACATTTTTTCTAATATGAGTTGAAATTCTCCTTTTCAATTTCATGATTTAAAATTTATTTTATGCTTTTTAATAAATATATTTTGAAGTTTTTTAAATATTAATAAAGCAAGTGTTTTTAAATACGTTAGTTTTATTTGAATTAATAGGCATGTTAGGTTAAAAAAAAGGAAATTAGGTTAAAGAATATGAAAAGAGGGAAACTAGAAAGAATCATGTTTAGTCTGAAATAATTATGACTAAAAAATTCTTATATCCTATTTGAAGATAGTGATATTGAGTGAAGACAAATTAATATAAAAATATCTACGTTGATCTTGTTATCTTATTTAAGCATATTAATCAAAAAAGGTTTTAAGCCTGAATGATTTGCTAATTATAAAAGTTTGACCAAACTTTTTGAATAATTTGTCCAAATAACAAGATTAGACTAAAAATTATTGGACTTAATAAAGCTGATTTAGTTAAGAAAATAATAAAAAGATACAGCGCAATGAAAAAAATTGATTTCTAGGAGAACATCACACATTCTTCTCTCCAATTAAAGAATAAAAGATAATAAAAAATATCGAATATCTAAAACAATTTATTCATTGCTTTCTGAACAAATATAATAATAAATATTTTTAATATCATAATTCATAAAACATCTCATAAGATACAAGCTCAAGAAACACATAACAAATGCCCGTAATCTTTTTGTTTATAATTCTTGTAATTTAGTACTTTTTTAACTTTAGTTCTCATAAAAAAATTTGTTTCATTTTTATCTTATTATTTATTTAGTTTTCATACTTAATCTCTGTAAATTACATTTCTTTTCATTTTTAATCCTTGTAAAAAAATTGATAATGAATAAAAATAATAAAATAATAATTATGGGGAAAAAAGTAAAACAAGAATTAATGACTGAAACGCGAAGAAATATTTAACGAGTATAAGAAAAATGAAAAGATGTTAAAATAGGTTAAAGGGCGTTTTAGCAATTGAAGAAGAATCGACTGCAGGAGAAAGAAGGTACAAGAAAAAAAAGTAAAAAAAATATAAAATTTTTAAGACTAAAATATTAAACATAGTAAATCTATTTTATATTTATTCTCATTTCAACTATTTCCTCTCGCTACTAAAGAAAATGAATGTAATTTTGTTGGTGAGGGATATATAGTAAATAAAATTAAAAATAGTTAATATTAATTGATTTAGAAAATGTATAGAATTTTGTAAAATTTTATTTCTTTTACAGGTGAATGTTATCATTATCATATATCAAAATTTTAAAGTGAAATATTTTAAATTATATATAGAAAATTAAATTTAAACAATAGTATTTTAATTAGGTTAGGAGGGAAGGGATATGAAGAGAGGGAACCACTAGTACAAAAAAAAAAAAAAGATATAATATCACTAAATAACGTCGGGTAAGTCAAAACTCGACGTAATTGGATTTTTAACGTCGGTTAGAACCGACTTTAAAAGTCTGATTTTCTCAGTTGTTTCTCTTTCTTTCTCCGTTCTCCCTCGTGCTACTCTGCTTCTTGTGCCCCCACCTCGTCCTGGTGCTGCCATCACTGTCATCTCACCGTTGTGCCCACGCTGTCACGTCACTGTAGTCTCTCTCCCTTCCGTTAACAGGAAGTCTCGCTGTGGTCTCTCACTCTCGCTTTCTCTCACTCTGTTTTCACCGTTTTTTCTCTCCGTCGCCATCCTCGTTGCCGGAAACCATCACTGCGTTGTGGGCGTTGTCTTGATTTTTCTCCAAATTTGATCTTTTCCCTAAATGTGATTTTCCCCCAAATGTGAGCCCTAAATCTGTTGTTTGGATAATTATATTCAGCATGTATTTAGTCCAAGCTTTCTCTTTCTCGAGGTTACTACCTATTTTAGTCCACCAAAAAATGAATTCTCATTGGCTTATTACTATGTACTTTCTAATTTAGGTATCTGAACATATGTCTGCTGATTCAATTTCTACGCGACGCTCATACAAGGTCTTGTAAGGCTCATTGCTACAACTTCTTACTGTTTCTAAGAATTTGACAAATGATATAGTTGATTGAATGCTTTCTAGGTGCTTCGTTTGATAAATGAGTGGGGAAGAGCGGGCTGCAAACTTACACGATGAGTGATACATATATGCTGTGAAACAATGATACATATACGCTGTGAGAATTGTGGACCTTTGAGACTTTTTTTTTTGGAAGGTAGACCTCTGAGAATTGTGATGAACTTTATGTATAAAATAATATTAATTATAGTATAGCTAAAAGGGAGTTGTGGCAAAAATGTTTACTTTTAATCTGCATTCCTGCAAAATGTTGTTTTGAATATATTTTTTTTTTTTGTGCACGTATGAATGCCTTAAAAGTAGATATGTCAATTTCATTTCATAGTCTTATAAAATTTGATCAATTTATTTTCTAGTTCAACTTAAGAAATTTGATCCTCTTTTGTCATTCATGGCTATGAAATGCAAGGAACCAGACTCTTTTCAGGCTGGATTGTGTGTCAAATGCCTTTATATGCAGTTAAAAGTATTCTATCCACAATGTGTTTTTGTGTGCATCTGTGTATGTTTATTTCTAATTTGAAGGTTTATTCCAGGTTGCTGCCAGTTTTAGCTGCCCAAGAAGAACTGTCTTAGATGAGAGGCTAAAATGTAATGATTACTCAACTGCAGCATTAACTGGAACCATGCTGCACCAAATTTTTCAGGTCTTTAAAATTCACCCTGTACCCCATAAGACAATATATAACACATATTTTCTCAATTTTCAATTCATTGTGCAATGTTTAGTGTATCGTTGTTTGGTTAGAATAAAGTTATGTACTTTAGTGAGAGGGAATGGTTAAAATTTGTTTGGAGGTAATAATTTAAGTTTTCAATAAGGCATAGATTTTACTTGTGTTTAATATTTATTCTGAAGTGCTCTGTTTTCAATACTGTAATAGGCATGTGCATGGAAAGAGGGTCCTAGTTGCAACTAACAAAACGGTTGCACCGCTTTATCTAGACAAAGTTGTTGATGTTTTGACAAAGGGGAGAGTGTAATTTTACCTGATGGTGAGCAGTACAAGGACATGGTACATTTTCTGTGTTTGAATTGGGTGTGTTGTTTCTTGGCTCTTTTTGGAATTGCATAAGACGAGTTTGTATGTTAAACTTATAGGATACTCTTATGAAAGTCTTTGACAAGGCCATTGAGTCGCGACTGGATCGACGATGTACATTTGTTGCCCTTGGCGGTGGTGTGATTGGTGACATGTGTGGCTTTGCTGCCGCTTCCTTCCTACGTGGTGTTAATTTTATTCAGATTCCTACCACTGTGATGGCACAGGTCTTCTGATGCTCTTTTTAAAATTTCTTTTGTGATGTGTATTTATTGTACCTCTTTTGGCTTTGGCTAATTGTCAATGGTTCTAGTGTCCACTTTACTCTTATTTGATTGTGTGTCAGCGTTCGCAGAAGTTATAAAGTATGGCCTGATTAGGGATGTAGAGTTTTTTGAGTGGCAAGAGAAAAATATGCAGGCATTTCTGGCAAGGTAAAGTTTTAATTAAGTACTGTAATAAGCTTTTGTTCCTGCTATTAGTGTGTTCCATTCCATTTTCATTATGAAGCTTGTAATGATAGGTGAAACATTTCATGGGTCACAACAGCTAATTTTCTGGGAAATTTATGTTAAAGTATGTTTGTTTGGCTGGAAAAAGTATCGCAAGCTTCAGCTTTATGACTTATCATTATTTATTTGCTATGATGAAATATAATAGTTTTCTAGAGAAATTCTGTATGGAACTATCAAATATATATTATATAAGATGTTTAGTTATATATGTGAAATAAAATAGATGTTTACTTTCTACGTCGGTTGTTAATATCACTTACGTTAAAAATCAACGTCGAAACCCTTTTAATGTCGTTGAAAGGTTATATTGCACTAGTGAACTAGAAAAGGAAAGTAACAGAAGGAGGAAAGAGGTGACACAAATGCCGAGGATCAAAGTAGGTCTACTTTTTTTTCTCCTCTCTTCTTGGTTATATATTTTCAAAACTTTGATTTTGGCATTTTTTTTCCTCTCTTATTGGTTATATTTTTCTAAAACTTTTTGTTGATCTGATGAGACCATAATGGTGCATGAGTGGTGAAGGAAGGGGTTGTGTGGTTGCCATGAATAGCTTATGTGTGGATGAGACCATAATGGTGCATGAGCGGTGAAGGAAGGGGTTGTGTGGTTGCCATGAATAGCTTATGTGTGGATGTTTTCTTTACTTGGCATGGCGGCTAGTTGTCTCAAGAAGAGAGACAACCGTGAACCAAAGAAAAAATATAGTATGTTTTTTTTTCTTTCTAGTTTCAACAGACAAATGACACGTAAAGTAAAGATCAACAAATGTATTCAAAAGCAGACTAATGATCTCTAAACGCATGTTAATATAAAAGTTAAGTACCATTTCTATTGATTAAAAGAAAAGTCTTAAATTATGCTATCTTTGCTAACCTATGTGTAGATTAACAAGTCTAAACAAGAGTCCATGCTCAAGATAATAAAGAATTCAACCTAGTATTCGTAAGAAGAAACCATGAAAAACAAAAGAGATGATTCTGACACGGAGATTTGAAGTAGAAATAAAACTAACTTTTCAGAATCTCTGAACCTTGTATTAGAATAGATTTCGACATCGATGTTGAAATGTCCATGCTCGCATTTAATGCAGATGAACATTGCTCGCTTAAGATATCTATTGAAGGAGGATTTGTCCTTCACTCTGTCTAACATCTACATCAAAACCTCATTCTATAAAAGGACTTAAACTTGAAGATTACAAGTTGGCAAACACGCTACATGCTCAAAGAACTTATAATTCTTTGGATAAAAATCCTCTTGTAGTTTATTCCAATGTGCTTAAAATTGTTAAACATTCACTGTGTAGAGGTTGTTCATCGGGTGAGCTTAAATGTAAAATCCCCCTTTATATAGAGGTTGAACTTTGAGTGAGTGAAACTTGTAAATTCTTCTATGTGTAAAGGTCATCTCAAAAGGAGCTAAACACTCTTGTACACTCTTGGTGATGTCTCGAGGTTGTTATCAAAGAATATTTAGTTTGCCAGGAGAGGCTGGTATAAAAAAAATACTCAGTTTTATTTGGAGAGATGTCTAGCTTGTAGAGGTTGTTGTCAAAAAATACTTGTGGTTTAGCCTAACGAGTTTGTTGTCAAAGAATATTTGGTATATAACTAGGAGTGCCTGGATCAAAGATTACTCGGTTTTAGCCTAAGGAGAATAGGTTCAAGGAATACCTTTGTCAGCCAAGAGGAGAATAGGTTCAAATAATACTCTTGTATTTTTACTTGATAATAATGAAGGAGAATAGGTTCAAAGAATACTTTTGTATTTTTACTTGATAATAATGAAATCTATCTTCATTTAATTAGAATTAATATAGGTTAAATTAAATTAAATCTTTCAGAAATTTCTTACATAGTTCCTACTCAACTTATATTCGATTTTGCGTCTAATACCTTTAGATAAAGTAATTAAATTTTTAGAAGTCTCACATTGTCTAGAAATAGGACCTATTACATGTATATAAGTGAGGTGTAAACCTTACCCTATGAGTCGGTTTATAAGAATATATTAGATTTGAAAATTTTAAATTGCCTAGAGACCGGGCTTATTACATGTATATAAGCCTCCTTTATAGGATTGAATTAAATGGCAATATTAAAAAATTCAAATATCAATGTATTATGTACATAATATGAGCGGGAAAAACTCTAAATTGAGTTGGAAGTTAGATTATTAAACTTTTTATATTAAAAATGATAAATAAATTTCTTATTTTAAATTTTTTAATTTAATTTTTAAACATAGATTAAAATGATATTGTTCTTGACTATTTCCGGAGAATTATCTTCCTCTCCCGGAGAATTAAATATTAAAAATTAATATCAGGGATGGACCAATACATCACTGAATTAATTCATCGTTTTGTTTTCAGAACTATTAATAAGTTGATATGTGGGAATATCGTGAATGTTGAAAGCATGTACAGTTGGAACTTTTTTTTCGAGTTAAAATTAACTAATAATTTTAAATTTATGTATTCATCGTAATTAATTGAATACCAAAAAACATAATTATATTGATTACACAAATTAAAATATATAGAGTTTTCTACTTAAAAAAAATATGAAAAAAATAATCATTTAATGTTTTACTAAGAAACATTTAGAAAAAAGCATTACAAATTTGATTACTATGCATGAGTGATGAAAACAATTCTATAGTTATTTAAATTCATATATGGCATGTATTTTAATATATTTATATAAATATATAATACACGATAATTATTTATTTGATGAGTATATAAAACTCTTTGATGTATACCGATTAAACTCTGCAAAATTATGGAGAACGTGATTAATCATTGTATATCTTTTCTTTAAATATATTCATACTGAATTATACGAGATAAGATTTGGAACAAGAAAAGATGCAATAAATGTAATAAAAAAATATGGTAAGAAATAAAGAGACATAAACAAATGAAAGAGTTATAAGAATAAAAATATATAGAACTATTATTAAAACCGTCCATACAATTTTTTCTTTTAAAAATTCATTCTATATAATAATATTTTCAAAAAATTATTGTTATACATACATATATATATATATATATATATATATATATATATATATTAATTAGTTTGTCTATTCAAGTATAAATATATTAGATTAAGGGAGAATTTTCACACACTTCATGCTAATAATAATAATAAAAATATTAAGCTGTAGAATAAGTATTCAATTCTTAAATTATTGGTTAATTATGAACTTAAATGTAATTCTAATATATGATTATTGATTTAAAAAATATTGTTAGAACATACAAATTGTTACCTATTAATTTTAGTAATATTTTAACAAAATTATATTTGAACTATGTCGCACATAGCAACATTTTATGTTTTAAATAACATTTTTTATTAAATAATATATGATAATATTTATTTTCTAATACTAGTAAATTAATGTTATCAATACAGGTGGTAAGTAGAAAGGAAACTTGCCCCTTCAATTGTGTATATATACGTCACAATCCAAGCTTTAGTGCACAGAAGCAATTAACAAAAGTTAGTCAAAAATGGCCAGAGCAACCAGAAGAGTTCTACCCCTCCTTGCTTGCATTATCTTCATCATTTTATTGATAGGTAAACTCAATCATACACTTTTGCATACATGCATGACTTTATCAATGGAACCAAAATCATCAGATGCTTGAACTCTATATACTTTAATTTTTTTATAATTTAGATCTCTCAATTTTGTATGGTTACATCCCAGTTCTAAATTTTTGTTATTATATAATTTATTCGATTTCCATTAAAAGAAAACATAAAAGTTATATATATATATATATATATATATATATATTCATAAATACATATATTAATTATTGTGAAAATATTATTGTAACAGAATCAAGGTACGAGAAAGCAATGGGTGAAGGTGTTGTAATGGATAGTGGTGATGCAAAATGGTGGGATAAGAATTCAAATGTCAACATGATTATTTGCTGCGGTGACAACAATATAGGAAGGTGCATTCCGGGTACATCAGACGACATAATTTGTAACCTAACTTGCAAAAACCATTGTGGAAAACAAGGCTATTGCGTGCTTCTTGGAGATAAACAATTTTGTCATTGTTATTGCTAAATGTATTTCATGGCGGGCACAAATTAGGTCATACTGTTTTATTGAAATGATATAATAATATTGTATTTTAACTTCAAAGCAGCGTCTATATTCTTTTGTTTATATATATTTTTTTTAATTTCTTTTTGGTTCAGTTAGCAGAGGCAGGGATAAAGAAAAGAATAATTCAGCTAGCTCCCACTTTAATCACTCTCAAACTATAATTTTAAGTTGTAGAAATTAATAAATTATTTTATTTATCAGAAAACATTATCCGGTCAATGTATTTAATTTATGTGAAAGCTTTTTATTTTAAAAAAATTTTCTTCTGATTAATGTTTATTCAATAACGTGTAAAAATGTATGACTTTTTACTGTAACCAAAAGGAAAAAAAAAAAAAAAAGTTCTTATTGCATCTGTTAAAAACACTTCCGTAACGTGTATATCATTATTGATGATGCAAATTGTATAAATCAAACTTCACTAAGATTAACATATGAACTTCAGCAAAAGATCGAAGGTTACTATATGAACATATTAAAATATATTTAGTAATAGTAAAATTTACGTATTTTGTTTAAAATAGTCTTCTTCGATGCAACATGGGGCTTATTAATTTTTGGTTAAAGTGTTTTTCTTCTTCTGCAAAAATATTATCGGAGTATACTCTAATGTCCTTTTTTATAAGAACTAAATTAGAGGTTTTGTTTAGGTTTTTATATAAAAAAAAAATTAAAATGTATCTCTTGTAAACAATTTCTTACAAAAATATTTTTAATTATGAATTATTTATCTAAATTGAATAAATAATAAGTGAAATTTACTTATGCCATTATATATCTCTTCGTATGGAAAATATTTCGAAAGTTTTACTTTGCCTTTCACGTGCACCATACTAACACAATAAATACATTCCCGAAGATAAGTATCAAATGAACTAAATAAATGTATTTGAAAAAATATAAAATTATGTCTAACTAGTATTATGGGTAATCTTGGAGTTGACATATAAATTTAGCAAAATTTTAATATTACGAACTAAATTAATTAATTTTCATATTCCTTGTGAATTATTTCTTCCATTTCAATTGAATATAAAATATCAAAATATATATTTCAATCTCCCCTCCTAATAAATACTATATATATTACCACCGTACATCTTGGAATACCTAATAATGTATTTATATATAGAAATTTAGAATAAGAATATGGATATTTTAGTAAAATTAATTCTAATAAAATGTTATTACTGTCAAAATAACTATTTTAAAGATTAATTAATTAATTTAAAGTAGAGAGAACAGATAATTATATTTTATAAAAATGACTAAAAGGAATAGAAAGTTGTAATTTTATTATTCTAAATATTAAATATAGCTATTTTAATAATATTTATGTGAAAATATTCATTAATAAATTTTAAATTAATTAGTTTTTTTTAAAGAAAAACACACTTAAAAACAACAACTAGAATTACATCCTATTCAATGTTTCTAATAACTTTCATGTCTAACTAATAAGTTTCTGAGAAAAATACAACCATATTAAATTCTTGTCGTGGAGAATTAAATGCTATTAAACTTGCTAATAAATATGGCATCTACGAGAGATATCCCGATGACGTTTACACCATTTTATATGCTCCTGTTTGATAGCATTTAATGAAGATATTTAATTCTCTCAAGCACGCACCTGAAATTAAAAGTATTAATTAAATTTTGTTTTTTTTAATAAATAACTTGAAAAGTAAGAGGTCATCGGAGGTAGAATGACGTATGTTATGTGAAAAGGTTGAAGTACAAAATATGAAGTAGAAAAATAAATAAATAAATTACATGTCGTCATCCTAGGTTTAACCATGATTATTTGGGGTAGGACTATAGTTAAGTTGTCAGAAGTTTAAAATTTTAACATAATTGTGTTGAGTTCAAATAATTGGGCCGTTTGTTGAATTTTAGTTTTTGATCATAAGTAAATATTAATTAGTTAAAAAATGTTGCAGAAAAAAACTTGGGCACTTAGTTTCTTAATACATAACATTTGTTTTATTTCGTATTTTTCAATCAAGCAATTAATTGCCATAAATCAATTAATTTAATTGAATTGCTAAAATTTAATTTATGATATAAATTGCAAATTTAGTTTTAATTACTTAGTTTAATTTCCTTTTTCCACGCTCAAATGAGATTTCCTTACTACTAAATCAAGACCGCAAAGTTATAATTTTTAGTATTAGAAAAAAATTCCATATTTATAACATAAATAAGTTTATTAGACTTAATCATGCGACAAAGAAAATTTATTAATAAACGATCACATAAATAATTGAAAGAGAGATGAGACAAAATCTTTACGTAAGCAAACGAATGATATTCATCAATAGACATAAAGAAAAGTTATCAAATAATATATAAAGACAACATTAAATCAACAAGTGATTTTATAAATTAACAGATGGAATTAAGAGCATGACTAATGAACTAACTAAATTAATGTACTCACAGATAAAGTCAATAATACAATAGACAAGTCAACACATAAGTAGATGAAGCTGAGGATAAATTAATGATGGTCAGACGCGCATCAAGCTGAAAGCTTTTTATCAATTCTATTAACTATATTTATACACTACTCTCGTTACTTTGCTATCTATGTGCAAACTAAAAATTCCTTATTATAAGGGAAAAAGAAAATAGCACTCAAAAGAATTAACATGGTTCAGTACCTCAACACCTAGTCCACGATCTCATTGGGATAAAATTTACAATTTTTTAATTTTTAAACGGAAAAATTACAAACCCTCCTTACATATGATTTTTTCCGGTAAAAATTATAAACCCTTCCCAATTGTAATTTTTTCTGACAAAAATTACAAACCATTTCACGATGTAATTTTTTCTAGCAAAAATTACAAATCCTCCCAATGATTGACACTCATTACCTGAAATCTAATATACTCTTTTACTAGAGATCTAAGGATGTAGTGCAAGTGAAAAAGCTATCACTCTATCATATATATAAGTCTTTCACCCTTCTCTCTTTTTATTACCCATCGATGTAAGACTTTGAATTAACATAATACACAACAAATCTCCCCTTAATTCAAAGTCCTAACACTCATTTTCATAGGAGGTCACCTTCTTGAGTGACCACATGTGACGAACCCTTTTTCAATCTGCCGCTCTTTTCTCTCAGGCTCTGCATGTCCTCCCTGAATTCTGGGCATGTGTTCTGCTTGTGACCCAACTGTCCGCAATAGTGACACTCAATAGATCTCACATCTCTCGGTTGAAATCTTTCATCTGCTTGGGCGTCTTTCTTCTTCCACCTATCAGCAGCTCCTACTGCTAGAAGATGATTGTCTCCAGAAGACTCTTCCCTACCTATCATCCGTTGACTTTCCTTCAAGGTATTTGTCACCTCATCCAGTTCCAGCTAGCATTGACTATACTAGTGACTTGAAGAATTTCGGTAGTGAAACAAGCAAATGTGGCGCTTACTCTTCATCCTTGATAATGTCCCCTACATTCAACAATCTAGATACAATCTCAATAAATTTATTTATGTGGTCAACTACATTACCTCCTTCTTCCATCTTTAGTGAGTAGAAATCCATCTTCATCATCAATCGACTGGTAAGTGTTGTCGATGCAAATTTGCTCTCCAATGTGTCCCACAACTTTTTCGGTGACGTCTCTTTCAACACCGTCACTTTGATATGTGGGGCTAAAGCCAACCGAATTGTGCTGGCAGCCTTCTTTTGGATTGTACTCCATTCAGACTCTTTCATATCACTTGGCTTCTCATCTTGCAATGCTACATCAAGACCCTGCTGGATTAAATAATCTTGAATCGATTGCTGTAAAAGATAGAACATAAGAAGGGGGTTGAATTGTGTTTTATAAAAAAAAATTTATCCCTTTCGTCTGTGAGTTTAAATATGTTCAGACGAAATAATCTTAATCTTTAAGGATTATTTTTAATGGACATACGTTATAGTTTAATTATCCCCGTTAGTCGAAAAACTTAGAGAAACAAATACACAAGTATTTTTATACTGGTTCGTCTATATAAGACTACGTCCAGTTACCTAGTAACAACTAAGTTTTCATTACCAACCGGGAAAGGGTTACAAGTATTATTTGCGCTCAGCCACTTCTGGCTATAACATGATATTTTTTGAACACAGCCTTCGCAGGCTAAACAACAAAGGTATTCTTTGAACAACCAGCCTCCTCAGGCTAAAACACCACACAAATGGATTTGAAAGATTTGTTTTAAACAAGAAAGATTCCTCTTCGCAGAGAGGGTTTTACAATGAAGTACAACAGATATAGTGAGCGAAATCACAAAAGATTGAATACTAGAAGCGTGTTCACCAACTGAACTTTGAAGAAGTGAAGTCTTTAAATAGGCAACGTCTTCAGATATCCGTTAGACACAGAAGAATGCCGTTGAACATTTTCTTCGAGAGCTTCCAAAGGGTGTCAGATAGTACTTGAGTGATTGATGACGTGTGCAGCGGATTTAGATAGCGTGCGCAATACTTTTTCTAACATGTACAAAGACTTTGACAAAAAGGTGAAGACCTTTTCGAGTTGCATGTGTAAGCGCGAATCCCCATACTGATCTTGGATACTTCTAAAAAGTACTTCTTAAGATTTGAAATCTTGGCGCGAGTGACTCATACTTTGCTTCACTTCTTAGACAGACGACAAACTTCTTCAGTCTAAGAGATTTCGTTTTATCCTATCGTCTAATAACTTGACTTGAGACACACGAATGACTTCAACTTTGAGGGTCATCTTCCGTCTGTGCTTGTTTTGTCTGACTTGCTTGCTGATGTTCCGCCTGAGAAAGTTTCGTCTATCTTGTATAAATCAAAAATTTAAATATGTTAATCATCTTGATCTAACAATCTCCCCCTTTTTGATGATTACAGACCATACTGATAACTTTCTCAAGTAGGCATCTGCATAAGACAAAGTTAGTGATCGTAGATTAAACACAAGTCAGATTTACATCAAGACGATGTTTTCTGAAACAATACCTCTTTATAAGAATTGTTACATCAATGTGATGTAAACCATATACAATGTTACAAGGTATACAAAAAACCAAAGTTCTAAGAATATATGTATACACTATGCAAATAAATAAAGAATCAATACAACGTAGCAAAAAGAATAATAAAAAAAAAAAAGCTAACTCCCCCTCAGACGATGCTTGACTCCTTAGACGAAGGACTCCCCCTTAGCATAACAACTTTTTCTTTCTAAGATATTCTCCCCCTTGGGCTGAGAATCATCAAAATCATAATCAAGAAGTAGGCTTAGGCTTCTTTTGAACAAGGCTCATAACAATCTCCTTCAGCTGCTGCATCTCAGATGTAGGAGAAGCTTGATTATCCTCAAGCTCTTTGTTTTTTTGCTTCAGATGCTCGCAATTCTCTTCTAAGGCATCATATTTACGCTTTAGAGTATGATACTCATCAACGTACCTTGCGTCATCCTCAATAACTGTAACCTTCACCTTATCAGCAATCTCCACAAACGGTGATTGAGGCTCTTCCACGATTGGATCAGACTCTTCTTCTTTGATGACCATAGTTAAAGGCTCAAAAACAGGAGTTTGAGGTTCTTCAACTAATGGTACAGAGTCATCTTCAATGAGCATAGTTGGAGTCCTCTTCAGACGCAGAGTGAAAAGTGGAAGAGTGAGATACACAGTGAAGTCTCTCTCCCATTGCCAAGTAAACACTTTACTGGGTACAGAGAGCTCAAGATCTGGATGCTCTTGTGATGGATGTGTATAAGCAAAAGCTTTTCTAGGATACACCTTGCCACATATTGTAGAATCTTCATCAAATGAAGTTCCAGAACAGAAAGCAGAGGTGGCTTCATGATCTTCTATCATCCTTTGAATCTTAGGATTGATAGGTCTTGAGGCATTGGTTTGAATGGATTTGAGATGCGAGTATGCAGCAGACAGAAGTCTCTTGGGGATGTGCCTTGCAAACTTGAAAGTTTTGGAGACAAACAGAGTCTTCTTCTCTTTTCCTTTAGCCAAAAACTTGACCAAGCAAGGTCGTTTTCAGTCTAAAACGATGGAGAACTTGGTTTCGTCTGAAATGAGAGAAGAAAATTGAGATCCCACCATGAATGGACAGTCTCTCATCTCCTTCTTTGCTCTCTTTTCAATGTGATAGAAGGAAGTTAATCTAGCTTTTTCTTCCCTTCTATAAGCATTGGCCATCAGTTTGAATGCCATACTGTAATCTTCAGGAAGAGCATGAGCAAACTCTTCGGGGTCTTCATATTCCTTGAGGAGGATGGAGTAGCGTGGGAAAATTCCTGAACAATGTGGTCTTGTCCAACGAAGAACAATTCCAAGAGTATGTCCTAGACCTACATACTCTGTTTGGTTCATTGGAATTGTGAAGGGTACAGGATCATGACGATCAATAGCGTCCAGATGCCAATGAGAGCAATCTTTTGGCTCATAGATGGTGGAGCTGGGATCTCCATATCTGCAGTGGTGAAATGTAGGTGCATTGGTTTCATGCTGAACCTTCCACTTGATGTTTTCTCTGAAAGGAATGTGGGGTTCATAGCCAAGAGCTGGTCCTTCAATCACCGACTCAGCTAGATGATCCTTGTACATGTTTATTTCTTCTAAACCCTTGATGTCTAAGGAGGCCAGTTTATCCCAAGGCAGACGCTTCAGCCATTCGCGTTGCTCTTCAGGAGTATAGATGAAATTTTCTTTGAAGTCCACTGGCTTCAGGGGTTTGTGATAAATGATGGGGTTGACAAATCTCCCAAGTTGAAATCCCTTTTTACCTCTGTACCAATAAGGATTCTTCAACTCAATATATGGAGTGTCCTTTATAAAGCAGTCTTCGTCGTCCGCCAAGTAACCATCTTTAGCACACTCAGACGGTTCACCATCATCGGAGATATCTTCAAGTTTATCTCCAAGAGTCCAGTCAGGCTTGACTGGTCTTTCAACACAAGAGTTTTCAGCAAATCTTCTCATGACTAATTCTTTGAGAAACGAATAGTCAGTCTTGTGCTTGGGTGGAAGATCTTCTAGATTTATGACTTCAGCGTGAGATCTCACCCATGATGCATCCACCCTTATTATATCAACATGTTCTTCATCAGACGAAGAACATATGTCCTCAATAATTATTACTTCAGACGGAATCTCCATCATCTGTTGGTGGGATGCTTCTTCAGACGCAGCAGGTATCGTCTGATCAAAGGCAGCGTTGAGAGGAGATACAACAATAGGATCAAAACAGGTTATCCTATGTTTGTCTTGGAGTGTTGATGCAGAAACCTCCATAGTTGAAGCTTCTTCATTAAGCATAGTCTCCAATTCCTCTGCCAACTGAGCATTGTCCTTCTGGATCTGGGCAGTTTCTTCATTATTCATGCCTTCTGAAGTTGCTGGAGCAGACACAGCTTCAGATAATCCAATGCCCTTAACGCTTTCAAGAAAAATTCTTTCTCTTTCAGCTTGAAGCAGCATAGAGACCCTCATAGCCTCTTTTAGTTGTTTTGCTTCGTCTGTTTCTCCAACAACCACAGACGCAAGCTTCTGCTTCATTTTCTCTTTGCCTTTGGCAGCTTTTTGAAGAGCAACCTCTCTGGCTCTTGCTTTTTCTTCGGCTGCTTTCTTCTGCTTTTCTTCGTCTGAAAGGATTTTAACAGACGAAACACCTTTAGACGATATCATAACCCCATCATCTTCATTTGGGGATATCGTCTTCTCTTGCGTCTTAGCCGCAACATGCTTTATTCTAATAGTCCTCTTCTTCTTTCTAACAGGCTCTTCTTGAGCATCTTCGAAAGGGACTTCAGATATGACCACAAGTGGAAGAGAAATGGATGTTTGGTCTTGTGTTTGGGCTTTGGCGCGTTTGATGCGAGCTCTGTGAGGAGGATCTTTGGTGATGGGTGAAAGAGGAACTTGTTCTTCACTCGCATTGTGATGAAGAAAGCTAGGGTTCAGATGCATCTTGGCAAAGGTGCTTCCTTTGACCTCCTTTCCTTCTTCATGCCAAACAACACCAGTGGCATCAAAACCTTGGTTAATAATGATTTTGGAGAAGAGAGTGGCGTAGGGGATACTACTCTTCCTACGAATGTTCCTATTTCTCAACGTATTTATCCAATGGTCAAGAATGATATGAGGGAGACTCATCCTTGCTTTCCTCAGATAGTAGAAGATGCAAAATCTGTCACGAGTACTCACATTATCTCGTGAGCCTGTTCTGGGTGTGAAGATGTTGTAGAGAAGGTTGTGGATGACTCTTCCTGTGGGATATAGATTCCCTGATCTCAGAAACTTGGGATCTTCGGGGTTGCGGACCTTTCCATAGAGAATCTTGTCTACATGCTCCTCAGATTCTAACCTCATCCAGTCAGCGCTGTAAAAACGCCCTTCGGCTTTGCAACTCCCAGCTTCAGCAATGGAGTCTATAGTGATAATATACTCCTTATTGTCAATGGTACCTACAATACCATCATCAAATTCTTTCGCGTCACTCCAGAATTTCGCGTAGGCCTCCATCAGCCATGACCCTCTCATCTCCGCGAAATCCATCCAGCCATTGTGTACCAACATCTTTGACACCCTGCCAGAGATGCTTTCAATAGTGGTCCTTGAGATCCATTTGCTAGGCAAGAAGAGATCTTGCGCAAAGAAGGTTGCTTCTGTTGCCTTGATATTCTTGGCGGCCATAGTTAAGTTTGAAAAGAGAGAGAAATTGTGAGAATAGAGTATTCAGAGATAGTGTGAATGCAGTAAAGAATAAAAGTGTGAACTTTAAGGGTATTTATAGTCAAAGATAAAAACAGTTGTGATTCATCAGACGAAAGAAGTTGAAACCGTCTCTGATTTGGCGTGTCCCCATCATTGCCCTTTTAATGATTGATTTGACTTCTGCAATTTACAGCGCGTGCTCTTCAAAGTCCTAGAATAGTGCAATACATGACAGACACATTTATTGCTACTTTTAATTTGTCCCTGCACACTTAACTTTAAAATAATTAAACAATAACCTTGCGTCTGTTGAATTTTCTCTGACTGATTCAACTTGATCAGACGCAATGTTTCGTCTTAACACGAAAAGATATACGGAGGTACAGACGAAATGAAATGCTTAGACGAAAAAAAGAAAAAAAAACTTAATCAATTAAAGAGACAATTCCCAAATTTTCTTTAATGAAATTGAAGCGAGTTTCGTCTAAAACTTTTGTAAAGATATCTGCCCATTGAAAATAAGTTTGAACAAACTGTATATCGAAAATACCTTTTTGAACATAATCTCTTATAAAATGAAATTTGATTTCAATATGTTTGGCTTTTGAATGTTGAATAGGATTTTTGCTGAGATTAATTGCACTTGTGTTATCACAATATACTGGTATTTGAGTTTCAAACCTGGAGTAATCCTCAAGTTGATGTTTTACCCAAAGTAGTTGTGAGCAACACCCAGCCGCAACAATATATTCTGCTTCAGTGGTTGAGAGTCCAATGGAGTTTTGCTTCTTGCTTGACCAAGAGATTAGTGATGAACCAAGAAATTGACATCCACCACTTGTGCTTTTTCTCTCCACTTTATCTCCAGCATAATCAGCATCATAATAACCACTTAGATTGAAATCACTACTTTTCTTATAAAATAGAGAGAGATTAGTGGTTCTAATAAGATATCTTAAAATGTGTTTAACAGCTTGTAAATGTGATTCTCTAGGATCAGATTGAAAACGTGCACATAGACATACACTAAACATAATGTCAGGTCTACTAGCAGTAAGATAGAGAAGAGATCCAATCATACCTCTGTATACCGTCTGATCAACGGTCTTACCTGATTCGTCTTTATTGAGACTGGCTCCAGACAAATGCATGAGAGTTTTCATTGGTTTGACATTTTCCATTTTGAATTTTTTAGAAGTTCCTTAGTATACTTCTGTTGATGAATGTATATGCCTTGTTTAGTCTGTTTGATTTGAAGTCTTAGGAAAAACTTCAGTTCTCCGATCATGCTCATCTCGAACTCATCCTGCATTAACTTAGAAAAATCCTTGCACAAGGATTCGTTAGTTGCTTCAAAGACTATATCATCTACATATATTTGAACAATAATAAAGTCTTTTGAAAATTTTTTCTTGAAGAGAGTAGTATCAACCTTCCCTCTTGAAAAATCATTTTGAAGAAGAAAGGAACTCAGTCTTTCATACTAAGCTCGAGGAGCTTGTTTAAAACCATATAGTGCTTTCTTTAGCTTAAAAACATGATCTGGTTGAGATGAACTTTCAAATCCAGGAGGTTGTTTTATGTATACTTCCTCTTCAATAAAACCATTTAGAAAAGCACTTTTTACGTCCATTTGATATAGGATGATATTCTTATGAGCAACAAAGACAAGTAAAATTCTAATGGCTTCTAATCTAGCTACAGGAGTGAAAGTTTCAGTGAAATCTATACCTTCTTGTTGATTATAGCCTTGAGCTACTAATCTTGCTTTGTTTTTTACCACTTTCCCTTCTTCATTAAGTTTATTTCTGAACACCCATCTCGTTCCAATGATACTTTTGCTTCTTGGTTTTTCTACCAAAGTCCAAACATCATTTCTGGTAAAATGGTTTAGCTCTTCTTCCATAGCTAAAATCCATTCATTATCTTGTAGAGCTTCCTCAATATTCTTGGGCTCTATATTTGACACGAGAGCATATCCAGACGGTTCTTTTAGCCTTGGTCTTGTTTGAACACCTTGATGTCTATCTTCAATGATAAGATCTTCTGTGTGGTTTGAGATAAACTTCCACGTTCTTATAGGAGCTTGATCATCATGTTGGTGAGCATCAGACGAAGAGGGTTCGTCTGTACTTCTATTGTCTGCTCTTGTGTTAGTTCTTGCGGTCGACCCAGGTTGACCATTTGGACTTGAGCTTTGACCAGAAGGGTTAATCTGCAAATTATCAAATGAATTTTCTAGGTCTGGTATTTCCTTATCAGCCTTTGAGTTATCTTGGAATTTTACATGAATTGATTCCTCTATAACTTGCGTCTTAGAGTTAAATACTCTATAGGCCTTAGACGTATTGGAATATCCAAGTAAGAATCCCTTCACCACTTTTGAATCAAATTTGCCAAGTTGATCTTTAGTGTTTAAGATGAAACATTCACATCCAAAAGGATGAAAGTAAGAAATGTTGGGTCTTCTTCCTTTCCATAGTTCATATGGAGTCTTATTCAATATTGACCTTATCAATTTTCTATTTTGAATATAACAGGAAGTATTAATTGCTCCTGCCCAATAATATTTTGGAAGAGAGCTTTCATGCAACAAAGTTCTAGCCATTTCTTGTAAGGTACGATTTTTTCTTTCCACAACTCCATTTTGCTGAGGAGTTCTTGGAGATGAAAAATTATGAAAGATACTATTTTCAAAACAAAAGACATTGAACTCAGAATTTTTAAATTCTGTTCCATGATCGCTCCTAACAGACGCAATACATATTCCTTTTTTTTTTAACACGTTTACAGAATATTTCAAAAACACTGAATGACTCATGTTTATGTGCTAGGAAGTATACCTATGTGAATCTAGTATAATCATCCACAATTACAAATCCATATCCCTTTCCTCCAAGATTTTCAGTCTGAGTAGGTCCAAAGAGATCAATATGTAACAGTTCTAGCGGTCTTGTCGTGGAAACAACATTTTTTGATTTAAAAGAAGCTTTGAGTTGTTTCCCATGCTGACAAGATTCACACAGACGATTGGATTTCCAAGATATTTTTGGCAAACCTTTTACAAGATCCTTTTTAGAAATTTTCGAAATATACTTGAGACTTAAATGTCCAAGCTTTTTGTGCCAAATATCTCGTTCATCATCTGCTGAAATCAACATGTCACATTCTGATCACTAAGGTCAGAAAGACAAACCTCATAAAGATTATTCCTTCTTTTCCCAACAAATAGAATGGATTTGTCTTTGTTTTTGACTATACATTCATCTGAGTTAAAAGCTACTTCATATCCATTGTCACAAAATTGACTTATGCTAAGTAGATTGAAGTTGAGACCTTTAACATAAGACACATTTTGGATAAGAGGATTGGGTGTCTTACCAACAGTCCCAATGCCTAAGATTTTACCTTTCCCTGAACCATATGATACAGACCCTTTACTTGGTCTGAGATCTTGGAACATAGACAGGTTTCCCGTCATGTGTCGTGAGCATCCACTGTCCAGGTACCAGCTTGAAGTCCTCTCTTTTCCTATTAAGGATGTCTGCAACAGGAATAATGAGTGACTTTGGTATCCAAATCTTTTTGAGTCCTTTTTTGTTAGTGAAAGAAGATTTCTTTTTGTTTAAGGTTCTTTTATCTTTTCTATAATTATTTGGAACCTTATTGTAATTTTTTATCTTCTTTTTATGAGCAGACGGAACAAAATTGTTTTTCTTTTTGTCTGACTCTTCAACATAACCAAGTCCACTCTTATCAGATGGAGATCTCCCATATTTTAACATATTTTATAGCATAGAGGATCCCTTAGTGAACTTTGTTAAGTCTTTGAGTAAGGATTCATTTTCTTTCTTCAATTTTTCAATTTCAGAAATAAAATTATCCTTTTCAGACTCAGATGATTTTTCATCTGATACTTCTTTTTGCAGTAACTCATTTTCAGTTCTCAAAGTAGCATTTTCTTCCAAGGTTTGTTTTAACTTGGCTTTGCATACTTTGTATTGCTCAGCAATAAAATGTGAGTTAGCCAAAAGTGTATCGTATGAAATTTCTTCTGATTCTGACTCAGATTCAGATGAAGAGGATGAAGAAGTTTCAGATTCAATTACCTCTGATGAGACGGTGTCTCCAGCCATGAGGCAGATATTTGCAGTTCCTTCTTCTTTAGTGGATTCCACTAAGCTTTCGCTATCAAGGTCTTCCCAAGTCACTAGACTCTTCCTACCCTTCTCTTTGCGAGGATTCCATCTTCTCTTTAATCTTGGACACTCTGATCTCATGTGTCCAGGTTTTCTACATTCATAGCAGATAACTTCTGAGCTCTCCTCCTTGCTTGAAGATTTTTCCGGGAGCTTTCTTTCCTTCTTCTTAAAGAAGCGTTGACCTCTCCCCTTTTTCATCATCATCTTCTTAAAGCGTCTGGCCATTAGAGAAATCTCATCATCAGACGATCCGTCAGACGAATCAGATTCAGTGGTGTCAGCTTTCAGAACTTTGTGCTTCTTCTTTCTTTCCTTCTTAGGAGTTTCCTCCTTTGTCATGTTGTTGACAGACGGAAGAGCTATGGGTTCTTGAACTTTGATCTTGTCTCTCTTACACAGAAGTACCTCATGTACTCTCAAGGCTCCTATTAACTCATCAAGAGTTAATGTCTTCATATCACGTCCAACTGAGATGGTAGTGGACATAGCTTCCTAAGGAGGAGGAAGACTATCCAATATCTTCATGTTGTTTTGGGCCTTGGTGAATGTAATGTCCAGCGCAGTGAGTCCATTCAATATCGTTTGGAATCTTCCAAACATCATGTCAATAGATTCTCTTTTCTTCATTGAGAACATCTCATATTCTCTTTGAAGAGTAGCAGCTTTCCTCATACGCACATCCTCAGTTCCTTCATAGGAAATCTTGAGGGAATCCCAAAGCTCTTTAGCTGTTTTGTAGGCACAGGATCTGTTGTATTCTGCCCTTGATAATGCACACATGATGGCATATCTGGCTTTGTTGTTGAGTTCCATAAGTGAGAATTCTTCATTTCCCCATTCAACCTCGGGTTTGACAATAGGGATGTTTCCTTGAGTTATGATGTTCCACTGTCTGTACTGAGTGGATTTGATGTACATCTCCATCCGATCAGCCTAGTAAGGATAGTCATCACCAGAGAACGTCGGTGGCTTGTTCATGGATGACCCTCCAGACAAGAACGAAGGTCCTTGTGACTCCATCCAGGATCTTTTCCTCTAGCAGTTGTAAAGTGCTCAACCCTTAGAGGCTGAGCTCTGATACCAAACTGTAAAAGATAGAACACAAGAAGGGGGGTTGAATTGTGTTTTATAAAAAAAAATTTATCCTTTTCGTCTGTGAGTTTAAATATGTTCAGACGAAATAATCTTAATCTTCAAGGATTGTTTTTAATGGACAGACGTTATAGTTTGATTATCCCCGTTAGTCGAAAAACTTAGAGAAACAAATACACAAGTAGTTTTATACTGGTTCGTCTATATAAGACTACGTCCAGTTACCAAGTAACAACTGAGTTTTCACTACCAACCGTGAAAGGGTTACAAGTATTATTTGCGCCTAGCCACTTCTGGCTATAACACGATATTCTTTGAACAAGCCTTCGCAGGCTAAACAACAAAGGTATTCTTTGAACAACCAGCCTCCTCAGGCTAAAACACAACACAAGTGGATTTGAAAAAGTTGTTTTAAACAAGAAAGATTCCTCTTCGCAAAGAGGGTTTTACAATGAAGTACAACAGATATAGTGAGCGAAATCACAGAAGATTGAATACTAGAAGCGTGTTCGCCAATTGAACTTTGAAGAAGTGAAGTCTTTAAATAGGCAACGTCTTCAGATATCCGTTAGACACAGAAGAATGCCGTTGAACATTTTCCTCGAGAGCTTCCAAAAGGTGTCAGATAGTACTTTGAGTGATTGATGGCGTGTGCAGCGGATTTAGATAGCGTGCGTAGTACTTTTTCTGACATGTACAGAGACAAAAAGGTGAAGACCTTTCCGAGTTGCATGTGTAAGTGCAAACCCCCATACTGATCTTGGATGCTTCTTAAGAGTACTTCTTAAGATTTGAAATCTTGGCGCGAGTGACTCATACTTTGCTTCACTTCTTAGACAGACGGCAAACTTCTTCAGTCTAAGTGATTTCGTCTTATCCTATCGTCTGATAACTTGACTTGAGACAGACGAATGACTTCAACTTTGAGGGGTCATCTTCCGTCTATGCTTGTTTCGTCTGACTTGCTACTGATGTTCCGTCTGAGAAAGTTTCGTCTGTCTTGTAGAAATCAAAACTTTAAATATGTTAATCATCTTGATCTAACAATTGCCACAACATAAAGTCTATTTTTCCATCAAATAACGGGACTTCAAATTTCAAGATGGTCATTATATCCTCTCTTCTGTTGTTGATGTGGCAGATACAGACCCACGAGGTGACACCTCCTCCTCTTGCTCCTAGATCGGAACTACGACTCTTGATACCACTGTTGGGAACTCAACTTGAAAAAGTATAAGGGAAAAAGAAAAGAGCACTCAAAAGAATTAACGTGGTTCGGTGCCTCAACACTTAGTCCACGATCTCACTGGTATAAAATTTACTATTTTGTAATTTTTGAATGAAAAAATTACAAACTCTCCTTACATATAATTTTTTCCGGCGAAAATTATAAACCCTTCCCAATTGTAATTTTTTCTGGCAAAAATTACAAACCTTTCCACGATGTAATTTTTTCTGACAAAAATTATAAACCCTCCCAATGATTGACACTCATTATCTAAAATCTAATACACTCCTTTACTAGAGATCTAAGGATGTGGTGCAAGTGAAAAACTTATCACTCTATCATATATATATATAAGTCTTTCACCGCTCTCTCTTTTTATTACCCATCGATGTAGGATTTTGAATTAACATAATACACAACATGTTCCCCTTATGTGTTATGATGTGACATGTCAATTTATTCATTGAGATTGATTAGATGATGTACCCATGCTGTATTGATGTGATAATGGAGATGATGAGGGGAGGTGTTCAAACCATAACCAGTTATGCATCGAAATATTCCCATAGGGGATATGTTGAATCAAATTGAGATGTTTTTGGAAACACCCTATTTAGGGAGTTATGAGAATGATTTTAATGAGATGTTTATGGGGTATAGAGTGTATGCTCAAAATGCTCGTTAGGTTCAAGTCTCACAAAGCATACTTAAAACAAGTGTGGGTTTGAGTCCCAACTTGAAAAAGTGTGGGTTAAGACCCCAAAGAGCTTGTTGTGAGTAGAGAAATTATGGGCTAAAGTTCCAGATGGCTTTTATTTAAATATTGTGAATGGTATCACATTGCAAATTAAGATAGAGTAAGAAGCATCCATCATCATGATGACTGGATGACTATATTATTATATATTATTATTGTATAACTTTATTATCTTTGATTTTCTTCATTATCATTGATTTTATGAGTTAACTATTTTATGTCTTATGTTTTTAGACACCTGCAAATGACCTTGATAGTTGGGCGAGCAAATAATTAACAGGTAGAGAGTAATTCTTTAAGAAAGAATACTTTTAGGTGGAAATATTCTTACCTCTTTCTACTTTCTTAGCTTCGTAAGCATTTACATTTTCTTAACACTGGGGTTTTAGTTTTATGAATAACTTAAGGTTGCAAAGTCTTGTTACTATTTTATTATAAAATTTACTTTTCCCTATTTCAAATCGTTGTTTCTTTCATATGCTACGGTAACTCACAATTTCAAAAATTAAACTTAAGGATTCTATTTCTTTCATATGCTACGGTGACTAGCAATTTCAAAAATTAAACTTAAGGATTCTTTTCAAATATTAAAACTAAATTGCGGATAGGATTAAAGTGTTTAATTAAACTTAAGGATTCTTTTCAAATATCAAATCTTGGTGTTACCCTTTTTACTTGCGCATAGGAATATATGGATGTTTTCAAGATTACTACTTCAGTTATTTATCTACTAAATGTATAAATGATTTCATAGATTACTATTTAAATCAAGTAATTCTTTAGTTATATTAAGTAATATATTTATTATTTATTACAAAATTACTATCTAATATATTATTTATTTATCTATTATTTATTTATGTATTGTCTAATATATTATTTGATTGTTATTTACTATATTTATTATTTGTTAATCATTCTCGTGTAATATATCATATATTCTTTCGTTTAACATTTTTTATGAATAAAATTTACCTTTTATTATTAAATTATTAGATTATCCAGTATATTTATATAAATATGATTTATATAGACACGAGTAAGATTATTTTCATCTTTTAAACATGCTTTATGTGAAAACTTACCTATTTTAAGCGCTCTAATAATATATTATTTAATTAAGTTTATCTATTATTCATAAATCATGCATTGTCTAGTATATTACCTAATTATTATTGATGAATCATTTATACATTCAATATATAATGTATTATTTAATATATCTATTTTTTTTATATATTTTGTGAACAAAAATTACCCATTGTTACTAAATTATTATATTGTTCAATATATTTATATACATTTGAGCAACATGTTTTTTTTCTTATTCTTAGCCGACTTAATGTGAACACTTACCGTTTACAAATTTGAGCAAATTTATTTTATCTTGGCAGATTCTTTAAAATGGGAAAGTTCCAACAATATTTTTATTATAATTTAGATTGTATATTTCAAATGTTATATTTATATTACATAACTGAAAATAAATGTATACCATTTAAAAAAAATATTGTGAAATGTTAAAAGATTTGTTTAAAATTTTATAGTTTTAAATTGTGGAACAACAATGTTTTTTGGTAAATATTTCTACGAGATTAAAATTTGATTAAAGTAGAAAAGAATGATTTAAAATAAAAAATAAATAAAATATTTAAAATAAAATGAAAATAAAAATGTGAGATTTATCTTTATTTTCTATCTGTTTGGCTGTTCTACTAACTTTGCGCGGAACATCCTTTAAGCAAACTTTTTATCTAAAAGCATACCTCTTATAAGTTTGAGTGAATTTTTTTTTTTCTAAATTTTGGCCGAATCTTTGGGAGAAAAATTCTATCTTATAAATACAAGATTACTTTTAAGATCTAAACTCAGTCGTCTGAGAAAATGACATAATGTTGTAAATAAAGAAAGAAATCGTTTAAACTTCTAAAAATATCAACGTATAAAAACGTTAAATATTATACATATATAATTATATTTTTTATTTTTATTTATTATTTATTATTTGGTGATATAAATAAATATTGTGGAGAGATATGCAACATGTATTTGTTGCTTATACACTTCAAAAGTTATTTCACAGTGATTAAAAGAAGCATAATATTTGAAAATTCACAATAATATTTGAAAATTTTAAAATTAAATTATTTCTTATTTGTTGTATTCATAAGCCATACCCAATCCAAACCAATCCATTGTACATAGGATTGATTGGATTTAAATTTGATGAAAGAATTACACAGATTCAATCAAATCCAACTTCAACTATTTAAATCGAGTAGAGGTTTTGCAAATCAAATCTTTCCATGAGTATTCTTCAACTAAATCACACGTTATCTAGGTTGTAAAAAAATCAAATAAAATTTATATTAATTAATATTATGTTACTCAATTTAGACAAATATATAACAAATCTTTTTAGTATAATTTCAAAATAGTTAGGAATTTCCCCTTCATTGTGTATAAATACGTTGTAATCACAGTTTTGGTCCGTACACCAAAAAAAAAAAAAAAAAAAAAAAAAAATCCTTGTTTTAGTCTTCAAGTTAACTATACCAAATTCGATATGAAGATGGCTAGATTCCTGAGAGGACTTCTTCCCCTTGTCTGCATCTTCATCATAATTTTATTCTTAGGTAAATTCAACTTCATCTCTTCCAAGAATCTTATCTTCAAATCTTGATTTGCTGCTTAAGAACATATATTTAAGTTTTTCTTTACAGTGCACATTATAGATACTTAATCTTGAAATACATATTTCCTTTGATATATAACTTATTATTGGTGAAAGACAACACTCCATATAAATTATAAACTGATTTCCCAACACGAATTTGAGTAGAAAAATTAAATAACCAGTATAAAAACGTGGTATATATTATTTCAATCTCCTGTGATTAGGTCAATTTTGGTTGTATTAGTTGTGGTGCATCTACATATATTGTATAAAAAAAAATATGCATTAATATGATTGCACACTTAAAGACATTATTATAGAATTTATCAAAGTGAATTATTGATGCATAATTATTACGTGAACATAAATTGATCAGGAGAGGTGAAAGTGATGGGTGAGAGTGGTGCATTGATAAAGAATTTAGGTGAAGCAAAGTGCTGCTTTGACAACCATATAGGGAGTTGCATTCCTGGTTCAAGTGATGAAGAAATATGTGACGGCGTTTGTAAAAATAATTGCTACAAAGGAGGTCATTGCAAAGTTATTGGACGCGTACCACCAAATCACTTTTGTCACTGTTTATGCTAATTATCATATATTTGTATTATATATATAGTTTATCAATCCATATCTTTGTTTTATCGTTTATCATGTCAATTTCTGCTGATTAATTTTCATATCTTTGTATTATCGTTTATCTTTTACAAGTGTTAGTGTTGACTAATTATTTAAACTTAATCACACTTTTTTTAGTTAATGTTACACAATCTAGCACCTTTTCTTTTTGAGATGTTGCAAATTTTGTCTCTTAAAAATTCAAAGACTTTGGCAATTATTTGATGGAGTTTTTGTTGAAGATTGACTAATTCAAAAGTTTGTTAGTTGTTAATCTGTTAGTAGTTAGTTTGTTAGTGGTTAGTTTGTTATGGATACTACTATAAATAAGAGACTTTGTGTGTAAGCAAAGAGAGGATAAAAAATAAACAAGAATATACACCGAGAGGCATTTTTTAAGTTCCGTCTGTGCACTTCTTCCTTCTACACTTGTTTCGTCTGTACAATAGTTCCGTTTGAACAATTCTTTCGTCTGCACTCTTCTACTTCCGTCTGTCAAAGCTTTGTTATTTCTTTTCTCCAACAAACTGGTATCCAGAGCGTGGTTCAGATTCAAGGGACGTTCTTGTTGGTTGATTTACAATGGCACACACCAGCGCAACCTCACAATCGAATCTCCCTGTTCTTGATGGCAAGAACTGGAATCGATGGAGTATTCAGATGAAAGCCATTTTCGGTTTCCAAGAAGTTACGGAGATTGTTGAAGATGGCTACCCAGAACTTACTACAGACGCAACAGAAGCACAGAGGGTGGCATACAAGGAAAACAAGAAGAAAGATTGCAAAGCAATGTGTCTTATTCATCAAAGCGTTGATGATGCACATTTTGAGAAAATTGCAGAGGCAAAGACGTCACAGAAGGCATGGCAGATTCTGGAGAAATGTCATCAAGGAGCAGACCAATTGAAGAAGGTGCGTCTTCAAACGATGAGACGCCAGTATGAATTGATGCAAATGGAGTCAAATGAAAAAGTTGCTCAATTCTTTAATCGAATCCTCACTCTCACCAATGCAATGAAGGCATGTGGTGAAAAGATGACTGATCAAACGATTGTTGAGAAGGTATTACGGACCCTAACTCCTAACTTTGACCACATTGTTGTGGCCATTGAAGAATCCAGAAATCTTGAAGAACTGAAGGTTGAAGATCTTCAAGGTTCCCTCGAGGCACATGAGCAGAGGCTCATTGAAAGATCCATTGAGAAACCTGTAGAGCAGGTTCTGCAAGCCCAGACTACGAAGAAAGGAGGCTACGATGGCAGGGGTGGATACAGAAACCGAGGAAAGGGGAAAGATTACAGAGGAAAGGGCAGAAGTTCTCATCAAGAACAAGAAAAGGCTGATCAAGATCAAACAGAAACTTCCTCAAGGAGGGGAGGATCCAATTGGAAAGGAGGAAAGAAGAAAATAGACAGAAAGAAACTAAAATGTTTCAATTGCAATAAAATTGGACATTTTTCATCCGAATGTCAAGCTCCCCCAAGCCAGTTTGATCATCGCAGGAAACAGCATGATGAAGCTCATATGGTAAAAGAAGATAGGAAAGAGGACAGGGAATAAAGCCCTGTTCTGCTAATGGTGCAGACGATGCAGGAAGATTTGTGTGCGTCTGATATGTCGTCTGCGTCTGATATGTCGTCTGCGTCTGTAATGTTACAGACGACAAATACTCAAGAAATTTGCGGTGAAGAAGTTTGGTATGCAGACTCTGGCTGTTCTAATCACATGACAGGCCATAGAGATTGGCTCATAAATTTTGATCCAAGTAAGAAAAGAAAAGTAAAGTTTGCTGATGATAGAATGATTCAAGCAGAAGGCATTGGAGATGTGATAATCAAGAGGAAGGATGGTGGGAATGCGTTGCTGTATGATGTGCTCTATGTGCCTACCATGAGTTGCAATCTAATCAGCTTGGGACAACTATTGGAGAAAGGTTTCTCAATAGCCATGAAGAACGGATTCTTGGAAGTTATTGATGCTGAAGAAAAGAAGATCATGAAGGCACCGCTTGCATCAAACATAACTTTCCAGCTACATCTTAATGCTGTTGAGACTCAATGTCTTAACTCCGAAATTCTATCAGACGACACTTGGTTGTGGCACATGAGGCTTGGTCATCTTAATTTCAAAGATCTTAGTCTCATGAAGTCCAAAGAAATGGTTCTTGGGCTTCCGTCTGTACATGTGCCTAAGAAAGTCTGTGATAGCTGCTTAATCAGTAAACAACCCAGATCATCATTCAGCAATTACACTGCATCGAGAGCCAATAGTTTGCTGCATATGGTATACTCAGATGTGTGTGGTCCTTTTGAGGTTCCATCTTTAGGAGGGAACAAGTATTTTGTGACATTTGTAGATGACTTCAGCAGAAAATTGTGGCTTTATCTGGTTAAAGCTAAAAATGAGGTGTTTTCCATTTTCAAATCCTTTAAGTGCTTAGTTGAGAAGCGTTAAAAAAAATCCATCAAAATACCGAGAATCGACGGTGGTGGTGAATTTACTTCCGAGAATTTGAAAATTTCTCGCATGGAAAATGGGATTGTGCATGAGATAACAAAGACCCTATACTCCTCAACATAATGGGGTGGTGAGAGAGAAGGAATGAACCATCCTAAACATGGTTAGGAGTATCTTTGAAGAGTAAAAGTCCACACATGAATTTTGGGGAGAAGCAGAAGAATCGCAGCTTTATGTGTTGAATCATTGTCCTACAAAGAGATTGGAATTTAAGGTTCCGTAAAGAGGTATGGACAGGGAAGAAACCTTCAATCGCATTTCGAGTTTTTGGTTCACTATGCTATAGGCATATTCCAGATCAAAAGAGAAGGAAGTTGGATGATAAAAGTGAACAGTTAATCTTTGTTGGTTACAACTCCACTGGATCGTACAAGCTCTTCAATCCTAAGACGCGACAAGTAGCATTCAACAGAGACGCACATTTCATCGAGTCGCCTGTATTCACGCCGCCTGGGTATTTCGCCTGTTTCACGCCGTCGTACTTTCGCCTTACATTCCACGCTTGCCTGGCATTTTCGCCCACTTCACGCTTGCCTGCACTTTTGTCTCATTCACGCCGCCTGGGCATTTCGCCTGGTACTACATCGCCTGTACTTTCGCGCCTGGTGATTTCACGCTCGCGTTATACTTCCCCGTTTCGTCGAGATCCGCTTTCCGATACACCGCATACGTACGAAACCAGCCCTGAGTTTCAAGGTGCAAATTCACCTGAGAGATGTATTCAAACAAGACCCACCAGATCCAGGACTCTACCAGCAAGACTCAGAGATTGCGAAATTACTTTCGATGATGCTGTCACAGACGAAGGAGAATTACTCCAGCATATTGCACTTCTTGCAAATGCAGAACCAGTCAGTATTGATGAAGCTTTGAAAAGCAAAGTATGGAAGGAAGCTATGCATGAAGAGTTGAAGTCAATAAAGAAGAATGAAACTTGGGAGTTGGTGAAACTTCCAGCTGACAAGATGCCTATTGATGTGAAATGGGTATTCAAGACTAAGTTGAATCCAGATGGCACTATCGTCAAATACAAAGCAAGACTAGTGGCTAGAGGATTTATGCAAACAGAAGGGATTGATTTCTCTGAAGTGTTTGTGCCAGTTGCAAGATTGGAAACTGTTAGACTGATTGTTGCTCTTGCTACTTTGAAGAACTGGAATATGTGGCAGCTGGATGTTAAATCAGCATTCCTAAATGGACCTCTTGAAGAAGAAGTCTATGTTACTCAACCTCCAAGCTTTGTTATAAAAGGAAGTGAAAACAAGGTCTATCGTCTGAGAAAAGCTCTGTATGGCTTAAGGCAAGCACCAAGAGCTTGGAATAAAAGGATTGATAATTTCCTTTTAAGTTCAGGTTTCAAGAAATGTAGTGTAGAGCATGGTGTCTACATTAAAACAATGGGTGGTGGAGGTATTCTATTCATTTGTCTTTATGTAGACGATCTTCTTATAACTGGAAGCAATACAGACGATATTGAAGCTGTGAAACAGAGCTTGAAATCAGAATTTGAGATGACTGATTTAGGAAGGTTGTCATACTTCCTTGGCATTGAATTCAAACAAGTTGAAGGTGGACTGTTTATGCATCAAAAGAAATACATTCATGATGTATTAAAGAAATTCAAAATGCTGGAATGCAATACTGCAGAGACGCCTGCAGAAGCAAGTCTGAAACTTGATCATGGTGAACGAGAATCAGAAGTGGATGGTACTTTGTTCAGACAGATGATTGGCTGTTTGAGGTTTATCTGTCATACAAGACCAGAAATTTCGTATAGTGTTGGCTTGGTAAGTCGTTTCATGAGTAATCCGAAGAAGTCGCATTTCATGGCAGCTAAACGTATTCTGAGATACTTGTGTGGCACACTCGATTTTGGAGTGCTTTACTCAAATCATTCAGAGAAAGTTGGGTTACAACTTGTAGCCTATTCTGACTCTGATTGGTGTGGAGACTTATTGGAGAGAAAGAGCACCATGGGTTATGTGTTTTTACTCTCTGGCTCTCCAATCTCGTGGTGTTCTAAGAAGCAAGCTGTTATAGCCTTATCAACTTGCGAAGCAGAGTATATTGCTGCATGTCATGCTGCGTGCCAAGCTTTGTGGCTAGAATCATTACTGAAAGAACTTAAAGTTGGCTTTGATGGCTGTGTTGACTTGTTGATAGATAACAAGTCTGCTATCAATTTAGCTAAGAATCCGGTTGCACATGGAAGGAGCAAGCACATAGAGACGAAGTATCACTTTCTGAGAGATCAAGTTGGAAAAGGGAAGATCAGACTGAAGCATTGTAAAACAGAGTTTCAAATTGCAGATATAATGACTAAGTCATTGAGAGCTGACAGATTCAGAGAACTTAGAAGACTACTGAATGTTGTTTGTCTTTAAGTTTTTTTTTCTGATTTTGAATTAGGGGGAAGTGTTGAAGATTGACTAATTCAAAAGTTTGTTAGTTGTTAATCTGTTAGTAGTTAGTTTGTTAGTGGTTAGTTTGTTATGGATACCACTATAAATAAGAGACTTTGTGTGTAAGCAAAGAGAGGATAAAAAATAAACAAGAATATACACCGAGAGACATTTTTTAAGTTCCGTCTGTGCACTTCTTCCTTCTACACTTGTTTCGTCTGTACAATAGTTCCGTCTGAACAATTCTTTCGTCTGCACTCTTCTACTTCCGTCTGTCAAAGCTTTGTTATTTCTTTTCTCCAACAGTTTTAACCGAAGAAAACAATTTATGAGTTCGTCTTAAGAGTACGAGGTTTGATAATTCAATACTTAAATTTAAAGATGAAAAATCTTCAGCCTTCATAGCCAAAAGATCTTCGGGCTATGGCGAAAATTACAATTACTCAAACAAACAGTTTCATTCCATACATTAATAACCGTAGAATACTAATTTAATATAATTAAATTTATTTACAAAAATGATCACATAATCTGATTATATATATGTAACAATATATTTTATTATTTGTTAAAATATTATTTAAATTATATATTATAAATACTTTTATAAATATATTTATTTATATGTCTAATATTAAACTTTGAATTATAAATTATATACATTTATAGATTTGATAATGAATATTTATTAATTTGATTATATGCTTATAATTATGATAATGTCGTTTGCATCTGGTTTTAATTTTTTGGTTAATTAAGTTATAAGTGAATCTTCACGTTTTAAATGGTTAATTAAAGGCAACTGGGAAGTAACGCTGAAAGAAAATTAAAGTTGCCCCTCTATATGTGTATATAAATACATGTTATAATCTTAGTTTAGAAACAATTAACATAAGTAATTTACACAATTAACACAAGTAATTTAAAGATGGCTGAAACATCTGGAAGACCTCTTCTATCCCTTCTCGTTGGTATTATTGTCATCGTCATTTTATTGGCAGGTAAACTCAATTTCATGATTAATTATAAAGTAACAAAGTGTCTTTCTATAATCATGGCTGCTTAATGTATGTATCTCTGAAACAGATGAATCAAGATGTGAGAAAACAATGGGTGAGGCTGCTACAATATTGAATAATGATGCATTGACCCCAGATTCAAACGATGTAACATTGGATGTGCGTTGTTGCCATGACAACAATATAAAAAGGTGCAATCCAGGACAAGATGATAGGCACTGTAATTGGGTTTGCAAAAAGCACAACTGCGGTAAAGGGGGATTTTGCAAGGGCATTGGCTACCAGCGTAGACATCATGTTTGCCATTGTTACTGCTAAATGTGCTAATTAATGTATCAATTATTAATTGGGATAGGAATAAAGTTATCCCACGATAAAGGGTTTTTGGCCAGAATGATTTGCTAATTATAAAAGTTTGATCAAACTTTTTAAATAATTTGTCCAAATAAAAAGATTAGACTAAAAATTATTGGACTTAATAAAGCTGATTTAGTTAAGAAAAATAATAAAAAGATACAGCGCAATGAAAAAATTGATTTCTAGGAGAACATCACACATTCTTCTCTCCAATTAAAGAAAGTATGAAACATGTATATACAGTTCTCTTTCAGAATAAAAGATAATAAAAAATATCTAATATCTAAAACAATTTATTCATTGCTTTCTGAACAAATATAATAATAAATATTTTTAATATCATAATTCATAAAACATCTCATAGGATAAAATCTCAACAAACACATAACAAATGCCCGTAATCTTTTTGTTTTTAATTCTTGTAATTTAGTACTTTTTTAACTTTAGTTCTCATAAATTTTGTTTTCATTTTTATCTTATTATTTTTTTACTTTTCATTCTTAATCTCAGTAAATTACATTTCTGTTCATTTTTAATCCTTGTAAAAGAAATGATAATGAATAAAAAAAAAATAATTATGGGGAAAAAAGTAAAACAAGAATGAATGACTGAAACGCGAAGAAATATTTTATAAGTGTAAAAAAAAATGAAAAGATGTTAAAATAGATTAAAGGGAGTTTTAGCAATTGAAGAAGAATCGACCGCACGAGAAAGGACAAGAACAAAAAATAAAAAAAAATAAAAATTGTTAAGACTAAAATATAAAACATATTAAATCTATTTTATATTTATTCTCATTTCAACTATTTCCTCTCACTATTAAAGAAAATGAATGTAATTTTGTTGGTGAGGGGATATATAGTAAATAAAATTAATATAGTTAATATTATATGATTTAGAAAATGTGTAGAATTTTGTAAAATTTAATTTCTTTTACGATTGTTAAGTCAAAATCAATATATCAACAAGAGTTTTGATAATTACGGTACAAACAAAACAAATCTCAGATGAAGTTAGATTAAACCGTCTAAAACGAAGACAAACAAATAAGTAATAAACGTATATGCCTCAGAAGAATATATGCACACATCAAGAAATAAGAAAATGAAGTAATGAAGTACAGACACAAGGTTAAGTTGAAGTAATGAAGTGCAGATGATGTCATCAGAAGAATATGAGTATTGATTACTCTTCTCTCCTCCTCCATCATTTGGACTTGTGTTAAGTTCTTTTAAAGTTCAGAGATTTTCGTGCCAAGTCAACAAATATTAACGTTACTTAGAAGCTTCTAAAGGTGGAAACCTTTTTTCTGACTCAAACTCTGCAATACGAAAGTAAACACTACTTTTCAGTGTTTAATCTGAATAAGTCAGAAAAATCCTTTATACGCGCTGACTTTCGTTGTGAAAATCATAAATGCTATGAACTATGCAACCTCTCATGTATCAAGAAAAGAACAAACGTTCAAATCCATTCTGCCTGAAAGATACTTCAAGATTTTATCTATAAAAGGACTTCATCTTCAACATTTCAAGATTGACGAAACTTACGCTAAAAATCTATAGTCCAAGTTTTGCTGTGAAATCTTCTAAGCCTGTAATCTTCATTGTATTATCCCTCCCTGCGAAGAGGATATAACTCAAACTCTTTTATAACTTCTTTTCAAATTCACGATAGTGGTTCTTAACCTGTGGAGGCTGTGTCCAAAGAATACCTTGTTTTAACATGTGGAGGTCGTGTCCAAAGAATACTATTTGTTTTAGCCTGTGGAGATTGAGTCCAAAGAATACAATTATATAACTAGAAGTGGCTGAAATAAAAAAATACTTGTAAAATGTGTTTCACTGAACTAGTGAAATCTTAGTTGTTTGCTAAGAAACTGGACATAGTCGTAAAGATGAACCAGTCTAAAATCTTGTGTCTTATCTACGTATCTTTACCTAACTAACAGTGGTGTTTGAAATTTTTTAAGTCATTATTTTAAAAATAAATCTTTTAATTTAAATATTTTTCCGCCTTTCACTTTTAAATAGAAGATGCAAACTCATATCATCTGCTCTAAATTTTTTTTTAATTAACACAATTCAACTCCCTTCTTGTGTTATTTCTTTTACAACAGTGAATGTTATCATTATTATATATCAAAATTTTAAAGTGAAATATTTTAAATTATATGTAGAAAATTAAATTTAAACAGTAGTATTTTAATCTTAAATGATAAGGTGTGTAGAGTAGATTACCTATTTATGATTATGATTTTTTATTTTATTAATTTAATTTAAAATATTAAAATTACTTTTTGACAAATTAAAATAACAAAATCATGGTAGATGTTTAAAATACTCCACATATATATTGATAATATTTTTTCTAATATGAGTTGAAATTGTTGAACAATTCTTTAACATGTAATATAAGTCAGGGATTAGATCATGTGTACCTGATAGTCCCGTGAATGTAGTGAGAGATGAGACCATGATTTCGATGATGATCGAGTTCCCGTTTAGGGTGTATTGTTATGATGGTAGAGTTGAGGTGACAGAGGAGAGGATAAGATTGGTGTGTCTCTCTTTTCCTCTGCCTAATAATCTCTTTATATATACACCCAAGGGGAAACCCTGATTAGGTCATGAGAATAATTACGTCCATCAAATAATTATCAATTAAATACGTGGGTATTCATAAGGTCAATGATCAATTAATTAGATAAATGATAACTTGTGCCACATAATAAACAACGAGCCTTACATTCTCCCACTTGGCCGAGTAATCATTTATGATGAGCATTAGGTAAGTCTGATCAGATTTTAATACTCATTTTAGTTTTAAACCGAAACTGTAGCAGAGAAATACAGTCATTGAATCGATATTCAATTCAAGACCTTCATTAATCATACTACAATACCAAATTTAAAACATAAGTAGACTAAGGATCAAATTGACAAATAAGCCCTCAACAATAATTTGCGTATAGTTGTTGTCTATATGTATTTAGGCATGCATAGACATATTTAGAGACAGACAAAACAAAATAATGAGGAAATTTTACTATTAAACGTAAGCAAGTACAATATGCAATTAAATAAGGTCTTTAGAAAAGCTCATCTTCGAAACATGTTCTTTGAAAACTTTAGGTGGAAAACCTTTAGTCATCGGATCCGCAAGCATATTTTTAGTACTTATATGCTCAATACAAAGTTTATTTTCTTCAACTCGTTCACGTACGAACAAATACTTTGTATCAAGATATAAAGCAGCGCCAGTCGAACTGTTACTGTTCGAGAAACTAACGACAGCTGAATTATCACAATAAAGCTTCAATGGTCGAGATATGGAATTAACTAATTTGAGTCCAGTGATGAGATTTCTAAGCAACATCCCATGACAGGTTGCGTTGTACAACGCAATATATTCTGCCATCATTGTGGAAGTTGCAGTCAACCCTTGCTTATGACTCTTCCATGAGATAGGTCCGCTTGCTAACATAAAGATATATCCCGAAGTGGATTTCTTGTCATCTTTTTCTTAGCAAAATCAGAATCAGAATAACCAACCACTTCTAAATTATTACTTCTTTTATAAGTCAGTTTATAGTCTTTTGTCCCTTGTAGATATCGAAGAACTTTCTTAGCCGCTTTCCAGTGATCAAGACCAGGATTAGTCTGATAACGACCTAACATTCCAGCAATATAAGCGATATCTGGACGAGTGCATACTTGTGCATACATAAGGCTTCCAACCACTGACGTATAAGGTATCATTCTCATCTGTTCTTTTTCAACCTCTGTTTTCGGACATTGAAATAAACCGAAAACATCTCCCTTAACTACTGGAGCTACAGAAGGAGAGCAATGTTGCATGTTATAACTTGTAAGAACACGCTCAATGTAGGTCTTTTGAGATAATCCTAAAATCCCATTGACTCTATCTCGGTGTATTTCGATGCCAATAACATAAGAAGCCTCTCCGAGACCTTTCATGTCAAAATTACGTGAGAGTAAACGCTTAGACTCATGCAACATGTCTAAACTATTACTTGCCAATAGAATGTCATCTACGTAAAGGACAAGTATAGTAAAGTTGCTCCCACTCATCTTGAGGTAGGTACATTGATCCACTTGGTTTTTTACGAAACCTTCTGACTTCAAGACTTGATGCAACTTTAGGTACCATTGACGTGATGCCTGCTTCAACCCGTATATGGATTTCTTCAGCTTACAGACTAGATGTTCTTGACCTTCAGATTTGAAACCTTCACACTGTTTCATGAACATTTCCTCATCTAAATCGTCATTTAGGAAAGCTGTTTTGACATCCATCTGATGTAGTTCTAAGTCAAAGTGAGCTACTAGGGCCATAACGATCCTTAAGGAATCTTTACGAGAGACAGGAGAAAAGGTCTCTTGATAGTCAATTCCCTCTTTCTGAGTGTAGCCCTTTGCAACCAATCTCGCTTTGTATCGTTCAATGTTTCCATTTGGATCCAGTTTTGTTTTGAAGACCCATTTACATCCTATGGGTTTTACGCCATTGGGTAATTCAACCAAATCCCAAACACCATTTTTCTTCATGGAGTCAAGCTCGTCAATCATGGCTTTATTCCATTCAGGAGACTGATCACTGCTAATGGCTTCATTATAAGAGGTAGGATCAGTAAACTTTCCAGCATCCATTTTTTCTTAAGTCAGGTAGGTAATATAATCATCAAAGTTAGTAGGCCTTTTGGACCTAGATGACCTCCTGAGTAGATTATCGGGTTGAGCATTATCAGGTTGAGCATTGTCAACATTGTCATGATGATGGTCATTTGAGGTGCCTTCATTTCTAAGTACATTCGGAGTGGAAGGTGGTGCAGTGTCCTGCGGAGTGGTGTCGAGTACAAGAGGAGTAATTGGAGGTAAAATAATCGACAAGTCTCTCTCCCCCGCATCTTGTACTTCTTGCAATTCATCATAAGGGTCTTCACTGCTCCCACTGACCTTAAAGTCCTCAAGGAAATGAGCATCTTTGGTTTCTATGATACGAGTGACGTGGGAAGGACAATAAAATCTGTAACCCTTTGAGTGAGAGGGATAACCAATGAAGTAACAAGTTACAGTTTTCATGTCGAGTTTCTTTAAGAAAGGATTATAAAGTTTAGCTTCAGCGAGACAACCCCATACTTTCATATATTTTAGACTCGGTTTCCTTCCTGTCCAGAGTTCATAAGGAGTTTTAGGGACAGCTTTAGAAGGAACCCTATTGAGTATATGAACGACTGCTTTTAAGGCCTCGGTCCAGAGGAATAGGGGTAAACCTGAGTTGGCTAACATACTGCGTACCATGTCCATTAGGGTCCTATTTCTTCTCTCAGCAACACCGTTCTGCTGAGGAGTACCAGGCACAGTATATTGGTTCACGATCCTCTGGCCCTTACAAAACTCATAAAATGGACCAGGAGCTTGACCCACATCAGTATGTCTACCATAGTATTCACCTCCTCTATCTGATCTCACAACTTTTATTTGACGATCAAGTTGTTTTTCAACTTCAATTTTATAATCTTTGAAAGTTGTAAGTGACTCAGATTTTTCCTTAATAAGATATAAGTACATATAACGAGAATAATCATCAATATAAGTGATAAATGAATTATGTCCAGTTATGCCAGTGATAGAGTAAGGACCACTAATGTCAGTGTGGATGAGCTCCAATAATTTGAACTCCTGGTGGTACCTTTTTTATTTACTGATGTCATTTTACCTTTGAGACATTTGACACATGTTCTAAAATCATTGAAATCGAGAAAAGGTAACACTTCATCCTTCACGAGTCTAGACAAACGTTCTCGTGAAATGTGGCCTAAACGTTGATGTCACAACATGGACGAAGTTTCTAAGTCTCGCTTTCGTTTTCTCTTTGATAATGTCTGGTTGATATTATACGACAACAAAGATTTGGAAAAATCATCATCTAGTTCTAATTTATAGAGACCACCATCCAGATAACCACAACCAAACACTTGAGAATTTAAACTAATAGTAAGTCTGCCATGACCATGAGAAACATCAAAACCGTCTATGTCTAACTTTGGCCCTGATACTAAATTCTGAGTAATCTCAGGAATATATAAGGTATCATATAAGTTTAATACACAAACCAGTTTTCATTATTAATTTGAAGGTTCCCATGACTTCGACAGCTAGTTCATTTCCATTCCCCAATTTAAGCGTTCTTCGGTTTCTTTCCAGCTTCTGGATTGTAAGGAATCCTTTTCTTAGTCAGCCACTCCTTAAAGTCTTGGCAGTCTTTCTGTCTATGTCCTTCCTTACGACGTAAATTTGTCGTAAAGACTTCCCTTTTGGAGTTCTTAGAGTGGAAGCAGACTTGCATCATGTTTCTGGACCTTAGAAACTTCTTTCTTATCGACATTGCCCTTCCTCTTCTTTGGATTAGCAGTCATGAGATAAGCCACATCCGGTTTGTCCAGCTTCAGACGCTCTTTTTCTTGTACGCACATAGCAATCAACTCATTCATCGACCACTTAACCTGTTGGGTGTTGTAGTTGACCTTGAAAGCTTCAAAAGATGCTGGAAGAGAAGTCATGATAAAGTGCACTAAGAAACCCTCATTGATCTCCATGTCTAATCCCTTAAGCTTGCGGGCCATGTCATTCATCACCATGATGTGCTCACGAATGCTGTTATTCCCGTCATATTTCGTAGTCACCATCTTCAAAATAAGAGTACTGGCATGTGCCTTAGAAGTTGCTTTGAATTGTTCCTCCACGAAGCTTTAAAAGTTTTAGCATTAGTTGAATCCGGAATAACTCCCCTGATGATTATGCTGATGGAATTTTTAATGAGCATAAGAGTCATTCAGTTGCATCTCTCCCATCTCTCATGTACTATTTTATCTTCAGCAATACTTTCATCAGTGAGAGCAGGAGGGGCATCCTCTCTCAGTGCATAATCAAAATCCAACATGCCAAGAGTTAGCATCAGTGAATCCTTCCATGAAGAAAAGTTCGCACCATTCAAAGTTTCAATTCTCATATTTGGGGCTGATAGTGAATTTAGATGAGAGAAATAAGACACTTAATTAGACAAGAACTTATGGTGATCTGAGGGGTAAAGAATTAAGGCAGACGAAGATAAGGACCATTATATTCTAATGAAGTTGCGATAAGAGTCTATTATAACACCAAAACAATAGACTAAATTAAATTCTACTTAAACAAATGGCTTTCACTTTGGTTATGACCAATTATTTAAGTATTATGAATAATAAAATTATAACGTGCAATTTGAATGTAACACATCACCTTTGGGCAGAAATGAAATATCCAAATTTTAATGCACACATATGCATATATATACTTAGTTCACAATACACAATCATAGCACATCATCTTTGGACAGAAGTGAAAAATCATGTATTTAAGGCGAACGTCATGCAAATATCTATTTAAGGATATGCACTAAGTGAAAATGCTTAATCAAACTTGAATAAGTTTTTACAAATATAACACATCACCTTTGGGCAGAAGTGTACTCTAGAGTATTATTCAAGTCAAGAAGAATAAATCAAAGATTTCATCAAAATAAGCATGAATAATATGAATATATATTTTTCTGGAATTAGTAAAACCATAAAAACATAATGTTTTGATCGGAAACATATCCCTTTTGTTAAAACCCATAATACTCGAACAAATCAGAAACAGAGTGGAGAAACACAAAATCAATTTTAGTTAGGGGTAAAACATGTTTCAGATCTGAATTCCAGTATTTAGAGAATAAAACAGAATTGATTAATCAACATAATGCTCTGATACCAGATGTTGAATAATTCTTTAACATGTAATATAAGTCAAGGATTAGATCATGTGTACCTGATAGTCCCGTGAATGTAGTGAGAGATGAGACCATGATTTCGATGATGATCGAGTTCCCGTTTAGGGTGTATTGTTATGATGGTAGAGTTGAGGTGACAGATGAGAGGATAAGATTGGTGTGTCTCTCTTTTCCTCTGCCTAATAATCTCTTTATATATACACCCAAGGGGAAACCCTGATTAGGTCATGAGGATAATTACGCCCATCAAATAATTATCAATTAAATACATGAGTATTCATTAAGTCAATATCAATTAATTAGATAAATGATAACTTGGGCCACATAATAAACAACGAGTCTTACAGAAATTCTCGTTTTTCAATTTCATGATTTTAGTGGATAATTTACTTTATGCTTTTTAGTAAATATATTTTGAAGTTTTTTAAATAATAATAAAACAGGTGTTTTTAATTATAAAAAAGAGACAAATTGTCAAGTTTAAAATAATTAAAGACAAGTGATTCTTAATTTTAATAATTACAATTTATTTTATAAATTTTTTTATAAATAATTATTTTTATTGCATTAAATACATGAAAAAAATAGAAAAAGAATGAAATTTAGTCAGTCAGACTGACGAATGATAAAAATCCGATGCATCATACGAAAATGTATGTTTTGTATGTTATTATGTAGTATAAACTAGTGACAACTAGATGGAACTTACTAAACTCAACGAATAACAAGTATATCTGCTAACTATTACTTCTAAGTGTTCAATTATTTATCTTCGTTAGCTTTTCTTGTATTACTCAAATTAAGTATGCGATATCTTTTTTATCTTTACATATAATTTTTTTTTTCCTTTTATCTTCATTTAACTGGAACTAATATACATTAAATTAAACTAAGTCTAAATTTTTTTTACATTGTCTGTTTAGAATTTATCTTCATTTGGTCTGATCCCGTTAGACGGAAAACCTAACTTACAAAAAATTATTTTAAAAACTGCATAATTCAATCCCCATATTTTTCTTTAAAGAATTATTTGACCTAAGAGCCACGTGAGAATATACAGTCAGAAAATGAAGGCTCAGGCAAAAGATGAGAATTTGATGATGCATTTCTTTTGATATGGAAATATTAACAAATTCAAGTATCAATGTAGTATTTGCATAATTTGAGCCGGAAAAACTCAAAATTGAGTTGGAAGTTGAATTATTAAACTTTTTACATTAAAAAATGGTAAATAAATTTCTTATTTTAAATTTTCTAATTTAATTTTTTAAACATAGATTAAAATGATAATGTTCCTCATAATTATCTTTCTCTTTCTTTCTCTACTTTTAGGAGCTACTTTTCTCCATTGTATTTGCGCAGTGTTGGAGATGCTCTTTAGGAGTGATGGTAAATACAGATAATAAATTATAAAAGTTTAAAAATATAACAAAATAAATATATGTCAATCAATAAAAGTTAAAGTAATAGTAAACTAAAAAAAATTGAAAACTATATTAAAAATAATAATTTATTTATTATATTTTAAATATTAAAAATTAATATCACAAAATCATACCTTTCCCATGGAAGTGAGTGGAAGAAATAATCATTTAATGTTTATTTGAGAAATTAAAATATAAAGGATTTTCTACTTAAAAAACATGAAAAAATAATCATTTAATGTTTTATTAAGAAATTAAAATATAAAGGATTTTCTACTTAAAAAATATGAAAAAAAATAATTTGAAAAAGAAGCATTACAAATTTGATTACTATGAATGGTTAATGAAAAAAATTCTGTAGTTATTCATTTAAATTCGTATATGGCCTGTCTTTTAATATATTTATATAAAACTCAACAAATATATAATACATGATAATTATTTATTTGATGACTACATAAAACTCTTTGATGTATACCTATTAAACTCTACAAAATTATGGAGAATGTGATTGATCATTGTAAATCTTTTCTTTAAATATATTCATACTGAATTATACGAGATAAGATATGGAACAAGAAAAGATGGAATACATGTAATAAAAAATATGATAAGAAATAAAGAGACATAAACAAATGAAAGAGTTATAAGAATAAAAAAATATGTAGAACTATTATTAAAACTATCCATACAAATTTTTCTTTTAAAATTTCATTCTATATAATAATATTTTCAAAAAATTATATATATATATATATATATATATATATATATATATACTTTTTAATTAGGATTTTTATTTAAGTTTAAATATATTATATTAAGGGAGAATATTCACAAACTTCATATGCTAATAATAAAAAATATATTAATTAAGTAGTAGAATAAGTCTTCAATCCTTAAATTATTGATTAATTATGAACTTAAATGCAATTTTAATATATGATTATTGATTTAAAAAATATTGTAAAAACATACAAAATGTTACCTATTAATTTTAGTAATATTTTCACAAAATTATATTTGAACTATGTCGCACAATGTTATTAACAGCACTTTAATATTTTAAATAACATTTTTTATTATATAATATATAATGATATATATTTTATTATAGTAGTAAATAAATGTTATCAATACAGGTGGCAGTACGTAGAAAGCAAACTTGCCCCTCCAATTGTGTATATATACATGGCAATCCAAGTTTTAGTGCACACAAGAAATTAACAAAAGTTAGTCAAAGATGGCCAGAGCAACCAGAAGAGTTCTACCCCTCCTTGCTAGCATTATCTTCATCATTTTATTAATAGGTAGACTTAATCAGTTTCAAGAAACTAATTAAGAAAGTTTTGTTGTAATCTTTTGCTCTTAAGAATATCTATGTTTCTCTGGATATTGGCGAGGTTTACATATATTATGGAATATATGTTCCATTCAACCATGTTTTATTCGGTAGAGATAAGATTAATTCTTTAAAAGTCATGCACTTTTCCATACAAGCATGACTTTATTAATGGAACCAAAATCATCATCATCAAATGCTTGAACTTTATATACTTAAATTTTTTATAATTTAGACTTCTTAATTTTATATGGTAACATCCCAGTTCTAAATTTTTGTTATTATATAATTTATTCGATTAATACTCCATTTAAAGAAGACATAAAAGTTATATATTCATGAATACATATATTAATTATTGTGAAAATTTTATTGTAAAAGAATCAAGGTACGAGAAAGCAATGGGTGAAGGTGTTGTAATGGATAGTGGTGATGCAAAATGGTGGGATAAGAATTCAAATGTCAACGAGATTTTTTGCTGCCGTGACAACCATATAGGAAGGTGTATTCCGTATACATTCGACGACGGAAGATGCAACCGCATTTGCGCAAACCGTTGTGGAAAAGGAGGTCATTGCGTGATTGTTGGACATACTCCACCAAATCATTTTTGTCATTGTTGGTGCTAAATGCATCAACTATATATATCATCAAATAATTGTTTTATGGCTGGCACAAATTAGGTCATAAAGTTTTATTGAAATGATATAATAATATTGTATTTTAAATTCAAAGCAGCGTCTATAATCTTTTGTTTACGTTTTTTTTTTAATTTCTTTAATAAAGAAAAGAATAATTAAGCTAGCTCCCACTTTAATCACTCTCAAACTATATATCTCTTCGTATAGAAAATATTTCGAAAGTTTTACTATATCTTTTCACGTGCACCGTACTAACACAATAAACACATTCCCAAGTATCAAATGAACTAAATAAATGTATTTGAAAAAAATAAAATTATATTTAATTAGTATTATGAGTAATCTTGGAGTTGACATAAATTTAGTAAAACTTTAATATTAAGAACTAAATTAATTAATTTTCTTATTTCTTGTGAATTATTTCCTCCATTTCAAATTGAATGTTACTTTAACATTAACTTTTTTTATTGATTGATATTTTCAATTTAAAATAAAATATCAAACTTTATATTTCAATCTCCCCTCCTAATAAATACTATATTACCATCGTACATCTTGGAATACCTAATAATGTATTTATATATAGAAATTTAGAATAAGAATATAGATATTATAGTAAAATTAATTCTAATAAAATGTTATGATTGTCAAAATAACTATTGTTAAAGATTAATTAATTAATTCAAAGTAGAGAGAACAGATAATTATATTTTATAAAAAGGACTAAAATAAATATAAAGTTGTGATTTTATTATTATAAATATTAAATATAGCTATTTTAATAATATTTATGTGAAAATATTCATTAATAAATTTTAAATTAATTAGTTTTTTTAAAAGAAAAACACACTTAAAAACAACAACTAGAATTACATCCTATTCAATGTTTCTAATAACTTTCATGTCTAACTAATAAGTTTCTGAGAAAAATACAACCATATTAAATTCTTGTCGTGGAGAATTAAATGCTATTAAACTTGCTAATAAATATGGCATCTACGAGAGATATCCCGATGACGTTTACACCATTTTATATGCTCCTGTTTGATAGCATTTAATGAAGATATTTAATTCTCTCAAGCACGCACCTGAAATTAAAAGTATTAATTAAATTTTGTTTTTTTTTTTTTTGTAATAAATAACTTGAAAAGTAAGAGGTCATCAATGACGTACGTTATGTGAAAAGGTTGAAGTACAAAAGATGAAGTAGAAAAATAAATAAATAAATAAATTACAGGTCGTCATCCTAGATTCAACCATGATTATTTTGTGGTGGGACTATAGTTAAGTTGTCAGAAGTTTAAAATTTTAATATAATTGTGTTGAGTTCAAATGATTGTGCACAACAATTTCATTTTCATCCATTATCTTTTGTTGAATTTTAGTTTTTAATCAAAATTAAATATTAATTAGTCAAAAAATGTTACAGAAAAAACCTTGGGCACTTAATTTCTTATTACATAACATTTGTTTTATTTCGTATTTTTCAATCGAGCAATTAATTTCCTTTTAAATCAATTAATTGAATCGATAAAATTTAATTTATGATATAAATTACAAATTCAGTTTTAATTACTCAGTTTAATTTCCTTTTTATATATCACGCTGAAATGAGATTTCCTTATATTAACTCAAGACTCAAACTATTTTATAAGTTATAATTTTTAGATTTTGAAAATTACAGTATTAGATAAAAGTTTTATATTTATAAGATAAATAAGTTTATTAGATAAAAGTTTTATATTTATAAGATAAATAGGTTTATATTTATAAGATAAATAGGTTTATTAGACTTAATCATGTACGATTAGATAAGAAAAATCAGTAATAAATAATCACATAAATAGTAGAAAGAGAGATGAGAGTGAAAACAGTAGGGGCTAAGATACATCCAACATTAATTGAAACGTGTAGAGAAGGAAGTAAGAAGAGAACGAAGAGAGAATAATAGAAAACGTGCTACAAAGAAAATCAGAAGAGGAAGGAAATAAGGATAAATTAGTTATTTTAAATTAGAGTTATTTTAAAATTAGTTAAATTATATATATAATTTATTATTTATTAATTTTTATTTGTGTAGACATATAATATAAAATAGAAAATATTTATGCGGTCAATTGACATCTATATAATTTAATAAAATGGTATTATTAACCAAATCATAACTTTTAAAATTCAATAACAAAATAGTGTTAACAAGTATTTCAGAAAAGATATTATCAATGCATCAATGGTAATTATATTTATGAAATAGTTATTTTTATAATGTTATTTAAACATATTATGTATCTATATAAAAAATAAATTAAAATGTCATTGATATTATCTATCTATACAATTCACGAACGTGAAAAAAAGTGTTTAAATTAATATTTTTTCCATAAAAAGCTGATTTCTTTTACATATTATCACATATAAAATGAAATGCCTTAATATAATATTATGCTGTACTTTATAAACCAAAAAAAGAAGAATAAAATCTCCATAGCATCAATCTTCTAGTACACCCTAAACGTATGCTGTCTCTCTGAAAAAATGAAAAAGAGTAATGAAAGAAATAGGAAGACATTGCGATAAATATACCTCTAAAATAGAGATATAAACTCAGCATAACTAGTAAAATAAATGAGAATAAAATGCTTACTTTACTGGGATATCTCTTAAGTTAATATAGAAAGTCTGATTCTTCAGTACATTGACCAAGTTAAAACAGAAATTTGACTTAGAATTAATTTTAATTAATAGTTATATACAGTATTAAATATAAAAACAGTTTCATTCCATACATTAATAACCGTAGAATACTAATTTAATATAATTAAATTTATTTATAAAAATTCATCTTATAATCTGACTATATATATGTAAAGTTATAAATTATTATTTGTTAAATTATTATTAAATTATATGTTATAAATAATTTTATAAATATATTTATTTATATGTTTAATATTAAACTTTGAATTATAAATTATATACATTTATAGATTTGATAATGAATAATTATTAATTTGATTATATGCTTAAAATTAGATTAATGTCGTTTGCATCTGGTTTTATTTTTTTGATTAATTAAGTTATAAGTGAATCTTCACGTTTTAAATGATTAATTAAAGACAACTGGGAAGTAACGCTGAAAGCAAATTAAATATATTATAACATATATTTATATAAGTGTATATAAATATATGTTATAATCTTAGTTTAGAAACAATTAACATAAGTAATTTAAACAATTAACATAAGTAATTTAAAGATGGCTGAAGCATATGGAAGACTTCTTCTATCCGTTCTTGTTGGTGTTATTGTCATCATCATTTTATTGGCAGGTAAACTCAATTTCATGATTAATTATAATGTAACAAAGTGTCTTTCTATAATCATGGCTGCTTAATGTATGTATCTCTGAAACAGATGAATCAAGATGTGAGAAAACAATGGGTGAGGCTGCTACAATATTGAATAATGATGCATTGACCCCAGATTCAAACGATGTAACATTGGATGTGCGTTGTTGCCATGACAACAATATAAAAAGGGTTTTAGGCCTGAATGATTTGCTAATTATAAAAGTTTGATCAAACTTTTTGAATAATTTGTTCAAATAAAAAGATTAGACTAAAAATTTATTGGACTTAATAAAGCTGATTCAATTAATAAAAATAATAAAAAGATTTTTAATAATTAATGAATGATTATGTAATTATTTACATATTTTAATAATAACTCTATTTAATATCTATGCTCTTGTATTTTTCACATTTGTAGGTATTTTATGGTTTTTTGTTTTGTTTAATTCTTTTACATTTTTCAGAATATTATTTCTGAGAATATAGACATTATTTTATTTCTAAACAAAATAAAAGTTACAGCGCAATGAAAAAAAATTGATTTCTAGGAGAACATCACATATTCTCCTCTCCAATTAAAGAAAGTAGGAAACATGTATATACAGTTCTCTTACAGAATAAAAGATAATATAAAATATCTAATATCTAAAACAATTTATTCATTGCTTTCTGAACAAATATAATAATAAATATTTTTAATATCATAATTCATAAAACATCTCATAAGATACAAGATCAACAAACACGTAACAAATGCCCGTAATTTTTTTATTTTTTAATTCTTGTAATTTAGTACTTTTTTTTAACTTTAACTAGTTCTAGTAAAAAAGTTTGTTTCATTTTTATCCTATTATTTATTTAGTTTTCATACTTAATCTCTGTAAAATTCATTTGTTTTCATTTTTAATCCTTCTAAAAAAATTGATAATGGATAAAAATGAAAAAAATAATAATTATGGGGAAAAGAGTAAAACAAGAATTAATTTCTGAAACACGAAGAAATATTTTACAAGTATAAAAAAATAAAAAGATGTTAAAATAGGTTAAAGGGCATTTTAGCAATTTAAGAAGGATCGACTGAAGGACAAGAACAAAAAGTAAAAAAGAATTTGTTAAGACTAAAATATAAAACTTATTAAATCTATTTTATATTTATTCTCATTTCAACTATTTCCTCTCGCTATTAAAGAAAATGAATGTAATTTTGTTGGTGTGGGGATATATAGTAAATAAAATGAAAAGTAGTTAATATTATATAATTTACAAAATGTATAGAATCTTTTAAAATTTTATTTCTTTTACGGTGAATGTTATCATTATTATATATCAAAATTTTAAAGTGAAATATTTCAAATTATATATAGAAAATTAAATTTAAACAATATTATTTTAATCTTAAATGATATGGTGTATAGAGTAAATTACCTATTTATGATTATATTTTTTATTTTATTAATTTAATTTTAAATATTAAAATTACTTTTTGACAAATTAAAATGATAAGATCATGGTAGATGTTTAAAATACTCCACAAATATTGATACATTTTTTCTAATATGAGTTGAAATTCTCCTTTTCAATTTCATGATTTAAAATTTATTTTATGCTTTTTAGTAAATATATTTTGAAGTTTTTAAATATTAAAACAAAGTTTTTAAATACGTTAGTTTTATTTGAATTAATAGGCCTGTTAGGTTAAAAAAAGGAAATTAGGTAAATAGGGAAAGAATATGAAAAGAAGGGAATTAGAAAGAATCATGTTTAGTCTAAAGAAGTTATGACTAAAGATTTCTTATATCCTATTTCAAGGGAGTGATATTGAGTAAAGATAAACCAATATAAAAACATCTATTTCGATATCTTACTTTATTCAAATTTTGGTTGATTATTATTATTATTATTTTTTTTACAGAATCTTGTATAAAAGTCTTTTAAAATTAATTTTTTCTGTTAATTACTTATTATTGTTTTTGTGTGTATTATTTGTTTTGTTTAATGATGAAATCCATAATCCAGTTATTAATTTTTAGGGATTAATTACTATAAATTGTCTCTTTGTTATTTAGACTTTGTTTCCATATTTATTTCTTAGAATAAAGAGACTCTGATATTATCTCCAAAGAATCTCATCAGGCTATGTTTTCCTAATTTAGTTCCTTAAATTAAGGGAGTAATTTACACATTCTCCCTATTTATTCATGTACGTTATTATTTCAAATTAAGCGAGAAATATTCACATGGTATCAGAGCAGACTCTGAACCTGTAATTTCCAGATCCTTTCCGACAACTAAATACAGAATGACCACAGGAGAATCAACCTCGTCTTCATCAGTAATAATTTCGGGATCCGAAGTTCATGTCACTAGCAACCATGGCGGGTTAGAAAGTACCCTTTTTCTTATCACTGGACACACAGGATGAATGGAAACAATTGTCTCCCATGGTCACAATCTGCCATGATATACAGTCATGATAATCATGTCTCAATTGATGAAGGACCCTCCCTCGTAGAAACAAGTCCTTTCAGCAAAGAGCAACTTGAAGCACTACAGAAGATACTTGCTAACTCTGCTTCCAGCACCATTGGATAGGATCTTTAGCCCAAAAAGGTAATCACCTAAGTGCCCTCAATGTAAATTCAGGAAAAACAAGTCCATCGATTATAAACTCAGGGGCATTTGATCATATGATGGGTGATGCAACTCTTATGCACAATTACAGTCCATCCCAAGAAAGAAAGTATCATCGTGAAAATAGCCGATGGATCCCTTTCTAGAGTGGGTGGAACATGTTCTATTGTTATTTCAATGCGAGGTATGTCAATTTTCAAAACATATTCGTAATTCTTATCACAGTATTCCGTATAAATCATCATAACCCTTCTCAATGATTCTCAGTGATGTGTGGGGGCCATCTAGAATAAAAAATGTCAGTGAGACTAGGTGGTTTATATCATTTGTAGATGATCATACTAGAATCACATGGTTGTTCCTCATGAAAGAAAAATCAGAAGTTGGAACTATCTTCAAACAATTTAACACTATGATTCAAACCCAATTCCAAACAAAAATCCAAGTGTTAAAAACTGACAATGCAAAGGAATACTTTGAAAAAACTCTAGGTGATTATCTTACAAGTCAATGGATTATCCATGTGAGTTCTTATGTGGATACACCACAAACAAATGGGATTGCGGAGAGAAAAAATAGACACCTCCTTGAAGTTGCTCGATCATTGATGTTTACCACACATGTTCCTATATTTTTCTGGGGTGAGGCAGTTTTTACAACAACTTATTTCATAAATAGGATTCCATCTCGAGTTTTGAACTTCCAAACACCTCACCAAGTCCTCCTCCAATCCTTCCCAAACAATCGTATATTGTCAACTATTCCTGTCAAAGTAATTGGTTGTACCATGTTTGTCCACATCCATGCTCAACATAGGAGCAAACTTGATCCGAAAGCACTCACGTGCATCTTTGTGGGATACTCATCAAATCAAAAGGGGTACAAATGTTATTCCCCTGTGACATGAAAGTTTTATAACTCTATGGATGTTTCTTTCTTCGAAAATCAGCCCTATTGCAAAGCTGATATTCAGGGGGAGAATTCTACTCAAGAATATCAACATTGGGATAGTAATACCCCTTCTCCTATACTTGCCATCCAAACAGAGTCTGTGCAACCCAACATCCTTGTTTAAACAAAATATCTTAATGTCCAAATTGATTCAGAGGAAACTGAGCCCCAAAAACCTCCATGTCTCAACAACACAACCTGTAGTGAATGATGAGTTTCGTGTCTACACTAGGAGAAACAAGACCCAAGAAATGAAAGAACTACAACTATTAGAGCAAGGACATGAATCTAATCTGAATCCAAAAGCCCTTAGTTCACCAGGTAACAATAGAACTAATTCAGTTTCTGATAATTCTCTTATTGATGATAGACTTATTGATTTAAGAAAAGGCAAGAGAGTGTACACTGATCATCCCATTTGTAATTTTATCTCATATGAAAAAATGTCACCCGTTCATCGTGCATTTGTTAGCAAAATTGACGAAGTACATGTTCCCACTATAATACATGAGGCACTTGTTGTACCAGAGTGGAAGGCAACAATTTACGAGGAAATACAAGCTTTGGAGAAGAATGAGATTTGGCAGATATCTGAGTTACCTTCACGTAAACGTCTTGTGAGTTGCAAATGGATTTTTTTAGTCAAACATAATGCTGATGAAAGTATCAACCGAATTAAAGCAAGACTAGTAGCTAAAGGATTTACTCAATCCTATGGGGTCGACTACCAAGAGACATTTGCCTCTGTAGCTAAACTCAATTCAATTCCAGTGATTCTTTCACTTGCCTCAAATCTAGACTGGCCTCTATATCAGTTAGATGTAAAAAATGCATTCCTCAATGGGAATCTTGAAGAAGAAGTCTACATGGAAATACCCCCTGAACTAAATTCACCAGTTATTACCAACAAAGTCTGCAGACTTAAGAAGTCTTTTTATGGCCTTAAGCAGTCACCGAGAGCTTGGTTTAATAGGTTTACAAAAGCTGTGAAGAAATTTGGGTATGAACAATGTCAGACTGATCAGACTATGTTTGTTAAACACTCATTGGCTGGATAAAAAAAGGCAATACTCATTGTGTATGTTGATGACATCATTTTAATAGGGAATCATAAAGAGGAAATACTCAAACTAAAAAGCTTCTTGGCAAAAGAATTTGAGATCAAAGACCTAGAAAATCTTAAGTATTTCCCTGGCATGGAGGTGTCAAGGTCAAACGGAGGGATCTCAGTATCACAACGTAAATATGTGTTAGACTTATTGAAAGAAACTGGGATGCTGGGATGCAAACCAGCTGACACTCCCATTGACTTCAACTCTAAATTGAGGAGTAAAGATAACAGGGCACCTGTTGACAAAGGGAGGTACCAAAGGTTGGTTGGAAAACTAATTTATCTCTCTCATACTAGATCAAATATAAGTTTTGTTGTAAGCGTAGTGAGCTAATATATGAACAGTCCAACCGAAGAACACATGGAGGTTATATATAGAATTCTGAGATACTTGAAGATGACACCAGGTCGAGGACTATTTTTCAAAAAGACAACAAACAGAGAAGTCGAAATATACACTGATGCAGACTGGGTTGGATCAGTAACTGACAGACGCTTAACTTTGGGTTATTGCACATATGTTTGGGAAACTTGGTCATAGCAACCAGTGGTATCTTGGAGTAGTTCAGAAGCTGAACTAAGAGCTCTAACACATGGTCTCTGTTAGGGAATATGGTTGAAAAGGTTACTAATTGAGCTGAAAGCTCAAGTTACAAGTACCATGAAACTGTTTTGTGATAATCAGACCACAATCAACATAACAAAAGACTCAGTACATCATGATAGGACAAAGCACGTGGAAATTGACAGGCATTTATTCAAGGAGAAGATAGAGACAGGTTGTGTATCACTTATATACACTCCAACAAGCCAACAAACTGCAGATATTTTAACTAAGCCCTACCTAGAAAGTCATTTGATGAAGTCAACTCCAAGCTGGGTCTTCTCAACATCTACAATCCAGCTTGAGGGGAAGTGTTGAAATTCATAATCTAGTTATTGATTTTTAGGGAATATTTACTATAAATTTTCTCTTTATTATTTAGGTTTTGTTTCCATATTTATTTCCTATAATAAAGAGACTCTGATATTATCTCTACAGAATCTCACCAGACTGTATTTTCCTAATTTAGTTCCTAAAATTAAGGGAGTAATTTACACATTCTCCCTATTTATTCATGTATGTTACTATTCCAAATTAAGCGAGAAATATTCACATTTAGTTATAAATAAATTGTGAATATTGAACCCTAGGGTAGATGACTTTGCTATATCTATTACATATCTGTCTATGAATTTTCTGGTTGTTTTGCAGGTTGGGTTAGATAGTTTTAGGAATTCTCCTCACACACACTTCACATGTATTGGTTGTATTATCTTGGACACTATACCTAAGCCAACTCAAGCAATAAGAAGTGAAGATTTAGTGATTGTTTGTTTGTCTTTTTGACTTGCCTTACCTAATGTTTTTACTTGTGCTACATCTTAATTCTAGTAAATCTAATTTCATGTTGTTACATAAGCGGACATCAGTTCTAGAAGCCAGTAAGTAGAGTTATCTCTGGTTTGTCACCCATTGAGAAACCCTAAATCCTTCATATTAGGCTGCCCAATTAAGACATTGAGCATGTCTATTTTGCTTATCTATTTCATTTTTCTCATAGCATTATGCATAGTCTCATCATATCATCATTCCATTCTCATATAGCTAGTAGTGTGCATCATGTTATATGTTTCCATCTTGTCATTATACCATTTAGAATTCAAACAAACTGTTGCATTTCCTTCATGTGTCATTTACATCATATGTAGATGCATATGTTAGATTATCCATGCATATTTAGCTTGTTTTCTTTTTAGTAAAATGTTCGCTTTCTTTAATCGATTGTTGAAGGTTTTAACTCAAGATTTGAAACATGAGGTCTAATCAAATGTTAAGGATGTGAAGTTCTCGAACCTAAAGATAGTTAGTTTGCGAGTCATAGGGCATTAACTAAAATGTAAATTGATGTATTTGTTTTGTTTTTTTTCTACCTTATTTTTTGGCCTTGACATTGTATTAAACTTTACCATGATCTAATGAAAATAACCTTAGTTTGATCCTATGTTGACTTGATTACTCTATGATAACCCTTAGACAACTTTTCGTTTTTGGTTTTATTTAATTTTAATCCCACATTCTCTTTCTATTTTGTTAGTTTTTGTACACTGCTCATAACATTTTTCCTCCTAATAAAATAAGAAAATTGTAAAAATAGTGAACATATGCAAAGATTGCATCGTACGATACCCTTACTTGACTCGCGCTAAAACAAAGATCATGGAGGAGCAAGATAGAGTATAGGTGAGTTGCATTAATCTAGATTTTAGGAAGGGGAAAATGAGCGCCTTAATAAAGGTCATAGCCAAGATGCAACATATGGAGGCTAGTCTAACACTGACTTCGAAAAATGAAGAGAAATGCTCACTCACCCACTTGGCTACACCTTCGGGCCTGCTCCAAATTCGAGGCTGTTGTGTCCACACAATGCTCCTCTAAGTTATTAAGGTCATCATTCCTAGCATATGGACTTCCACCAGGTTATTTACTGCCTTAAGCAGCCATTGAGACTGTGAATACTTGACTATTGAGAAAAACCAATCACTCCCTGGTGCCACTCAACACCTAAATAGAGTTCCTCAATTGGTGGGAGAGACTTATGAGCCTCAAAAAGAAAAACACCATAACTTCCTAAAAGGTTATGCTCTAAAAGGATATGTTTATTCTATTTCATAGATAATGCACCCATCTTTACTCATCTTCTACCACAACCTCTGCACTGAAAGGTAAAGGTGCATAAGCTGAAGAAAAAGGTAAATATAAAGATTTGAACAAGAAATTACGAATTGTTGAAGGAGGTAATGACTTTGGGCTCAATGATCTTGTCTATCTTTGCTTAGTGAATGATTTGGTGATCCCGTCTAATTTTAAGGTTCTTGAATTTGAAAAGTACATAGGAATTTATTAGATCAAAATTAATTATGACCTTAAATTTTGATAATTATAATATTAAGATAAAAGTGTAAATTTATAAGACGAATAAGTTTTTTGAATTATCAGATGTAGGATTAAGCATGATCAAACAAAAGATGTCTGCTCAATATACAATCTTATGAGCTAATCAGATGAAGTGTGCACATAGGCGAAATATATCAAACACGTGACACATCAAACGAAGCTCACTTTGATAAGACAATAAGTTTGAGTCAATGGACAAATGACAACCTTCATCACACGCAAAGTAAAGATCAACAAATGTAGTCAAAAGCATACTAATGATCTATAAATGCATATCAATACAAAAGCTAAGTACTATTTCTATTAATTAAATGAATAGTCTTAGACACTAGTATCTTTGCTAAACTATGTGCAGATTAACAAGTCCATACAAGAGCTCACGTTCAAGATGATAAAGAAGTCAACCTAGTATTCAGAAGAAGAAAGTATGAAAAGCAAAAGAGATGTTTCTGACACAGAGATTTGAAGCAAAAATAAATCCAGCTTTTTAAATTTTTTGAACCTCATATTAAAACAACTTTCAACATTGATGTTGAAATGCACTTGCTGGCATTTAATGCATATGAATGTTGGACGCTCAGATGTCTGTTGAAGGAGGATCTGTGCTTTACTCTGTTTAACCGCTATATTAAAATCGCCTTCTATAAAAGGACTCAAACTTAAAGATTACAAGTTGGCGAATACGCTGGATGCTCGAGGAAATTCTAATTCTTTGGATAAAAATTCTCTTGTAATCTATTCTAATGTGCTTAAAATTGTTAAACCTTCTCTATGTAGAGGTTGTTCATCGAGTGAGTTTAATTGTAAAATCCACTCTTTATGTAAATGTTGGACTTTGAGTAGCCTAGAGAAGTTATTATTAAAGAATACTTGATTTGTCTTGAGAGGCTGGTATAGAAGTTGTTGTCAAAGAATACTTGTGATCTAGCATAGAAAGACTGTTGTCAAAGAATACTTGGTATATAGCCAAGAGTGTCTCGATCAAACATTATTCGATTTTAACCTGAGGAGAATGAGTTCAGGGAATACCATTGTTAGCCAATAGTGGATAAATTTAAAGAATACTCTTGTATTTTTACTCAGTAATAATAAAATCTTAACAAATTGCTAAGAAATTGTACGTAATCTCACTAAGACAAATCAATGACAATAATTGTGTTATCCATTTCTCTCTTCTTTGTCTTTACATATTATATTTATTTGCCTTAAATCTTCATTTAACTGGTACTAATATAGGTTAAATTAAATTAAATATTTCAAACATTTTTACTATTTAGAATTTATCTTCATTGTGGTCTGATCCCTTTAAACGGAGTAACTAAGTTTTTGATTTTCAAAAAAAAAAAACTTAGCAAAAATTATTTTAAAAACATAATTCAATTCCGTACTTAGAATTACTTGCCCTAAATGCCAAGTGAGGATATACTGTCAGAAAATGGAGGCTTGTGTAAAAGATGAGAATTTGATGATGCATTTCTTCCGAGATGGAAATATTAACAAATTCAACTATTGTAGTATTTACATAATTTGAGCATGAAAAACTCTAAATTAAGTTGGAAGTTAAATTATTAAACTTTTTACATTAAAAATGATAAATAATTTTCTTATTTCAATTTTTCTAATTTATTTTTTAAAACATAGATTAAAATGATAATGTTCCTGATAATTATCTTTCTCTCTCTCTCTACTTTTTGGTACCTTTTTCAAGTGCCATGGAGGAGCTACTTTTATCCCTTGTATTTGGTGCAGTGAGGGAGATGCTCTTTAGGAGTCATGGTAAATACAGATACTAAATTATAAGAGTTAAAAAATATAACAAAATAAATATATGTCAATCAATAAAAGTTGAAGTAATAGTAAACTAAAAAAATTAAAAACTATATTAAAAGTTATAATTTATTTATTATATTTTAAATATTAAAAATTAATATCACAAAATCTTACTTTTCCCATGGAAGTGAGTGAATAACCAATACATCACTCACTTAATTCATCGTTTTGTCTAAGGAAAATTAATATCACAAATTCAGAATTATTTTGACTAAGGAAACCCTACCAGACATCACGGTTAATAAGTTGATACGCGGAGATGCAATGAATGTTGGAAGCAAGTGCGGAGTTGGATTTTTTTTTCTGAGTTAAAATTAAATAATAATTTTAAACTTATGTATTCATCGTAGTTAATTGAATACCAAAAATCATAATTATATTGATTACTTAAATTAAAATATAAAGGATTTTCTACTTAAAAATATATGAAAAAAATAATCATTTAATGTTAGACTAAGAAACGTTTAAAAAAAGAAGCATTACAAATGTGATTACTATGAATGGTTAATGAAAAAAATTCTGTAATTATTCATTTAAATTCGTATATGGCATGTCTTCTAATATATTTATATAAAACTCAATAAATATATAATACATGAAAATTATTTATTAGATGACTACATAAAACTCTACAAAATTATGCAGAATGTGTTTGATTATTGTAAATCTTTTCTTTAAATATATTCATACTGAATTATACGAGATAAGATACTGAACAAGAAAAGATGCAATACATGTAATAAAAATATGATAAGAAATAAAGAGATATAAACAAATGAAAGAGTTATAAGAATACAAAAATATATAGAACTATTATTAAAACTAACCATACACTTTTTTCTTTTAAATTTCATTCTATATAATAATATTTCCAAAAAATTATATATATATATATATATATATATATATATATATTTACATTAATTATGCTTTCTATTTAAGTATGAAATATATTATATTAAGGGAGAATATTCACACACTTCATGCTAATAATAATAATAAAAATATTAATTAAGTTGTAGAATAAGTCTTCAATCATTAAATTATTGATTAAGTATGAACTTAAATGCAATTTTAATATATGATTATTGATTTGAAAAATGTTGTAAAAACATACAAAACGTTACCTATTAGTCATAGTAATATTTTAACAAAATTTTATTTAAGCTATGTCGCACAACGTTATTAGCAGCATTTTTATATTTTAAATAACATTTTTTATTATATGATATAGGATGATATTTATTTTATTATAGTAGTAAATAAATGTTATCAATACAGGTGGCAGTACGTAGAGAGCAAACTTGCCCCTCCAATTGTGTATATATACATGGCAATCCAAGTTTTAGTGCACACAAGCAATTAACAAAAGTTAGTCAAAGATGGCCAGAGCAACCGGAAGTGTTCTACCCCTCCTTGCTAGCATTATCTTCATCATTTTATTAATTGGTAGACTCAATTAATCAGTTTCATGATCAAAGAAACTAATTAAAAAAGTTTTGTTGTAATCTTTGGCTCTTAAAAATATCTGTGTTTCTCTGGATATTGGCGAGGGTTACATATATTATGGAATATATGTTCCATTTAATCATGTTTTATTCAGTAGAGATAAGATTAATTCTTAAAAAGTCATGCACTTTTTCATACATGCATGACTTTATTAATGGAACCAAAATCATCATCATCAGATGCTTTGAACTCTATATACTTTGAATTTTTATAATTTAGATCTTTTAATTTTATATGGTTACATCCCAGTTCTAAAATTTTGTTATTATATAATTTATTCGATTAATACTCCATTAAAAGAAGACATAAAAGTTATATATTCATAAATACATACATTAATTATTGTGAAAATTTTATTGTAACAGAATCAAGGTACGAGAAAGCAATGGGTGAAGGTGTTGTAATGGATAGTGGTGATGCAAAATGGTGGGATAAGTATTCAAATCTCAAGCCGATTTTATGCTGCCGTGACAACCATATAGGAAGCTGTAATCCGGGTACATACGACGACGTATATTGCAACGGTCTTTGCACACGCCATTGTGGAAAAGGAGGACAATGCGAGATTATTGGATATACTACACCCAGTCATTTTTGTTATTGTAATTGCTAAATGTATCAACTATATATATCAACAAATAATTGTTTCATGGCTGGCACAAATTAGGTCATAATGTTTGATTGAAATGATATAATAATATTGTATTTTAACTTCAAAGCAGCGTCTATAATCTTTTGTTTTTGTTTTTTTTTTTAATTTCTTTTTGGTTCAGTTAGCAGAGGCAGGGATAAAGAAAATAATAATTAAGCTATCTCTCACTTTAATCTCTCTCAAACTATAATTTTAAGTTGTAGAAATTTATTATTATTTTTATTTATCAGAAAAAATTATCTAGTTAATGTATTTAATTTATGTGAAAGCTTTTCTTTTAAAAAAAACTCTTCTGATTAATGTTTATTCAATAAACGTGTAAAAATGTATGACTTTACGGTAACCAGGTAAAAAAAAGAAGAGTTCTTATTGCATCTGTGAAAAACACTTCCGTATTGTGTATATCATTATTGATGTTGCAAATTGTATAAACACCATACTAACACAATAAACACATTCCCGAAGATAAGTATCAAATGAACTAAATAAATGTATTTGAAAAAAATAAAATTATGTCTAATTAGTATTATGGGTAATCTTGAAGTTGACATATAAATTTAGTAAAATTTTAATATTACGAACTAAATTAATTAATTTTCTTAGTCCTTGTGAATTATTTCCTCCATTTCAAATTGAATGTTACTTTAACATTAATTTTTTTTATTGATTGATATTTTCAATTTAAACTAAAATATCAAAATTTCTATTTCAATCTCCCCTCCTAATATATATTATATTACCATCGTACATCTTGGAATACCTAATAATGTATTTATAGAAATTTAGAATAAGAATATGGATATTTTAGTAAAATTAATTCTAATACAATGTTATTATTGTCGAAATAAATATTTTTAAAGATTAATTAATTAATTCAAAGCAGAGGGAACATATAATTATATTTTATAAAAAGGACTAAAATGAATTGAAAAATGTAATTTTATTATTCTAAATATTAAATCTAGCTATTTTAATAAGATTTATGTGAAAATATTCATTAATAAATTTTAAATTAATTTGTTTTTTTTTTACTTAAAAGAAAAACGCTGTTGAAAACAACAACTAGAATTATATCCTATTCAATGTTTCTAATAACTTTCGTGTCTAACTATAAGTTTCTGAGAAAAATACAACCATATTAAATTCTTGTCGTGGAGAATTAAATGCTATTAAACTTGCTAATAAATATGGCATCTGGAGAGATACCCCCTTAACGTTTACAACATTTAATATGTTCCTGTTTGATAGTATTTAATGAAGATATTTAATTCTCTCAAGCACGCACGTGAAATTAAAAGTATTAATTAATTTTTTTTTTTTTTTGCAAATAAATAACTTGAAAAGGTGGTGGTCATCCAAGGTAGAATGACATATGTTATGTGGAAAGGTTGAAGTACAAAAGATAAAGTAGAAAAATAAATAAATAAATTACAGGTCGTAATCCTAGGTTCAACCATGATTATTTGGGGTAGAACTATCAGTTAAGTTGTTAGAAGTTTAAATTTTTTATATAATTTTGTTGAGTTCAAACAATTGTGCACAACAATTTCATTCTTATCCATTATCGTTTGTTGAATTTTAGTTTTTGATCATAAGTAAATATTAGTTAGTTAAAAATTGTTGCAGAAAAAAATTTGGGCACTTAATTTCTTAATGCATAACATTTGTTTTCTTTCGTATTTTTCAATCGAGCAATTAATTTCCTTTTAAATCAATTAATTGAATCGATAAAATTTAATTTATGATATAAATTGCAAATTTAGTTTTAGTTAATTAGTTTAATTTCCTTTTTCTACAAGGTTTCCTTACTATTAAATCAACATGGCTTAAAGGTAACTTATAATATTTAGATTTTTGCTAATTATAGTATAAAGATAAAAGTTAATATTCATAAGATAAATAAGTTTATTAAACTTAATCATACGAATAAAGAAAGTTCACTGATACATAGTTGAAGAGAGATGAGACGAAGTCTTCACACTAGTAAAAAAAACACAAACCACATCGCACAAACCACGACGGTTCTACCTAACCGTCGTGGTTTGTGATGCGGTGGCATTTTCGTAATTAGTGTGCAACAGACTACGACGGTTCTATGCTTAATCGTCGTAGTCTGTAATTAGTGGGCACCAGACTACGACGGTTCAAAATTTAACCGTCGTAGTCTGTTAGTAGTGGCATTTTTGTGATTTTTGGGGGCTACAGACTACGACGGTTCTAATTTGAACCGTCGTAGTCTGTAAATTGTTGGTTACAGACTACGACGGTTCTAATTAGAACCGTCGTAGTCTGTTAGTCTTCATCTTCGAAAAACCCCGCGCCTGGAACACACCTCTGTTGCATTGTTTTCTGCTTCCTCAAGAGCCCTAACTGCGCAGTCCTTGCCTTTGCTCTCATTGCTGCTTGAAGTCCAGTCTTTTAACAAATCCCACATACTCTAGGTAATTTTGTGCATTATTATTTAGTTTTCGTAATTATTTCATGCTGAGCTTGTCTTTTGAAATGCATTTTTGGGGATTTTTCTTATGCTTTCGACATGTTCGTGTTTTGGGTTTTGGGGGGTGCTCACGGTGGTGGTGGTGGGGTTTTGGGGGGTTCTGTGATGGTGGTGCTCAAGGTGGTGGCGGTGGGTTCTCACGGGGTTTTGGGGGATGCCGCCATGAATATTAGGTTGTGGGGGGTGGTTACGGTGGTGGTTTTTTTTTTTTTTTTGATTCTTGATATAGTCTTCTGGTGGTGGTGTTGAGGGTGATGTCATAATTCTGATTTTTTTTTTTGCATTAAGTGTGATAATTTGAACTAGTGATTATGAATTAATTTTGATGAGATTGAGATATAAATTCTGATTCTTTTAGATATTTTCTGCATTGAGTGTGATAATTTGAACTAGTGATTATGAATTAATTTTGATGAGATTGAGATATAAATTCTAATTCTTTTAGATATTTTCTGCATTGAGTGTGATAATTTGAACTAGTGATTATGAATTAATTTTGATGAGCCTGAGATTTTCTTTTTCAATTAGTATTTGTTGGTTGAGTCCAACTGCTTTATTCATCCGTAGGTGGTAATTTAGTGATCAACTTTTGTTCTGTTAACACAGATTAAGAAACGGACTTTAAAATGGTTCTTTATGTGCTGACTAAGAACTATGCAATGCATGGTTGGTTTGATTTGTGTACAACCTTTGTGTAGTTTAGCCTAAAGGTGTTACAATTGTAGATGTTGATAAAGAAGTAGCATAGTCAGTTATGGATTTCACAGTGAAACTAATTCGTAATTGTTTTGTAAGTGAAGTTATTATAGTCACATGGTTTAGAAAGTAGTTATTAGTAAGAAATTACATGTCTTACAACTACTTAGACTTTGGTTGCAGCTGGTCTTGTTGTTTGATTAAGGTATGGATCGTAGTTGGATGAATGCAAGTCGAATTAGTACGGAGTATGAGGTTGGTGTTGAAGAGTTTTTGGCATTTGTTAAGCAACATGATCACTTTAGTGTTGGTGGGAAGTTTTGTTGCCCTTGCGTCAATTGTTTGAACGGTGTTCGGCTGAAGGAAGAAGAAATTCGGGAACACCACAGTGTGATGGGATTATTAAAAGTTATACAACATGGACCTGGCATGGTGAGTTATTAGACACATTGACAACATCTAATGTGTCTGCACCAGAGTTGGAAACAGAAATTGATGACAGACTTGAAGACATGATTAAAGATGTTGGTCCGGATACCTTTTTAAAAGCACATGTATATGACACGTTGCTTAGAGTGCGGAGACACCTTTGTACAAAGGGTGCTCTAACTTCACTCGCATGTCTGCGGTGTTAAAATTGGTTCATCTGAAGGCATCAAATGGGTGGACTGACAAAAGCTTTACTCAGTTACTAGAGTTGTTGAGTGAAATGCTTCCAGAAGGTAACACATTGCCAACCCGCAATTATGCTAAGAAGATTCTTTGTCCAATGGGTATGGAGTATAAAAAAATTCATGCATGCCCAAATGACTGCATCTTATACAGAAAAGAATTTGAAGCGATGCACAAGTGTCCTAGGTGTGGCCTATCTCGTTACAAAAAAAAGAAGGAGGGTTGTGATAGTGAAGAAGGAACAAAGCATGGTGCTGCTGCGAAGGTGGTATGGTATCTTCCAATAATTCCAAGATTCAAGCGACTGTTTGCAAACGCCAATGACGCTAAGAATCTCAGATGGCATGCAGATGAAAGGTCAAATGATGAAAAGCTTCGACATGTGGCTGATTCCTTGCAGTGGAGGAAGATTGATGTAGAGTTCCCCTCATTTGGTTGTGAATCAAGAAACCTCCGCCTTGGTCTGGCTTCAGATGGAATGAATCCGTATGGTAACTTAACCAGTACTCATAGTTCGTGGCCTGTTTTGTTGATAATTTACAACTTACCTCCATCATTGTGCATGAAGCGAAAGTATATGATGTTGTCTATGTTGATCTCGGGCCCAAAACAGCCAGGAAATGACATTGATGTTTATCTTTCTCCCTTGGTTGAAGACTTAAGATTATTATGGGATGAAGGTGTTGAAGTGTTTGACGGATTTGCTAAAGAAACCTTCAAGTTACATGCCATGTTGTTTTGTACTATCAATGACTTCCCAGCCTATGGAAACTTGTCTGGTTATAGCGTTAAGGGACATAAAGTTTGTCCCATATGTGAAGAAGGGACGTCTTTTCAACAATTGCAACATGGAAGAAAGACAGTGTATCTTGGTCATAGGAGATTTCTAAGACAGTATCACCCATATCGTAAATTGAAAAGGGCATTTAATGGTCATCCGGAGAATGAGGAAGCACCTACACCCTTAACCGGTGTACAAGTTTTTGAGCGGGTGAAAGACATCAACATTGGGTTCGGAAAGATTTCAAAGAAAACGACTGTTCCAAATCCATGGAAGAAACGATCTATATTCTTTGATCTCCCATACTGGTCCAAGCTTGATGTTAGACATTGTTTAGATGTTATGCATGTTGAGAAGAATGTTTGTGACAGTTTGATAGGAACTTTGTTGAACATTAAAGGTAAGACAAAAGATGGTTTGAATGCTCGGTTGGATATGGTTGAGATGCAAATTCGAGATCAATTAAAGCCATGTGTTGTAGGTAACCGCACATACCTCCCCCCGGCAGCTTACACATTAAGTAAAAAAGAGAGAACCAGTTTTTGTCAATGTTTACACGGAATAAAAGTGCCACAAGGATACTGTTCAAATGTCAAGAGCCTTGTTTCAATGAAAGATTTGAAATTAGTAGGATTAAAATCCCATGATTGTCATGTGTTGATGCAACAATTCCTTCCTGTGGCAATCCGTGGCATATTGCCTAAAAATGTCAGAAATGCCATTACCCGATTGTGTCGGTTATTCAAACAAATCTGTTCCAAAGTTATTGACCCTAACATGCTAGATGACATGGAAGCTGAGTCTGCTATTATATTATGTGAATTGGAAATGTTTTTTCCTCCATCATTTTTTGACATTATGGTACACTTGATTGTCCATCTTGTCCGAGAGATTAGATTATGTGGGCCCGTATACTTAAGATGGATGTACCCCGTCGAACGTTACATGAAAATCTTAAAAGGGTTTGTCAAGAATCAGTGTCATCCTGAAGGGTCAATAATTGAAAGGTACATTGCTGAAGAAGCGGTTGAGTTTTGTTCAGAATATATGTCTACTACATTTCCTGTCGGGGTTCCTAGGCCATGTCCTGAGGGTAGACGTTTTGGGCAATGCATCCGAGGTGGACAATGCGTGGAAAAACCTTGGGATTTAGTTCAGCGAGCTGACTTGTATGTTTTGAACAACACTGAAGAAGTTCAACCATACTTGGCTGCTCACAAGGCCATTGTAAGGAAGCAAAACCCAAGACAATCAGAGAAGTGGTTGTTGAAAGAACATAATAATACTTTCGAAGTGGTTCAAAAATGAAATCTTAAGTGATGATTCAGTTTCAGAGACCTTAAAATGGCTTGCATGTGCCCTTAAAAAAGATGTTATTGTATGTAATGGGTACTATATAAATAATTGTACATTCTACACAAAGTCACTGGATGATAGAAGTGTGGTACAAAATAGTGGGGTTATGGTAGAAGCTGAGTCTATGCATTTCTCCACCTCCAAAGACAACAATCCGTTGTTGGGCTGCATGCCATATTATGGAATCATTGAGGAAATTTGGGAGGTTGTATATTGTAAATTTCATGTGCCCCTTTTTAAATGTAAATGGGTTGATAATAGGACAGGGGTGCACGTTGATGATTCAGGTCAAACCCTTGTTGACTTTAGTAGGGTTGGTTATCAGGATGAACCTTTCATAATGGCACAACAGGCTAAACAAGTTTTCTATGTCAAAGATCCTGCAAATGATATGTTATCTGTCGTATTGCACGGGAAAAATAGCGAACTTGAACTTGACAATGTGGACATTGATCCCATTCATGGAATTTCATCTCATATCCCAGTTATGTCTGACGAAATTGATGTCGATGATGTACACGCAGTTCGTCATGATCATAATGAAGGAATATATATTTGACCATTTAAGGTGCTAATAACATTATTGTGTATATAATAGTTGTACAATTTCACTATTTTTCTTGATGTTTATTTGATGTTCATCTAGTTATTGACTTGTAATTGATTTTTATACAGGCACATGGCTGATCAGTCACCAGACCCTAACAGAGTATATAGGAAAACCACACGGCTTAAGGAATTAACCGTTAGACGTGGCAAAGGTCAACAGACTCACGTCGATATAGATGTTCACACGGGCATTGCTAGTGGTGATAATGGGTCCATATTCAGGAGTTATTTGGGGTTCCTTGTCCGTGAGCACATATCTATCCTTACCCCTACTTGGGATGATGTTCCAATGACTCAAAGGAACATGCTATGGCAGAATCTTCTGGTAATTTGTTTGTCATAATTATTTCGTATCATCCTGTAGTATTGTATTGGTAAATAATAACAACTAATTGTGATAATTATTCTTTTCTATAGGTCACTTTCGATATTCCTAATGTGGAGTCCCTGAGGGTGAAGGTCATGTCAACCATGGCTACCATGTTTAGGCAATGGAAGTCACAACTGACCCGACTCATATATAATAAAGAAGATGGAAATATTCCTATGCCTAATTATAGGGGCATAGATGAAGATACATGGCAGAAATTTGTTTAGGTACGTTTGTCTCCTGAGTGGCAGGTAAGTAAAATGTTGAAATAGAAGTCTCCCTTCAGCCCTAGTATCTATATTTTGTAGCACTGAATAATTAATACATGTGTACTTTATATAACAGGCAAAGAGGAATAAGGCAAAAGAGGTTCAAGCAAAAAATGATTACCCCCATATTTTGTCTCGAGGGGGTTATAAAGTATTGGAGGAAAAGATATTGCATCAGAAGCAAAGGATGAGGGAAGAAGCAGCTGCAGCCGATCCTTCCTTATCTTTTGAGGGTCCCCCATCACCACCAAAAAGGCATGAAAAATGGAAGTTAGCTAGGATCAAGAAGTCAGGGGACTTTACATCATCATCTTCCAAGACTATTCTTTGAAAAAATTGTAAGTTAAACTTTGTTCTGAATTTATTATAATAAATTTTCATCTACATTTTTAGTGTTTCAATTAGAATAACAACTTACAACTATTCCTTATTTGCAGGATTCCCTGGTTGAGCAGAGTAGTCAGGGATCATTTCTGCCACAGGGAAGGGATGACATACTTTTGTCTGCCATTGGCAAACCCGAACACCCAGGGCGTGTTCGTGGTGTCGGTCAAGGTGTGGGACTTGTTTCATACTTTGGGAAATCTGCACATCCTCGCCCTTTTGACTCTGTACTCACCCAACAAGCAATAGACTCATTGAGGCAAAGTATCACTGAAGAGGTTACCGCCAATTTGAGGGAGCAAATAACACAAGAGATAGCTGCAAAATTTTCCCAGACCATGATGCAGCAATTAGCCCTACAAGGTCATTATAGTGGTGCAAGTACAGCGGAGGTGAGGCAGACTGTTAATGTAAGCACGAAATTAAGTTGTTCACCAGAAGCCGGCACCCCTGAAGAAGGTTGTCAATGTGGGTTGTATGTTGAAGAAAACTCAATCAGATTAGTGGCCATTGGAAGAGTTGTCGGTGGTGGAGCAACCATACATGGTAAGCCCATGCAAGATGATGAGGTTAGGGTCACCGTTGACGAGGCACATGACCCTGGTGCTCCACTACCCTTGCCTACTGTAGAGGTGCAGCTGGTAGGAGAAGCTGTTGGCACTTTCATTGCATGGCCAAAACATCTTGTTAAGAAATTGGGTGAAAAGGTGTGTATTGTTTTTATATTTATTATTAACTTATAATATATTGATCATGTTTCTAACACCTTATTTTATTAGATCAAATCCCCCAAAGAAGAAACTTACACCAGAAACCCCGACCACAAAGAATGACCAATTGATGATCCTCTACAATCCTTATTAGATTTGTCTAATAAGATTAGGAGCAAAAGTTTGGAGCTGTATTGGGATAAAAAAATATTTGGTAGATAAAATGACATGCCTCTGTACATTCACATGTCATATTGCATGGAGATGTATTCAGGCGAGGACGAAATTTAACTCACATGCAATTTTGGATCATGTAAGTGTTTTAACTACTAAATTAATTATCGGTCAGTTATTTATTACATTTTCTAACATTAACTTCAATATGATTCAGGTATTTAAATAATATATCAATTGAAATGGGCAACGACAATGTCTATGGATTCATTGAACCACAATCCATATTGGGTTTGATAATTCAGCGGCCAAGTCATACATCATGGACTGGATTGGCCAATCGAGGAAGAGGATCTACCTTGCACCATACCTTCACAAGTAAGTATATTTTATATTGATAGAATTAAAATTTAAACAAAAAGTATAAACAATGATTTATCTCCATTGTAGTGGCCATTGGAAACTGATTGTTCTTTGCCCGATGGATCATCTGGCGGTGTTTTTTTGTTCCTTGCACAAACCTCTCCCCCCGAAGCTGAAGAAAGTTATTGAAGGGTACGTGTTATTTAATTGTTATCTTTCGTTTGAATTAAATTCAATTGTTATAGTGTGACATTAATGTGTACTTTAATTTAAACAGTATTCATGTTGCACATCATATGCTCACGAGCAATAGCCGTGCCAGACCAAGACTTGATTTTGTAATACCAAAGGTAAAAATGTTTCTCTTAGGAAAATTAAAATCTTTATGTATTGTTCTAAAACAAATAAGGTCTTTAAAGATATTAATCATTCAATTCTTTGTAGGCTAATAAACAAACCCTCCGACCAATGATGTGGATTGTATGTGATGCAGTGGATGGAAAGCATAATTCGGATGGGGATAACAGACCATTGGATAGAGGTACACACTATTTACCAACTGTGTATTGTTAAATTCATTAATGATACGTACTTGCTAATAATTATTTACTATTTTTCAGACCTTCAGTGACTCAATGTCATTTGCTGAAGAAGCAATTGACTACACTCGCAAGCAATGGGCAACATTTTTACTATATTGTTGTAAGAACCAAAGTATTGAAGAGTTTTCTGAAGGTGACAATTAGAAGCTCATGTTCATTCATTTATATTACATTCTTGCTTTATATTAGCTTATTTAGGTAAAATTTTTTGGAATATTAGTTAATTAAAGTTAATTTCTGTTACTAGATACAATTGTGTTACTTACAATTGTTTTTAAGTTAAAGTAAGAGATTAGATTTATAAACCATGTTATTATTTGTAAATTGTTATCAAATTGAGAAATGTATATGAATGGATTGGTTGTATGGATTGTCTGATTAATAAACAGGTACAAAAATTATGGAAAACCGTTGAAATAAACAAAATATTTAAAAAAAAAATAAGCAGACTACGACGGTTTTAACTATAACCGTCGTAGTCTGTTTATTTTCACTAGCAGACTACGACGATTCTCACCAAAACCGTCGTAGTCTGTTAAGCAGACTACGACGGTTCTCTCTAAAACCGTCGTAGTCTGATATATGTAAAATAGTTTTGTAACTAGCAGACTACGACGGTTAGATGTTGAACCGTCGTGGTCTGATAACCACACACTACGACGATTTTAGTGAACCGTCGTAGTCTGCGAAAACAGACTACGACGGCTGGATCTACTACGGTTCGTGAACCGTCGTAGTCTGTGTAATATGCACTTGTGTCACATATGCAAATGAATGGCATTCGTTAACGGAAACAAAGAAAAGTTATCTGATGATAATTAAAGTCATCAAAGGTAGACATTTGATCATAAGGTGATTCCATAAATCAACATATAGAGTTAAACACATGACTAATGAACTAACCAGATAAAAGTGCCCACAAATGAAGTCAGTAGCACAATAGACGAAGTTAGCATATAAGCAGATGAAGCTAAAGACAAATTAATTATTATGAAATGCAAATCAAGCTAAAAGCTAGCTATCAATTCTATTAACTAAATTTACACACTTAGACTCTTGTCACTTTGCTATTTTATGTGCAAACTAAAAAGTCTTTATTAGAGCACATGTTCAAAACTAAAAGTCAACCTAGTACTTGTGAAAGAAATTACGGAAAGCAAAAGGATGATTCTAACATAGAAATTTGTAGCAGAAAGAAGATAAATTTTTCTAAATCTCTGAACCATCATATCGAACAGCTCTTCAACCCTGATGTTGACATGTGTAAAATACAAGTATACAAGAAGGAGGGTTGAATTGTATTGATTAATTAAAACTTGTTCAGATTTTGCGTCTGTATAAATATGTTTGATCAGACACAAACTTAAACTTTATCTTTCAAAGATCAATTTTAAGTTAAGAATTTAGTTTAAGTTGTTATCCCCAGTTAGTAAGCAGATAAGAAATAATTAAAGCAATAATATTTTATACTGGTTCGTATATTCAAGACTATGTCTAGTTACCCAGCAACTTGCTGAGGTTCCACTAAGAGTATTCTTTGAACCAAGCCACTCCTGGCTAAAATACAGATATTTTTTTAACACAACCCTCTTAGGCTAAAGCGATATTCTTTGACCCCAGCCTCTGCAGCCTAATCCCAGGTATTCTTTGAACACAGCCTCTACAGGCTAACCAAGGTATTCTTTCAACACTTAGCCTCCTCAGGCTAAAAACAGGTATTCTTTGGACCTCAGCCTCCTCAGGCTACACTTAAGGTATTCTTTAGACACTTAGCCTTCTCAGGCTACAGATTACCACAACAGTGGTTTAAAATTAAGAATAGAATATAACCTCTACGCAGAGAGGAATTTTACAATGAAAATTCTATTCTAAGTTTGTGGCGAGCAAACTTGTATTTTGAGAGCTTGAGCGAGTAGATAAATATAGTCTTGATCAGAGTAGTTCGCCAACTTGAACTCGCAGAGATGAAGTCCTTTTATAGGCATTCTGTGAAGTATCCGTTAGACTGTAGAAGTGAACGTTAGTCCCTAACTTTGGTACTTTCACATCTGGCAGAGTGAGCAATCAGAACATTTAATGTAAAGTCAGCGGATGTCAGCGTGAGATCGGACTTTGAATTGATATGCTCGAGATTTCACTAAAAACGTACAACTGCTTTTCGTGTTGCAAAGGTTTATTTTGAAATCTCTTTCCACCTTTAGAAGCTTCTGAGTAACAAATTGATTTGAAACGAATGCACGTGTTACTCAACGTCTTGAACTTCATTAAACAGATAGACGAATGAACAAATAGGTGAGTTGTGTGTTGAATTCATTCATCTGTCTTCTACCTTCATCTTCAACTTCAATCTTCAAAACTTCAGTTCTTGAGCAAATGACTTGAAGTTGGAACTAGCTTTCTGTTTGGACTATGAAGGTTCTTTGTCTGATGAGATTGCCTTTAAGCACAATGACTTGAACCTTTCATCTGTTGGCATCGGTTTTTTGATGGTGCATCTTTCGTCTATCCAGATAATGATCCGTCTGACCATTGTTCCTTTTGTGTCTGTTGATAAATCCGTCTGTCTTATAATTATCAAAATTAAGATGCTAAGTCATTTTGACTCAACAACATGTTCATGCTTGCATTTAATGGAAATGATCGTCGCATGCTTAAAGATATATGTTGAAGGAGAATCTACACTTCACTCATTCTAACGACTACATCATAGTTCCCTTCTATAAAAGGACTTAAATTTGAAGATTACAAGTTGGTGAACACGTTGAATCAATAGAAGAACTTCTAGTTCTTTGAATTAAATTGTCCTGTAATAAACTTTTGTGAGCTTTCTTTTGTAAAATCCTTCTTTGTATAGAGGTTGATCATTATGTGAGCTGTATTAGTAAATCTCCCTCCCTCTTTCTATGTAGACAATAATCTCAAAAGAGAATCAAACTCTTTTTTCTTCACCTTTGGGGTGTCTAACTTGTAGAAGGAGAGGTTGTTGTCAAATAATATATGGGTCTATCGTGGAGAGGTTGTTGCCAAAGAATATTTGGTATCAACTTAAAGAGGCTTGTGATTAAAGAACACCTGAGTTTGACAAGAATGGCTAGGTAAAAGAATAATTATTGTCCTTTCACTCAATAATAGTGAAATCTTAGGAGATTATTAAAAAACTAGATGTAGTCTCACGAAGACAAATTAGTATAAAAGTCCTTGCGTCAATGTTTTATCCTTTCTCTCCTTTTTCCATTGATTTATTGTTTTAAGATCATATTCATTTGAACTACAACTAACAAGGATTAAACTGATTTTAACACTCTCATTATATTTTCATCGTCTATGCAAAACCTATTTTCGTCTATGTCTAAACCCATCAGACAAAGTGTGTAAATTCCACTTTCAAAATCCTTGCGAAAATCCAATAACTAAAAAGAAACTCTTAAGAAAAACATATTTCAACCCTCTTTATGTGTTCTTTTATTTACACCTACCAATTTAAGTATTATAATTTTTTAAAAATATAATTACTTAAATGGAGAATATTATTTTAATATTATTTAAATTAAATTAATATTATTTCCAAAGAGGAATCAAATATACAAGCTGAGGCAAAATTTACTACTCTCAATTACTTGAATATAATATTTTAAATTTGGACTTCGGAAATTAACCCCTCCGGAGACAACAATTTATTAAAAGTCGATACATTAACTATATGATGAAACCCTTCAATCCATTTGTACATACAAAACACTAACATTAGTTAACTAAGTACTAAAATGTTTGATTGCATTTATTAAGTCTTTTATAACATAAAAGTTGTGCCACCCATGCAACCAACTTTTCTCATTTGTTCATTTTGAGACACGTGATCCACACGGTACTTGATTCGTTTCTTCTTTCTTGCATTGAAGCAAGCTACAACAAACAACACAAAATGCATCGCCATCGAGAGCTAGTATGAGAAGTTGGCAAGAGTCATCGAGAACCACCACTACAACTACACATAGGAAAAATCATTGCCATTACAAAGCTCACCACAAAAACTTCCTTTTCTGCCTTTTTAACTTTCTCAAGGTAAGGGGAATTCTTCCATGTGGACTCAACCGTGGTAATGTCCAGGAGACTCGATGATAAGGGTTTCTTTGCCATCCCCTTGTTGTGTTCATGTTTGTATACCGATGTTTATGGTGTTTTGTGGTGAAAATCAATTTTGAGGCTTGGTTATTTTGAGGTTTGTAAATTGAGTATTTAAAATAGTTATTTGGATGTAATAGATAAAACGAAAATTCTTACCTTTGATGTGGAACATTTTCAGAACATTGATGTAGAAGAATGAGTATATTGTGTTTGAAATGCATTATGCTAGAATATGTTTCATGAAATTTATAGATATGATAAATTGTGCATGTTGAGTTAGGGAGTGACTTTGATTAGTGTCATAGGCCTTAAACTATATTTAATGAACATAGAATGTACATATTGTATGGTTGGTTGAAGATGAATAATGCCATTACTCTTGAATGCATGATGTAATTTGGATTGATTTTTAGAATCCTTGAGGCACTGGTGAGGCTTCAATATGTTTTATTTCAATGGAACTTAATGATGTATGTGCAAGTGTGAGCTATTGGAAATGAAAATTTCATTAGTTGAGCGAATCAAAATTTAAACTAGAATTGAATTCAAGCTCAAATTGAATAAAAAGATTGGGAAAGTAGAATTTGCCATTAGGATCCACAAATTTAAGAAATTTAATAAGATCAGATGTGTAATCAAAACATCCCATTGAATTAAAAGACATTTTAGGTTCCATTGAGATGAAATGGTATGCAAGGAAGTCTTTGAATTTTCATATTGAGCATGACATGATACAGAGACAACAAAAGACTTTCTGAGAGATCACATTAAACGTGGAGTTGATTTCCATTGAGCATAGAGTGATTGATAGATAACAGAGTCTCTCCAGAAATCCATGCTAAACATGGCCTAATAGGCGTGTTGAATGGAAATAAGTAACTTTGGGAACTCATGCTATGTCACACTAAGTACCACTTCATATAGGGAATGGGTAGACTCTATAGAGGCTCATTCTAAGTGTGAAAATGAACCCAAGTGAAATTCAATTATGGAGGTGTTTAGCTTCTTTAAAAAAAAAATCATTTTTAGTTTTCATAAGGTGGGTTGGTCGCCAAGTTTGCTAAGTGGATTAGTGAAATGTGTGTGTGTATGCGTGTGTGTGTGCGCGTGTGCGTGTGCGTGTGCGTGTAAATGTTATAATACTTTGCATTAGAATGTGTTGATGGTTTGTTTGAGTTTTTAAATGGCTAAAAATAGCCAAAACTAGAAGAAAATGTGCAGAGGAATACATCTCGCGCGAGTTAAGACTTGACTCGCATGAATTGGAGCTCTAGGGGTGGACCATTTGTCTCTGTCAACTCAGCTCGCGCGACTTGCCTATGAGCTCGCGTGAGTTGACATAACTTCTAACCCAAGTTTTCTCTCTGTAACCTCAACTCGTGTGACTCGTTACACACCTTGTGTGAGTTGGCCTTGCTTGAAGACCTTGTTTGCTTTCTTGAACCTTAACTCACACGACTTACTAATAAGCTCACGCGAGTTGGGTTCGTGAATAGCCCAAGTCCATGAAGAAGACTATATATTCATCTTTTACTATCAACAAATTATCTTTTTCTGCCTAGGAATTAGAATAACTCTCAATTTAGGCGATATTCAAAGTTCAACCCTAAGCCTAAGGGAGGAGACACAAGGTTCATTTGACTTCTTTAGAATTTAATCACCTATGTATTCCCTTCTCATTATTTTTGTGTTGTTCCTCCTATTAGTATGAACTAAATCCCATTTTGATTGGGAGAACTATGTAACCCTGATTATTTCTAATATAATTCTCGATGTTATTCAGTATAAGATTGAACGTTTATTTCTTCTATGCTTAATGTTATTTGTTAACCGGCCATTAATGAATTGTTAGTAAACCTATAGGAACTTTGAGAAAAGAAACTTAGGTGGTACTGGAGAAAATAAGTCATTACCGAGCTCGAGTCCTAGAGATAGGAGTAGATGGTAGTGTGGACATAGCCTGACAGTTATCACTGGATTCACAAAACTAAAACCCTAATTAATTTAGTTTAATTTAAGAGATTAATTAATCGGGTTAATTTAGGCGGCGTAGGTAATCTTGAGAGGGACGGTTACGAGGGTAGGAATCCAATCCAACTAAGATTATAATTTAAATAAGAAAGAGAAGAATATTAAGGTAATTAGTAGTGAAGTCGGGACCCTAATCATTTCTTTAATAATTTACATTTTCTTTTAATAATTGTTTTCTCATCAAATTCCCAAAATCTTCTTCAAATAATAGAATTAAATATAATAAATCAAAATTTCTTATCCTCGTAGGATTGACATCCCTGTTCTTAAATACTTATTACTTGGCGATTGTGGTATATGATAACTTATAAAAGTGAGTTATTTTTATATGATTTTTACTATATAAATTGTCTATTAAACAACCTTAAGCAACCTAGACAACCACTAATTGCTTTTAATTCATAATATTTTGTATTAGGACTTGTTGATGGTTTATTTAAGTTTTTCAGGGTTAAAAATAGTTAAAAATAGAAGAAAACATGCTAATTATTACATTTCTCGCGAGTAAGAACTTAACTCGCGCGAATTGGAGCATCATTGAAGAATTAATGCTCACTATAACTTTAACTCACAGGACATTCTACACAACTCACATGAGTTGGATTGATTTGCACAACATGTTTGCTCTCTGGAACCTGAACTCGCGCGACTTGGTAATTACCTCATGCGAGTTAGGCTTGCGAAAACCCCAAATCCACCAATTAAGGCTATAAATATAACTTTTTTCATTGTCAGCAGAGACTTTTACCGGTCGACTTTTGATCTAATCTTTTGACCACTCTAGAAACCCTAAACGGCTCAACTGATTCACCTCCGGTTCATACAAGACAGAGATCTGAACCGCAAGCAATGACAAAGGAGACACAATGATCATTCAACTTCCATTGGAATCGATATTCTATGTATTCTCTTTCAAATTACTTTTGTGTTGTTTTCCTTTCTAATATGAACTAACTCTCTCTATGATTGTGAGAACGATGTAAACCTAATTTATTCCCTAATATAATTCTCGATGTTATTCAATATATGTTTGGGCGTTTGTTTCTTCTATGCTTAATGTTATTCGTTAACTGATCACTAATGAATTGATAGTAAACCTAGGGGAACTTTGAGAAAAGAAACTTAGGTGGTATTGGAGAAATAGACCGTTATTACGCTAGAATCCTAGAGATAGGAGTAGGTAATAATGTGGACGTAATCTAATGTTACCGTTGGATTCATAGATCTAAAACCCTAATTGACTTAATATTAAATTAAGAGATTAATCTAGTTAATCTAAGCAGCGTGAGTGATCCTGAGAGGGACGGTCACAAGGGTAAATATTTAATCCAACCAATAGATTATATTTGAATAACAAAGAAAAGAGTATTAAGGGGAATTAGTGGTGAAATTGGAATATTACTCCGCTTTCTTTATTATTGAATTCTATTTTCTTAATTCTTGTTTTCACAATAACCAATGCTCTTTCCCTCTGAAAAATAAGATTTAAAATAAGAATAAAAATTCCTAATTACTTATGATCGTGGGATCGACAACCCCTATTTATAAATACTTATTACTTGACGACTGACGTATACTTGTCATAGCTATCAGGGCGGGTTGCGACTTTACCATTGCTTCCGCCACACATCAGTATACTTGTCGTAGCTAGCAGGGTGCATACTCACATCCTGCACGCATCATATATCCATAATCTATATTCTCAATCTTATTAAGAAGAATGGTAAAGGGGATTGAATGATGGTCTCCAAGAGCTTCCAACAACTAGAAAATTCAACTGTTTGGCATTTAATTTTCCAGGCATCATCTACTGTCACAGAGTAATGAAATATTTTTGTATTTTTCTTCTAAGAAGCTACCCATGGCCTTGGTTCATACTTTGAAAAATGAGGCTCAATACTCAAAGCAAGAACTTCCAACTTAAGATAGGACAAAATTCTTCCAAGACCTTCGAGGTTTTTCATGCCCAACAAATTCAGGGTAACAACTTTAGAATGTCTCTATATTTCAAAACCATGTTTAGCTTCAAACAGATATATCTTTTCATTCCAAATATGGTGCAAATACATGGGATGAGGTGTTGCTAGCACTCTAAACCCGAGAGATTTTTTGAAATTGTAGGGTACTTGAAAATTGGCTAAAAGATAATGGTCTTCTTGTAGAAAGAGTTACTTTATGAGCTAGTTAGTGTTATTGATTTTTTCTTTGATGGATATCTAATATGCGGGCGAGAAATATGATAACTCGCAAAAGTGGGCTATTTTTATACTCTTTTTATATCATAAATTATCCTTTTATACTCTTAAGCCACCTAAAATAACTCTAGATTACTCTTTATTCATAATAATTCGTGTTAGAATTTGTTGATGATGTGTTAAGTGTTTCAAGGTGAAAAAATAGCCAAAAACAGGTGAAAAACGTGTCCAGAAAGCCATCTCTTGTGAGTTGGAACACAACTTGCGCGAATTGGAGCTCCAGTAAAGAAAAAAAGCTCTCTAGAACCTCATCTCGTGCTCATCACTCCACATCTCGCGCGAGAACCCCTTTCTTCAATAGCAAGTTAACTCTCTGACACCTCATTTCGCGCTTACCTTGCGCTCAACAACATCATCTCGCACGAGGTGGTGTAACTTCAAGAAGAAGTTAACTCTCTGACACCTCATCTCGCGTTCATCTCACGCCCAACTACCTCATCTCGCGTGAAGTGACTTGGATTACAACACACGTTTCCTCTCTGAAACATGAACTTGCGTGAATTACTTAATATCTCCTGCGAGTTGGACCACAACAGGCCCAAGTCCAAAGTTTTAAAAGGATATAAAACACATTGTTTGACAATCAGCGGAGTTTCGCAGTTCGAGTTTTAGACCTAATTCTCAGTCTCCCGACGACTTAACCTAGATGAAGGCTGTACTTCGGCTGAGGACTACTCCAGTTTATGGACGATGACGAAATTCAACCGCAAGCAAGAATAATAGGAGATTCTATAGTTCACTATGTACTCTCTTTCAATTACTACTTGTACTGTTTTCTTTTCCATCATGAACTAACTCCCCCTTTGATTGGGAGAACGATGTAACCCTAATTATCTTCTTTATATGATTCTTGATATTATACAATATATGTTTGAGTGTTTGTTCTTCGTGCTTAAAGCTATTTATTAATTGACGACTAATAAATTGAGAAGTAAACCTAGGTTAACTTTGACAAAGTATGCCTAGTAGTACTAAAGAATTAAACCATTATTACACTAGGGTTCAAGAGATGGGAGTATATAGTAATGCGGACTACACCTAAGTTTGCCCCTGGATTCATAGATTTAATTCCTTAATTAACTTAGGTAAAGCTTTGGGACATTGAACATCATCTAATTAATTAAGTGACGTGAGTGATCCTGAGAGGGACGGTCACAAGGGTAGGAATCTCATCCGACCATGATTATACATAAATAACATAAGAGAAAAGTATAAAGAGGAATTAGTGGTGAAATCGGGATCCCAATCACTTTTCTTTCTTGGTCTAAATTCTTGCTCATTGCTCTCTGCTATATAATTTAAATCGATCTTTAAATCAAAAACTTGTTTTCATACTCTTTTGGGAAATTAATAAAGTGAACAAAGATACGGTTTCTGAATTGCTTGTCCTCGTGGCTAGTATACCATAAATGTCAAGTAATAAGTAAATTAAATTATATTAATTATAAGACTCAAGGATGGTTGTAAATTGGTTGATTGGTTTGCAAGTAACTGAAATGTAAAAAATAAGTTTTAATTCAAATTAATTAAAGTGATTGGGATCCCGATTTCAACACTAATTCTCCCAATACACTTTCCTTGTTATTCAAATTATATTACTGGATGGATCAAATTCCTGTTCTAGTAATCATCCCTCTCAGGATCGATTACGTCGTCTAGATTGACCCGATTAAGTAATCTCTTAAGTTAAACTAAGCCAATTAAGGTTTATGATATGTGAATTAAAGATAACTGTGAGGTTATGTGTTCACACTACCTTCTAGTCTTATCTCTAAGACTCTAGCTTAGTAATTGTTATTTCTCCAATATCACCCAAGTTTCTTTTCTAAAAGTTCCCTTAGGTTTAAGTTCCATTCATTAGTGGTCAACTAATAAAAAACATTAAATTTAGAAGAAAGAACTCGTAATCATATAAATGAATAACATCGAGAATTATATTAGAATAAATTAGGGCTATATTTTTCTACCAATCAAAGAGGGATTTTGTTGGTCCCTATATGAATTTAGGGGGGGTGAATAGATTCAAGTTCCCTTATTCAATTTTACCTTTTCTCACTTTTTCCCGATTCAATTTTATTTTGAATTACAAGAATGTATCAGAGATATAAACAACGGAAAAACAAGGGAAAATTGTAAAGCAAGAAAACAATGAATTAAAAGAGATAAGATAGAGAAGAGAGTTTAGACAGAGATTTATACTGGTTCAGCTTTCGGCCTACATCCAGTCCCAACCCAACAATCTGTTGCGATCGGTTTTCCACTATAATGATTCTGTGTTCAATACAATCACACTGCACAAACACAAAAATAAATCAAATACTCAAAACTATATGTTCTTCACCTAAGAACATATCTTGATCCTTGATCCCTTCAAGAATCAACCTTTGAGAGTACCTCTCTCAAAAACTCATCAACTCTTCCAAGAGAATACCTTTCTCTTTAGAGTTAAAACCAAAAAGATTACAAAAGATAAAGATCAGATAGGATTACACATATTGTGTATGCCCTGATCAACAATATCATCCAAACAATTCAATCTTTTCACAAAGCTTTCATCTCAAGAGAAATCTTTGAAACTTTGAAGAGATTTCTTGTAGAAACTAGTGTTTTTCTCTTCCTTTCTTTCTTTGAAAACTCAAAAAGATCTCTCTCTTCGAAACAATTCAAAGAGTTTTCAATTTAAAGCAGTTTCAAAATCATTTGAGATGAAATTTGGTGTGTGGTAATCGACATCGGATTGTGGTAATCGATTACTCCAGAGAAATTTGTCTTCCCTTGTTCCTTCAAGCACGAAGTAATCGATTACTATGGAGTGGTAATCGATTACTCCAGAGCAGTTTGGATTCCCTTGTTTTCTGAAACTGTTGGTAATCGATTACAGTTCGTGGTAATCGATTACTTCAGCTAAAAACCTTTTAAAACTAAAGTTTTTGATTCCTTTCAACCAAAATGGGGTTCCAAAGCTTCTCTAGCTCAAATCACAAGTGTAAAAACAAATTTTCAATGAAACGGTTGAATAAAAACCACACTCAAAGCCTAAACTAAAACAATCAATACATTTTAAACTCCTATATACAATCTATCATAAAGATCAAAAGTACAAGTATATCAAAACTAAAACTAGGGATGGCTTCTTCAGCTTCAAGTCTAACAGATTTAGTTCATGATAATCAAGAGCACATTGTATGAATAATTAAAAGGAGAAGAATACATAGACAATCGATTTACTAAAAGGGAATGAAGAATCTGAGTTGTCCCTTACTCCTCGCTCTCTTCTATGCCTGATGTCATTCTCTGGATTTTACTCTTTATCTCTATATTTACTATCTCTGCTAATTGTGAATAAGATCTTTCTTTTTATAATTATGTCTGTTGGGCTTGGGTTTCACAAACTTAGCTTGCATTAGCTGGAATGTAAGTCGTGCAAGCTAAGTTTACAGAGGTCTTTCTTAGAAATGTTGAAGACTCAACTCACTCGAGTTGTAGGGCATAATGCATGAGTTGAGGTTACAGAGACAAACCTTGATATTCAAGAAAGGTTAGCTCGCGCGAGCTATATTGGCAGAGACATTTTAGGTTTCATTGGAGCTTTAGCTCGCACGAGCTATACTGTATGTCACGCGAGCTGTGTTCTTCTGCAGTTTCTCTTCCAAAATTAGTTGTTTTTAAGCCCTGAAACACTTAAACAAACCATCAACACGTATTATAACGTAATATTGCAATTCAACACATTTAACGATTATTCTGACTAACTTAACATTCATTATTGGACAAATTTACTTTAAAAAGCGAGTGTCGGTAACTTTCTTTCGCGAGTTATCAACACCCCAATTTGAATCTTTGTTTCTCCTCAAACAAAAGTAAAACCTGTTGTATCAGTAAGCTATGTTAAACATATTCTTCTGACATAGACTTTCATAAAAAACATATTTTTCGTCTATGTGAAGCATATGCTTCTCCCAAAGTATATTCTTTTTTATGAAGCATATACTTCTTTGGCTAAATGCTCTAGTTCTTCTAACACCACTAGAGCTTGTTATTCAAGAAAGGGTCTAAATGTATTGTCTATGCTAGGTGCATTGACACGATGTCGTACTCGTGCAAATTAATACAATTTAAATGCAGTATACTAGGAAGTGACTCCTAGGTCGTCTCTCAAGGACCATCAATTTATTTCTGTCAAAGACATGACACGAAGTGGGGGTGTTTTTGGGCTTAGGACGAATTAATAACAGCAATTGCAAGAGAATTAAAAATGCAGTTTAATATATGAATAAAAGGCACCAATCCGATCTCATGTTGGATCCAAACTTCCCTCATTGGTTCAACAAGTTAAAGCACACATCTATGCAGTGTATTGGAACCGAGATCTCTGCATTCCAATACTGAACTATCACTCTAAGATCTTAGAGTATTTTCATCGAACTCTCGGTGACCTTTAAACTCACACAATCGCATGAGAGCACACAACTTGGTTTTGAATCCTAAAATCAGTTCACTGCATTCGTTGTTTATCAACAACGCCAGAAATCAACAATCTCAATTCAAAACATCGATCGACATATTGAAATTGAAATTATGGAATCCAAGATGAGTACTAATTCAATTAGAAACCAAGAACCTAAGGAAATTTGGGATCCTTTTGAGATCGAATTGGTTTATAAAATTAGTTACACATAATTGAATTTAAACTTAACACAAATCAGAATTGCATGATAGAAATCAAAACAAAACAGAAAAGAACAACAACAAAATTAAAATGCTAAACTTAATGAAGAACAATTATATTGCTGGAAATTAAAGGTGCTGGAATTTAAATTGTTGGAAATTAAGTTATGGATCTTTATAACATTAAGGTGAAGGTGGCATAGCCATCCATATAGATCTTTATAATGCAAGAATTGAAAGAAAATAAAAAGGGGCCAATGGCAAACCCTAGCAGAGCAAGAAGAGATGAATGGAGCAAGAACTAGAAAATGTAGAAATTTCACTACGAATCAAGAATGAAATTCAAATTGAAAGTATAGAAGAATGGAAGTATATTAATGGACGAATTCAAACACAACAATAGCTAGAAAAACTGAAATGGAAATAGCTAAAACGAAACCCTAGCAGAGAAGGGAAGAAGAAAAGAAAATGGAGCCAAAAGGAAATGGAAATGCTGTAATGTGTGTAATGTGTGAAGTGCAGAATGTAGTGTGTCCAAAGAGCTCCCCCAACATCTGAATTTATACCCAATACATCAAGAGAAGTGGGGAGAAAAAGTCAAAGAAAGTGGGGAGAAAAATCATCAAAATCTGTCCAAAATTTCTCCCAAATCTGGTATGTCCCCTACTAAATCCAATGCGCATGTGATTGGGAATCCATTTTTACCCATTTTTTCTTCACTTGACAGTCCCCTTGCACATGTCAAATTGGGTGAGAGGTCCAGGGCTCAATTCCTAAGCAAAACATTACAAAGTGGATCAATTAAATGCAACTAAAAATTGGTCCAACTCGCATAGAATTCTGTCACTGGAACATGGTCTACTTTCAAGGCTAAATTCACCCCCGATTCAATCCGAATTGGATCTTCATGTCTCATGACTTTTGTAGCTCTATCTCTCTTGTTTAAGAGGAATTTAATCGCTCATCAATTGGACATCTGTGGAGGGAGTTATGCCTATTTTACTGAGACATGTCAAATCGTTAAATGCTGGAATTTCCAGAACAGTTCGTGTGCTGCATTCAAAGACATTTTCACACTAGATGCACTCCGACTGGGAATTTTATGTCTTCATAGAAGTTGTAGATCTTTGAGTCCTCTTTAATTTGACATAAAATTCAGCTCAATCAGAGGTCTGTAGTGAAAGTTATGCTCAGTTTTGTAAACCTTGTCAAATTTGGATAAAAATAACGAATTAGACCAAATTTATTATTTAAAGCCAAAATGAGTCTAAACTCATAAATACATTAAATCATACTAATTGACCACTAATAATGCTATTTTAGGATACAAATGATGCAGAGAAAGTAATCAAAATATTGACTTATCAAATTCCCCCACACTTATTCTTTTGCACTCCCGGGCAAAACTAAGTCCTAAGAAAACATGAACTTGGATAAAAGATCATCTGTCTAAGCTATTTCATATTTTTCAAAACAGGTATGAACACAACAATCGAGCATAATTAATCTTGAGATTACATGTCACAGTGTTGAACAATTCCTATTTCAGATAGGATTAATCGATATTGAATTAATCATGCATGTCAATCATCGATTGGTCTCACCAGAAGTGTGTGTATCTCTCAAACTCCCAAGTGTATCAGGCAAGTGTTTAGTCTCAGACCATTAAAATGAAAATTATTTTATCATAGACTTGCAATTATTCTAATTCTTTACCACTAACAATCACAGTCATGCATGATTCAAGAGGACTTGCAAAGGTTGTAGTGGGGCTAAGGATGAGGTTTTGATAAGTATGGTTCAGTGACTACTATTTCACAGATATTGAACAGAGCATCAACAGATTGCAAAAGATATAAGAACTACACAATAAACCTGTAAATTTTCCAATTCAACTACTGCTAAAGTATTCAACTTATTTTCACACTTATTCAGAATTTTTTTTTTTTTTTTTTTTTTTTTTTTTTTTTTTTTTGAAATACATTTATACAAGTGTGATGATTAAAATTTCACCAAATTGTATCATCTCCACAACTCTGGACCCAAATCGTATAAATCATTAATCAAGTATTCTACCCCCCCACACTTAATTTTCTGCACGTCCCGAGCAGAGACCCCCACACTTATCTGCTTACTATACCAAAAGATAAACAATTCAATTAATATCTGTAAAATCAGGGATAACATTGTTTTACTCTTAAGGCTTGTAATACAGGTAATGAAAGAAAATGTTTCAGGCTCAAAGGGGCTAGCAAGGGATATAAATGCAAGGTAGGCTATCTGGTCAAGTGGGGAAAATAGAAATGAATGCCTCAATCATAATCATGCATTATGTGATAAAATGCAGCTTTGAAAAGAACAAAAGCAAGTTATGAAAAACAACATTCACCAATGGCATATATCACACTGAAAGAAAGAGAATGGCATAAAGATGAATCCATTCAAAACAGGCTCAAATAACTCACAAAGTTCAAATCGCCAAGTACTTATCGAGATAATACAAAACCAATCCATACGTAATAATCCACAATCTATCGAGGAATATATCAACACCACAAAATAATCTAAAAATTAACTCGGCTACGATTTCGGTTCGATTCATATAATGCGAGATATACTAATAGTTAGACCAAAATCACAAAATATCCAAGTAAATAAAGCATGGAAATCCTAATTACTTTTATTTCTTCCTAATTACGAGAAGGTGGATAGATAAGAAATGGATAAATAAAATGGAAAAGAGTGAAGGGAGAAAAGAAAACTCCCTCGGCCGCTTAAAGCGGCAGTGCGTCCGCAAGAGTAACTATCTCCGCTCTCGCGGGTTGTTCCATGGAATTCTCATGATAGTGCTTTTTAAGCGCTGCTCGTTGACCATGAATGTATTCCCTGTTCGATCATCTTTCAGTTCAACCGCACCATAGGGAAAAACATTAGCAATCACAAATGGACCATCCCACCTAGATTTAAGTTTGCCGGCATAAGCTTAAGGCGAGAATTAAAGAGAAGAACTTTCGTCCAACAAAAACTCCCCGTGAAGAATTTGCCGATCATGGAAAGCTTTGGTTTTCTCTTTATAAATGCGCGAATTTTCATAAGCTTCCAATCTCAACTCCTCTAGCTCTTGGAGTTGCAGCTTCCTCTCTCTCTACTCCGATTGGTCCAAATCCATATTACATCGCTTGATCGCCCAATAAGCACGGTGCTCAAGTTCCACAGAAGGTGGCATGCTTTACCATACACCAGCTTAAACGGGTCATCCCAATCGGAGTCTTATAAGCAGATCCGGTAAGCCCATAAAGCGTCATCTAACCGCTTGCTCCAATCCTTCTTGTTGAACCGATCTTTTGTAGAATTAGCTTGATTTCCCTATTAGAAATCTCAGCTTGCCCATTAGTCTGGGGATGGTAAGCGGTGGCAACCTTATGGAGCACTCCATATTTTTTTAATAAAAGGTTCATGCTCCGGTTACAAAAATGTGTGCCCCGGTCACCGATGATGGCCCTGGGAATACCAAACCCGCAAAATATATGGGAGCGAACAAAATCTACTACAACAATGTTAGACCGTCACCCTAGTGGCTTTCGCCTCAACCCATTTAGAAACATAGTCAACAAAGCGGATATAAGTAAACCCAAATGAAACAGAAACGGTCCCATAAAATCAATGCCCCAAACATCAAAAACATCACAGAATAAAATGGGTTGCTGAGGCATCTCATACCTACGAGAAATATTTCCTATTTTCTGACACTTATCACAGGATTTGCAATAATCATAAGCATCATGAAATAAAGAAGGCCAAAATAATCCAGAGTCTAATACTTTCCTAGCAGTTCTTCTAGGTCCAAAATGACCACCACAAGCAAAAACATGACAAAATGAAAGAACAGATGCAAACTCATGCTCAGGCACACATCTCCTAATAATCTGGTCACTACAAAATTTCCACAGATAGGGGTCATCCCATACATAATGCTTAGAATCACTTTTAAGTTTCAATGCATGAGCCCTAGTGAAATCTTCAGGAATTAAACCAGCAACCAGATAATTTACAATGTCAGCATACCAAGGGGATGAGAATTTACCTTGCAGCTGTAAAAGCTGCTCATCTGGAAAGTCATCCGCAATGGGGGAGAGTGTGGCAGGTAGATGGATGCGACTGAGGTGATCAGCCACCAAGTTCTGAGCTCCACTTCTATCCTTGATTTCAATATCAAACTCTTGGAGTAGAAGCATCCATCTGATGAGTCTGGGTTTAGCATCTGCCTTCTTTAGAAGGAACTTCAAAGCTGCATGATCAGTGAAAACAACAATCTTTGCATTTAACAAATAAGACCGAAATTTATCCAATGCAAATACAATAGCTAAAAGCTCCTTTTCTGTAGTGGTATAGTTGGACTGTGCTGAGTCCAAGGTCTTAGAGGCATAGGAAATAACATGGGACGCTCTGTCTCGCCTCTGAGCTAGGACTGCACCAACTGCATAATTGGATGCGTCACACATCAATTCAAAGGGAAGGGTCCAATCTGGTGGTTGGATGATTGGAGCAGTAGTCAAGCACTTCTTCAATTGATCAAAAGCTGCCTTGCAAGAGTCACTGAAATCAAACTCCACATCATGCTGGAGTAGGTTGGTGAGTGGTTGGGCAATACGACTGAAATCTTGAATGAATCGTCGATAGAAACCTGCATGACCAAGAAAAGAGCGAACTTCCCGCACAGAGGTGGGGTAAGGCAAAGCAGAAATAACCTCTATCTTAGCAGGGTCTACCTCAATTCCTTTCTTAGATATCACATGCCCAAGTACAATGCCAGACTCAACCATAAAATGACATTTTTCATAATTTAAAACAAGGTTGTTTTCAATACATCTGTTTAAGACCTTTGCTAAACTACTCAGGCAATCATCAAAACAAGAGCCATAAACAGAGAAATCATCCATAAAAACTTCCATGCATTCCTCTAAAAAGTCAAAAAAGATACTTACCATGCACCTCTGAAAGGTGCCAGGTGCGTTGCAGAGTCCAAATGGCATCCTTCTGTATGCATATGTTCCGAAGGGGCATGTGAAGGTGGTCTTCTCTTGATCCTCAGGTGATATATGTATTTGGAAGTAACCTGAAAAACCATCAAGAAAACAGTAATGGGATTTACCAGCTAACCGCTCAAGCATTTGATCAATAAAAGGTAAAGGATAGTGATCCTTGCGGGTAGCCTGGTTGAGTCTCCTGTAATCAATACAGACTCTCCAACTGTTCTGGATTCTGGTGGGTATCAGCTCATTCTTCTCATTTTCTACCACGGTTACTCCAGATTTCTTTGGAACAACTTGAACTGGACTTACCCACTGGCTGTCAGAGATCGGATATATAATACCAGCTTGAAGAAGCTTTGTGACCTCTTTCTTCACAACATCCAGAATGAGTGGGTTAAGTCTCCTCTGAGGTTGCCTCACCGGTTTAGCCCCATCTTCTAATAATATCCGATGCATGCAAGTGGTGGGACTAATACCAGGGATGTCTGCAAGTGTCCATCCAATAGCTTTCTTATGATTTCGCAGAACATCGAGCAACTTGGCTTCCTGATCAGATGAGATGTTTTGGGCTATGATTACTGGTAGTTTATTATCGTCTTCTAAGTATGCGTATCTGAGATGCTCAGGGAGTGTTTTGAGCTCTAGCTCGGGTGGTTGCTCAATAAAAGGTCTAGCAGTGGCGGAGTTGAGCAACTCAAGTGAGGTTGTGGTACCTACAAAATGATTAGGTATGTGAGAAACAGTTTCAGACAGTCTTTCAGAATCACTAACAAGACTGACTTCACTACTCCCATCAACCAGACTTTCAGATACAGGTTTTCGCATCAGAAAGAACTCAATGCAGATGCAAGATCAATGGCATACTCATGCATGGGCATATCAGATAATCAAGACAAACATAGCACCAAGAATGAGTATCACAAATCCAACTCACAACAGATGCATCGATAATTTGAAATCAATTCCGTAAGATGAATCATCAACCTTACATGTATTATGCATGCATTCTAGAAACTCATCTATCATGTCATCAATGACATCTATCTTCAAAACAGAATGCTCCTCTCTAGGTTGTCTCATGGCATCAAAGATATTAAATTTCACAATGCTATCACCAAACTCCATGGACATGGTACCAGAATGCACATCAATTTTAGTCCTAGCTGTTTTCAGGAAAGGTCTACCAAGAATAATAGGTGAACTACTATAACCGAGTTCACTCTCCATTTCAAGAATGTAGAAATCAGCAGGAAAAATCAATTCATTCACCCTAACTAAAACATCTTCAATTAAACCAGCAGGGTGTGCATTACTCCTATTAGCTAACTGTATCACAACACCAGTAGCTTTCAAAGGTCCTAAACCTAGAGAATTAAAAACAGATGTAGGCATGACATTGATAGAAGCTCCTAAATCTAACATGCAATCATCAAATTTACAATTTCCAATAATACAAGGAATAGAAAACGTCCCTGGATCCTTGCACTTTGGTGGCATGGGTTGAATGAGTGCAAATACATTTTTGCTGAGACTAACTCTCTCATGGCCCACTAGTCTCCTCTTATTGGTACATAGTTCCTTCAGAAACTTGGCATATTTTGGGATTTGGCAGATGGCGTCTAAAAGCGGAATGTTGACCTCGACTTTGCGGAAGGTATCAAGGATCTCCTTCTCCAAAGCTAATTCGGCCAATTTCTTTGAATGCGAAAGTCTCTGAGGGAAAGGAATTGTAGGGGGAGGAATGGGTTCAGATGCATTTGTAGGTGAAGTACCCCCATCTACAGGTGGTGGTGCTTCAATGGCTAGTCTTTGTGGTGGGTCAACTTCCTTCCCAGATCTTAAGGTGATTGCACTCACATTCTTCCCTTGTGAGTTTGGATTTGGCACAGTCTGAGAAGGCAAGGCAGAGGATGAAGGAGGCAGGTTCTGGTTAATAGCATTTGCTAGTTGGCCAATCTGTGTCTGTAGGCTCTGAATGGTAGCCTCGGTCCTCTGCTGAAACTGCAATTGGTTAGTGGTCATCTGCTTCATCAATTCCTCCAAGGAAGGACCACTGGTTGCAGGCTGTGGTGGCTCCCTTTGCTGCTGAAAGGAAGGTCTGTGTTGATTATTGGAGGATTGCCAATTATGCTGAGGTTGCCTGTTCTGTTGATGCTGCCAATGTTGTTGGTGGTTACTTGGGGCATGAAATTGTTGGTTTTGATTCTGGTTTCCCCATCTCAGATTAGGGTGATCCTTCCAGCCAGGGTTGTATGTATTGGAGTATGGGTTGTTCTGCGGTCTTCCAGGGAATACTCCAGCAGCAGCTACAGTATGATCTGGTTGGTTCCCCTCCTGCAATGTTGGACAATTATCAGTGGAATGAGAAGGGTCAAAACATATACCACAATTTATATGTTGAGATGTTGCGGTTGCTGCTACATTGGCTGTTTGTGTCACTGCCAATTGTCTGACCAGTGAAGTAAGCTCATCCAATCTGTTGGTCAGAATCTGCTGGTCTGGCAATGGGAAATTTGATACTGCAGGTGTGGAAGTAGGTCTACTGGATGATGTGGACTGCACATGATACACACTATTAGTCCTGGTGCCAAACTGCTGAGCATTTGCAGCCATGTTAGAAATAAGATCTCTGGCTGCATCTGGAGTCTTATCAACTAATGCACCATCGCTTGCAGCGTCTACCATACTACAGTCCATGGGTAGCATGCCCTCATAGAAATATACAATGAGAAGCTGATCAGAGATTTGATGTTGAGGGCAGCTGGATACGAGTCTCTTGAACCTCTCCCAGTATTCATGCAGGTTCTCTCCATTGGCTTGTCTGATGCCGCAAATTTCTTTTCTGATAGATGCAGCTCTAGAGGCTGGAAAATATTTTTCCAAGAACATCCGTTTCATGTCATTCCAACTTCTAATTGCTGCTGGCTGCAAGTAATATAACCAATCCTTGGCATTTCCGTCTAAGGAGAATGGGAATGCCCTCAATTTGATGTGATCTTCATCAATGCCGTGCGGTTTCATGGTGCTGCAGACCACATGGAACTCCTTAAGATGCTTGTGGGGATCCTCACCTGTAAGGCCATGAAACTTAGGCAATAAATGTATTAATCCAGATTTCAGTTCAAAATCAACATCAAGTTCAGGGTATTCAATGCACAAGGGTTGATAATTCACATCAGGAGCAGACAATTGTTTAAGAGTCCTGTTATCCCTACATGCCATATTATCAGTATGCTCAATATGCTCAATATGTTGATGCTCTTTAGGACTAGGACTAAGACTAGGATGCCTAGAATGTGTACTTTCAGTATGATCACTATCAGAATTACTATCAGTATGCACAGAGAATGTATCAGACTCAGGTGTAGGTGAATGCTCAAGATGATTATTATGTGCACGCCTACTATTGTGAATGAGTCTCTCTGGTTCAGGGTTTAATTCGGTCAAATCAGCACTAGTGCTTCTAGTGTTAGGCATATACCAAATGACAATATCACAACATGTACCAAATGACCAAATCGCTATTACTCAATTGTTGTCAGCATGCAACAAATGACCCAAATTAGTTGTGAAACAGTATCAAATGATTTCTTTTTTTTTTTTTTTTTTTTTTTTTTTTTTTTTTAAAAAAAATTATGGACTTTTTCAATTGTAAACCATCCCGGGACCCCAAAAATGCAATGTAAAAAAAAATTGAAAAGTGGGTCTAAACGACGGAATTAGGGTCCAAGAGGGTGGTGCCTTGGGCGATGCTCGGGGTTATACTCGAAATGCCAAAAATTACTGTTCTGCAAAGTTTCAAGATCAACGAAGTTCGTTTTACAATTCGAAAAATACCCGTCGTGTCCCTGTGGGATTAAAATGGTTTGCAGAACAACAACTTCCGGAAGGAATTTCGCAATTCTGAGCAAATTTTTTTCACCCCTTAGGAGTGAAAGGTTTGCTCAGAATGCTAAATTACCTTGGAAAAGGCGTTTACGATGACCAAACAGAACCTAAACAAAAATTTTACGCAAGCATCGACACCGAATCAGCACGAAACAGCAGAAAATCAAACAAGTGGTGGTAATCGATTATTGACACACACTAACACATGCAACAGAAAAATATATGTAGTATGCAGAAAATGATGCAGAAATAGAGTGCAGAAAACAACAACTAACAACTAGTATGCAGATATGCTAACATATGCAGTAACAACAGAACAAAATGACACAGATGCAATGTAGCAACTAGATGCAGAAGTGTGCAGTGCAGAAAATAGCTAAACCGAAAGTGCAGTGACAACAATTAGTGTGTGCAACAAAATGCAAACAACATGCAGCAAGGAAAACAGGAAATATCTCACAGTCCTCCGCACCACACTATCATTATTAACACACACGCTAATACCACAAGAAAACACACAAAAGACAGATTGATGTACTCACACAACTCAAAACACAGAAAATTAACAGACACAAAACAACACAAGACACTAAAACAGAACAACACAAAAACACAACACAACATCATACAACACAACACAACACAGACTCTTTGACAAAAACCGATGGTCCCCGGCAACGGCGCCAAATTTGACACGATGTCGTACTCGTGCAAATTAATACAATTTAAATGCAGTATACTAGGAAGTGACTCCTAGGTCGTCTCTCAAGGACCATCAATTTATTTCTCAAAAGACATGACACGAAGTGGGGGTGTTTTTGGGCTTAGGACGAATTAATAACAAAGAATTGCAAGAGAATTAAAAATGCAGTTTAATATATGAATAAAAGGCACCAATCCGATCTCATGTTGGATCCAAACTTCCCTCATTGGTTCAACAAGTTAAAGCACACATCTATGCAGTGTATTGGAACCGAAATCTCTGCATTCCAATACTGAACTATCACTCTAAGATCTTAGAGTATTTTCATCGAACTCTCGGTGGCCTTTAAACTCACACAATCGCATGAGAGCACACAACTTGGTTTCAATCCTAAAATCAGTTCATCGCATTCGTTGTTTATCAACAACGCCAGAATCAACAATCTCAATTCAAAACATCGATCGACATATTGAAATTGAAATTATGGAATCCAAGATGAGTACTAATTCAATTAGAAACCAAGAACCTAAGGAAATTTGGGATCCTTTTGAGATCGAATTGGTTTATAAAATTAGTTACACATAATTGAATTTAAACTTAACACAAATCGGAATTGCATGATAGAAATCAAAACAAAACAGAAAAGAACAACAACAAAATTAAAATGCTAAACTTAATGAAGAACAATTATATTGCTGGAAATTAAAGGTGCTGGAATTTAAATTGTTGGAAATTAAGTTATGGATCTTTATAACATTAAGGTGAAGGTGGCATAGCCATCCACATTTATCTTTATAACATTAAGGTGAAGGTGGCATAGCCATCCATATAGATCTTTATAATGCAAGAATTGAAAGAAAATAAAAAGGGGCCAATGGCAAACCCTAGCAGAACAAGAAGAGATGAATGGAGCAAGAACTAGAAAATGTAGAAATTTCACTAGGAATCAAGAATGAAATTCAAATTGAAAGTATAGAAGAATGGAAGTATATTAATGGACGAATTCAAACACAACAATAGCTAGAAAAACTGAAATGGAAATAGCTAAAACGAAACCCTAGCAGAGAAGGGAAGAAGAAAAGAAAATGGAGCCAAAAGGAAATGGAAATGCTGTAATGTGTGTAATGTGTGAAGTGCAGAATGTAGTGTGTCCAAAGAGCTCCCCCAACATCTGAATTTATAGCCAATACATCAAGAGAAGTGGGGAGAAAAAGTCAAAGAAAGTGGGGAGAAAAATCATCAAAATCTGTCCAAAATTTCTCCCAAATCTGGTATGTCCCCTACTAAATCCAATGTGCATGTGCTTGGGAATCCATTTTTACCCATTTTTTCTTCACTTGACAGTCCCCTTGCACATGTCAAATTGGGTGAGAGGTCCAGGGCTCAATTCCTAAGCAAAACATTACAAAGTGGATCAATTAAATGCAACTAAAAATTGGTCCAACTCGCATAGAATTCTGTCACTGGAACATGGTCTACTTTCAAGGCTAAATTCACCCCCGATTCAATCCGAATTGGATCTTCATGTCTTCATGACTTTTGTAGCTCTATCTCTCTTGTTTAAGAGGAATTTAATCGCTCATCAATTGGACATCTGTGGAGGGAGTTATGCCTATTTTACTGAGACATGTCAAATCGTTAAATGCTGGAATTTCCAGAACAGTTCGTGTGCTGCATTCAAAGACATTTTCACACTAGATGCACTCCGACTGGGAATTTTATGTCTTCATAGAAGTTGTAGATCTTTGAGTCCTCTTTAATTTGACATAAAATTCAGCTCAATCAGAGATCTGTAGTGAAAGTTATGCTCAGTTTTGTAAACCTTGTCAAATCTGGATAAAAATAACGAATTAGACCAAATTTATTATTTAAAGCCAAAATGAGTCTAAACTCATAAATACATTAAATCATACTAATTGACCACTAATAATGCTATTTTAGGATACAAATGATGCAGAGAAAGTAATCAAAATATTGACTTATCATGCATCTGTTGAGGCAAACATGGTATGATCATCCATTTTAGCTTTATTTGTAAGGACCATATGAAATGTGGGTATCCATAGCTACAACACTCAGGGGAATAGATGTAGTTGGGGCATCATGCAAGTAAGAAGAGTCAAAAGGCTCTTCATTATGCATTGTAGAGAGTTGCCTTGTTAGAAGATCATTGTCCTTTTGGATTTGAGTAGACTCAGGTGCAGTTCTAACACAAGTAACACCAAATGAAGTAGCTCTAGTAGCATACTCAACCATTTGTCTTTTATGCTCTTCATAAAATACACAAGACTTTTTTTTTTAGTTTTCTCCAAGTCCTTCAAGTGTTGTTCTTGAGCTTCTTAATACAGAAGGACTTCTTCATTTACCTTTGTTTTACTAGACACAATTTCTTCTTTTAATTCCTTATGTTTGATATGTGATGCTTTAGCCTTGGCCTTAGCTTATTGTGCTCATTTTGCCACTTCCTCAACCTTGGCTCTAGCTTTACTTACCCTTTTCTGCTTTGTAGTAAGTAGCTCATCAACGATTTCATGTACTTCCCTAGTGAGTCTTACTCCACCACTATATTTCTTATTGAAGGGTTATGTAGTGGTTTTTGTTCTAACCTTTCTGGGCATTACAAAGAAGTAATTTGATTAGCGAAATATCTGCTGTTTTTGGTGGAAGTTGGTGAGGAAAAGAAAGTAAGTACAAAAAGAGTCACAAAGATGTTGTCCTCTTCTAAAATGGATTCTAGTGTGGGCACAAGTTGTCAAATTTTGCATTTCACAATCAACTTTGGCTTGTTGCTCACATTGTCTCTAGATACACTCCTACGAGTGAAAATATTAAAAAGTAGGTTGCCCAAAAATCTACAAAAGGGAAGCATGTTCCCCAACCTTAGAAATTTGGTCTCATCGTTGGGCCTTGGAGACCTATACAAGGTGATATCCAAGAGTTTTTTACCAAGGTCTCTATACTAGTTGGGAATGTATTTAACTCCTTCATCCTTACATTCGGATGCAACAACAATATACTCCACAAATGTTTCTAGAAACCTCTCGAGCAGAATCCCAAATTTCTTCTTAAGTTTCCATTATTTGGGCTCCACTAGAATCATCAAACTTTGTCCATCCAACAACAGTCATTATTCCTACCAAGTCTTCAAAGCATGACATGAAGTTAGAAATTCTCATCTATTTTCTAGACCGAAACATCTCTTCGGTGAAGATGGTCTTAGATGCAATTTTGCCTCCCATTTTCTTCGTCTAATTCAAGAAAAGTGCAAGAATATGAGAGTAAAAACTAAGTAGTGAAAAATATCAAGAGTTCTTAAAGTAGTGAAAGTGATGAGTAAAAGGTTAAGTTTTGTATTTATATGGATGAATATGTAACATCAAATTTAGGGATTAAGGGTGAAAAGAAAACTGTCTCTAAAGATTTGCGTCGATTATTACATTTTAAAATTAAGGTGACGTGTGTAAGCTATTAGTATGCATGTTTCTCAACTATCAAATGATTTGCCTTTATTACCAGACAAATTTAATGCTTGCAATAAATTCTTAGACCTTGCACATTAAACACTCTGGTTAAATTCAATTGTTGATGCATCTAAGTGGTTAAAATCAGGTGATGCATTAGTATGTTACAAATTAATGAAAATCCATCAAACACCATACATCTTCTATTCACTTAATCGACAAAATTTTATCTGTTAAGCTTGCCATTCCTAGATTTTCTATAATGAAGATAAATTGTTCCGCAGCTAAAGCTTTAGTAAGGATATTTGTCCATTGGAGTGGTGCTTACAAATTCTACATCAAAAACACCTTTTTAAACATGGTATCAAATGAAATGATATCTTATTTCTATATGTTTCATTTTGAATCTTGATTTTGATTCTTAGTTATATTAATTGTACTATTGTTATCATAGAATATAGAAATATGCAGTTCAAACCTAGAACAATCTTCTAATTGATACTTTACCCATAGAATTTTTGAATAAGAACTTGTTGTAGAGACAAAAAATTTAGACACAAAAGCAAGTACAAAATGCTAGAAATTTTTAGGAAACCGTCACAAATTTTCCAAGGATGTGAACACTCAAAAGCATATGAAATGATGTTGGAAATTTATTAAGCCTTTCAGTTGTGCTTATATATATATATAATATCAATTCAAGCCCCAAACAACAATCAAAACTCATGTTAACATGTTGAACAAAGAGCAAACCGAAATTGTCATAGAAATCTAGAAAACCATCACTAACAACTAGAATTTGCAAGGAAATTTGTCACGAATTTGTGGGGGTGGTTTTTGATGAATTTAAGGAACAAAATAAGATCAAAAAAGGTGCAGGGCAGCCACAAAACAGAGGTAAAAAATACAGGGAAAAACATGGTTTATATATATAGGCACATGCAAAGCACACCACAAGTTCAAATATCAAGCTATTAGCAAAATTGACCCAATTTATGATGATGATGCTTAAGCCTAATGTAAATAAAAGCTAAATTGAACTTGAGAACTAATTTTGTAGGTGTTTTAGGATCCCAAATAGCCATGGTACTACACACAAAAGTTTCAACAATTTCGCTCACAAGAACTACTAACTTTGGTACTACTTCTTTCTTTTGTATGTATTTTTCTCTTGATCTTTTCTTTTCTTTTACTTTTCAATAATTTCTTTTGGCTATACTTTGCTGGACAGTCCAAATAATGGCTTAAAACTTAAGCAAGTCAAGTTAAACTTTGCTAACAAACAAGATAATGTATGGTAGTGGTAACTTGAACTTATAATGAGCAATGCAATATAGTAATGAAACATATAAGCACTAATTAAGATAAGTATAATGCAGATAAGTCAATTTCCAGAAATATAACACATGTTACACTTTGAGACAAAACACTAAACACATGGAGTATATGGACTAAAATATTTCAAACAAGTGAAATAAGCCATTTATGATCTACCAAATGATGTATAATATATTCCAATTGAATTGGACAACAAGGAACACTCAATCAAGACACAATCAACATTCCAATTGAACCAAAATTGAAATGAAAAGATAGGCACAAAACTCAATACCAGATGTGATGAACAAAAAGGTGAAGAACAAGCTCTAGATGCAAAATTTGACGCAAACCCATGAGACGATTGAGATGATTCTTCATGGATTCATAAGATGTTGCCCTAATCTTCATTCACCAACCTTCAATCACTCTTAAACAACTTGTAACGCACGGAATGAAACATGAAACTCATGGTAACAAGGTGAAACTCACAGACCAAATCAAAGGAAGAAGAAATAAGAAAATGGATAAGGTTAAGAAGTATGGGAGCGCATGAATTAGAAATTCAATAAGCTCTTAGTAAGAATTGCCAGTTGGATGCATGGATCCATGATAAGATTCAAGGTTTTAAGAAGAAAACCCTAGGAAAGCTCTACTCCTTTCCAGATAAACAATTCTCAATTTTCATTCATTTTGACTAAGTGAGTACAAATGAAAGTGTTGACCTATTTAATGGAAGTGTGATGGGCCTAAGGTTAGAAATCTGAAATTTTATCTACCCTAGGATGAAATGAGTAATTAAAGGTGTAATGAGAGGAACCATCATGAAATCAAGCTCCACCCTAGAATATATGAACAATCTAGAGGCTAGAAATCAATTGGAGAAGGTGTGACACATGTGACTTAAGGTTGAATCTTATCCCTTGGATTAAATCTAATATTAAAGGCTAATATTCAATCTTAAGGTAGTATCTTACTTGTGACTTGGCTGCTTTGAATCTCATCCACTTGATTTAGATCCAATCAAGTGGAGAGAATCAAATCAAGTTAGTGGAGAGAGCACTACTCCTCTCCAAAATCTTTTCCATTCTCTTTAAGGAGAGTGGTGCACACTCTCTCTAATTTGAAGCATCTAAGATTAGGTCCACTTAATGCTAAATAGGCTGAGTAACTTTACAAAGATAAGACTCAAATTCAATTCTTTGAAACAATTACATAATTTCTAATCACTCAATCAATTCGCTGAAAAATCCTGGCAGCATCCAAATGTTAACTTCAAGCTCTATTTCCTCCTAGTTACAGTCCGATCTGGGATTTGGTGTCTTCATAGCTTTTGTTGCCCTTTAAGTCTTCTTTAAAAAGACACCAAGAGCTGATTAATCAAAGTTGTGTAGTCCAAGTTATGCTCAAAATACATGAACCTGGTCAGATACTAAAATCAGCAACGAATTTTATTAGAAGCCCAATTAAAAGAGTAAGGTTGGAGAGTTTGTTGAGTTTTTGGGAGATGGCCCTCCATCATCACGCTTGGGTATATTTTTAGAAAAGAAAATCATCTTCAAAAACACGAAATTCACAAAATCAGAACTTTATACACCTTGTATTTGATCCTAGAGGAATGTGAACTAAGATTTCTAGGACAAATCCATTTGAAGAGAGAGGGTATGATGTGAACTAGGAATCCTACTCCATTAGTTTTGTGCATATTTTTTAGGCTGCAACTAATTTGTTTTAAAGAGGTTTTTAATAGATTTAGGCTAGATTTAATGTGTCTTTAATAGGGTTTTTTTACTCTATTATTTGCTTGTATATTTTAAGGCTGAATTTAATGTGTCTTTTATTCAATTTATTCTATAAATGAAACTCTTTGTATTTTGAGAGACAAGTTAAATTTGAATAAAATGTGAGATTTTCTTTGTTATGAAAGCCTTTTTTAGTTTTTGAGAGAAGAACTAAATCTAATCTTATCAATCTTTAACTGTGTGGAGATCAAATCCTTGACTTATCACTCACATTCTCATCCCTTTCCTGATTGTGGCGTTAATATCCTTCCCCAAAATGAAAAATCAAGACAATCCCTTTCAGCAAACTCATCATTTGGTATCAGAGCTTCGCCTGTTGATTTTCATACGAGTGGAACGAGTGGTCATGGATGTGTCATTATTCATGATGAAAATGAAATATTCACCAAGGCAAAGATGCAATTGGAAAGTTTGTTTAACAAGTTTTTCAAAGAGCAACTAAAGTTATTAGACAGAAGGATATGTCTCCTTGAGAAGAGGAACAATCCAATGAAGGAAAGATCACACGAAGAGGTCCAATTGAACTGGTAGAAAAAGCGAGATCTGAAAAAAAAAGGTTAAGAGAAAGAGAGAAAATAGAGAAGGAAAAAAGACATAGAAGGAAGAACTACAAAGTGAGATAGAAAATAAGGAAATTTTAAGTTTTAATGTTATTCTTATTGATAACAACTTAATGGTGCCAAAGTTAGAAAAAGAGTTTCATATAGAGAAGCTATCTTATGAATTATCATGTCTAAAAAGGAAAGTTGTAGGTATCAATCCTTATACTCTAATTTTTACCCTCTCAATTCTCACAAGAGAGCAACCAAAATATGAGAAAGAAATTATGAAAATTGAGGAGAAACCTCACACATTATTCATTTCTTACTTGAATATTATTGAGGCTAACACAATATGCATACATCACGTTTGGGTGTATTTTTACAAAAGAAAATCATCTTCAATGTGCTTGGAATTCACAAAATTAGAATTTGTACACCTTGTATTTGACCCCGGAGGAAAGTGAGTTAAGATTCGAGGACGAATTCAAGAATAGATGGTATGATGTGAACTAGGAATCCTACTGTAGTATTTTTGTGCAGGTTTTTTATATAGCAGTTAATGTATTTTTAATGGGTAATTTAATGTGTCTTGAATAGGTTTAAGCTGAATTTAATGTGTCTTTAATATGTTTTTATTACTATATTATTTTCGTGTAGATATTTAGGCTAAATTTAATGTGTCTTTTATTTCATTCAGCCTTTAAATGAATACTCTTTGTATTTTGAGAGAGAAGTTAAATTTAAATAAAATGTGAGATCTTCTCTAATATGAATGCCTTTTTTAGTTTTTAAGAGAAGAACTAAATCTGATATTATCAATCTTTGATTATGTGGCGATCAAATCCATGACTTATCACTCACCTTCTCATCTTTTTTCCTAAGTGTGGCATCAATAATGATGAGTTTGAAGGAGGGGACCGTATTGATTTATCATTTTGGGGAAGGATATTGACGCCACACTCAGGAAACGGATGAGAAAGTTAGTGATTAGTCATGGGTTTGATCGCCACACAATCAAAGATTAAGAAAATGAAATTTAGTTTTTTTCTCAAGAAATAAAAAAAAGCTTTCATATTGTAGAAAATCACACTTTTATTCAAATTCAACTTGTCTACCAAAATATAAAGAGTATCCATTTATAGGATGAATGAAATACAAGACACATTAAATTCAGCCTAAAAATAAGTTAAATCCAGCCTAAAAAATCTGCACGAAAATGATAAAGTTCTTACCGATTTACATCATACACTTGAATCTTAGTTCACTTTCCTCCACGATCAAATACATGTTGGACAAATTCTGATTATTTGAATTTCATGAACATTGAAGATGATTTCCTTTTGTAAAAATACACCCAAACGTAAAGGTGATGAATAACATGTACGCACATTATGTTAGCCTCAATAGTATTCAGGCAGGGAAGAAATAACTTTTGAGGTTTATAAACAATTTTCTGAATTTCTTTCTCATATTTTGTCAGTCTCTTATGGTAGATATCAACAATGAGCACTAGGAATGATATCAACAACTTTCCTTTTTAGACATGATAACTCATAGGGTAGCTTCTCTGTAGGAAACTCTTCTCCAATTTCTTGTAATATTAAGTTATCAATAATAATAACAGTAGAAATTAAATTTTTCTCATTTTTTTTCACTTATTTGTTCTTCTATCTTTATTTTCTCTTGTTTTTCATTGTTCTTCCTTATCTGTTTTCTCTCTTTTTCTTAACTTCTTTTCAACTCTTTACGCTTTATCTGCCAGTACAATTGGAGCTCTTCGTGTGATATTTCCTTCATTGGATTGTTCCTCTTCTCAAATAGGCATATCCTTCTATCCAATGACTCTAGTCGCTATTTGAAAAACTTGTTAAACAAACTTTCCAACTGCATTTCGCTTCAGTGAATATTTCATTATCATCATGAATAACGACACATTCATGACCACTCGTTCCACTCGTATGAAAATCAAGAGTCAAAGTTATGATACCAAATGATGAGTTCATTTCGGGGAAGGATATTGACGACACACTCAGAAAATGGATGATAATGTGAGTGATAAGTCATGGGTTTGATCGCCACACGATCAAAGATTGATAAGATCGGATTCATGCGGTTCTTTCTCAATAACCAAAAAAAAAGTGTTGCATATTAGAGAAAATCCCACATTTTATTCAAATTTAACTTATGTCTGAAAATACAAAAGAGTATTCATTTATAGGTTGAATGGAATAAAATTTACATTAAATTTAACCTAAAATTTAGCACAAAAATAATAGAGTAATAAAAACCTAGTAAAGACACATTCAATACAATCTAAACCTATTAAAGACACATTAAATTACTCATTAAAATCACATTAATTGCATCCTCAAACATCTGCACAAAAATAATAGAGTAGGATTCTCAGTTCATATCAGAACCTCCACACCATTCCACCTAATATACCTTACCAAAAAGCATTTTCCTTATACTAAGATTGACAGGATTTCAACAATGGCTTTGTTTAGTACTTAAATTAAAAGAAGTTGAAAACAAAGTCATATTAGAAAATGATGACAATAACAATACCTAGAGGTCTTGAATCTTAGCCTCAAGTTTTAACTGGTTTTCCAATTTCTTTTGCTTAATCCTGGCTTCTGTTATCATGTAGAATCTATGAGCTTTAATTTGGTCATGTATTCTGCTCCAAGTATGGATGTAATTTAGTGTAGTTACTGTTTGTTCTCTGGCTATGTGATCTTGAATCAAAGCCTCAAATTTCTCTACTCCCCTTAGATGGTGTAATGTTCTTCTTGCCTGCATAGACAGAGAAGAGAGCTTCATATGATTTAGGCAAAATAATGAATTAAAGCATTTTGGATTTCAGTTGGTTCAATTGAACACACTTTTTACTCAATTCAATGCTCACATTGCTTTTGCCTTTTTGCATTAGAAAGTGTAAAACTCTCACTCATTGTTGTTTAAATCGATATCCAAACACACTCTTGAATACATGAATTTAAAAAACAAACAAGAGGAATAACAAAGTCTTCAGAAGGTGGTGCTAATGGAAGCATGGTTTGAATATTATTGTGCTGATTTGATTAATTCAATAAAAAAGAAGAGTTTAACTTTTTGCTGGCATGGTCAGTATAAATTTTTATATCGATCAACCGAAATAATATTAAGTATGAATTTTATGGTAATTATTGCAAATATATACCATGCATATCAACTTTTTATTGGACGACTTTAGTGAATTAGACTATTTACACTAAGAGAAGAATAGGAAACTTCTACCAGAAACAAAGGAATGGAAAATTGTCTGACATCCCATAGAAATATAAGAAATTTAATGTCATTGTCTTTTCGTAAATTATAAAAGAAGAACCAAACCAAAATTCATACAAAATCATGAAGCAGAAATTGTGCATGAGCGGAGTACGACGGGGAGAGCATGAGCGGGACATTTAGGGTTTCGGTGGAGAGAACAACGAGAATGCAAACAGAGAAACAGGAATAGTAAACAACGAGAACAACGAGTAGCGGCAGCATGAAGGAAAGGGAGAGCGTGTTTGGCAGTGGCAATGCACGACGAGGTCTAGTGAGAGCAAAAATGAACGACAAGGGTAAAAAGAGGACGGCCGAATCAGCTAAGTTCTTGACACAAGAGAGGAAGAAAAGAAACCGTGAAGTGAAAGTGAGTGAAAAGTGGAGGACAGTAAAATAAAAGTAAATATTCTCGTTGGTTCTTAAAAACAATTGACGTGAAAGATATATATTACGTTGGTTATTAATTGAACCAACGTAATATATGTATTTTGTGTCGTTTTTTAAAATAATTGATGTTAAATTTGTAATGACGTTGAATTTTTCCACACCCAACATAAAAAAAGATGTAAAAGCCTTATTTTATACTAGTGCTTGGATAGCTTTGAAACGTGCTTGAAACTTAAATGTCTTGAACTTTTGTGTCAAATTTATTTTTTATCACTTACTGTCAATAAACATGTTACATTTTAATTATTTGAGTTCGAAAGATTTCATTCAAGTTATTCTTCCGTCTAGTTTATTTTTTCTTGTTTTAGACTGTACATTTATTTGTGTTAAAAACATTTCATACCTATTGTCACAAATTAACTTAAATAAGTTGGAATTTAATCTTTTAACATAAAAAGAAACATTACGAATAAGGGACATTGTTGCCTTACTAAAAATTCCAATGCTAAGATTTTTACATTTTCTAAACTCATAAGAAACATATCTTTTACTTAATTTAAGGTTTTAGATAAGAAACAAATTCTTCCGCGAGCAACCATTATTCAGGTATAACTTAAAATTTTTTATCCTCCTAAAATATCTACAACAAAATAATTAATCATTTTTGTACTTAAATCTTCTAATTAGAAGTCACCCTTTTTAATTTCTTACTCGCTAAAACATGTTTGACAAATCTAACTTGAAAAGTTAGCTAAGAACTAGAAAGTTAATCGGTAGGTGGAAGCTAATTGATAGCTGGACGTAGAAGAAAACTTATTAAATTATAAGTATTTAGTAAATAAATTTTTATGTTATTTTTTAATGAATTTTAATTTTCGTTGTTCATAAATTATATTATGAAGTATCTATTATTTTACTGTACTTTTCTAAATTTTATTTATGGATCCAATTAAGTACATTGTATTGTTGTAATAATTATTTTATATATCATACATTCTACTGATAATCTTTTATTATAAGACATTTCTTTTGTTTACTTTAATAAAATCTTATTTTTATATAGAATCTTATTGCATTTAACAAAAAAGTTAATAAATATTTTAAAAACAAAAATTAATAAAACAAAAAAAAACAAAAAGCTAGAAGTTAGAAGTTAGCATTTTAAAAATTTTATTTCAAGTAATATCTCAAAAAACACTACATGTTACTTAAAAAAGATTTTTCCAAGTTTATTTTACAAAAATTTAAACAAAATTTTTAAAAAGCAAAAGAACCAAAATTTAACGGAAATATCATACCAAATATAATCTAATTGCCTCTTATTAGAAGTAATTAAATTTTAATGTATTTTATCACTTATTTAATTGCTCTCATTATTTTGGAAATGGTCTAGGTAGCATGGGAAAATGATCGAATCTTTGATTCTTAATATATATATATATATATATATATATATATATATATATATATATATATATATAATTTTGACATTTTTTTAGATTAAATATATTTAGTTATGTATTTTTTAGTATTCTAAATCATAAAATTTTCTTTTTTTTTAACATTAAAATTCTTATAGTATATATTTTTCTTTCTTTTTTAAACATATCTTAATTTTTATTTTTTTTGTAGTATTATACCTTAAAGTTTCATGCGCATAATTGCTCTAAAATATATGAAATAAAATTTAAAATAAAAAATTACTGTTTATTGTTATCTGTGTTATATTTAAAAATATAAGTATATGTCACTAGTTAATTTTTTTATCAAGATATAATTCTTGAAAATAATAATTAAAAATATTATATTACAAATATGTAATTAACTTATAAAATAGTTATGTATAGAAATAGGTTAATTTATTTTTTATTTTATTACTCAAATTTATTTAATTTTTAGTTTAGTTGCTTTAAAATGTATTTTATGAAAAAATTTAAAATAATAATTCCACAGATATCTTTTAAAATTAACTAATATATAAAGACGGAAATGAATAGATAAATCACACACGCACACACACAAATTTACATATATATATATATATATATATAATCTATTTTTATTATTGTGAATGTTATATTAACCCGTACATCATGTATTTCTACCTTTTTCTTTTCTTTTCTTTGTGGTTAATTAGAATCCATTATATCATGTAAAATTATATTAATCACTTTTATTTTGAGAATTTAAATCGTACTTTAAATGATCATATTACTCCCACAATATTTAGAGAATAAGTTAGTTAATCTTATTTTGTAGGTTTTAATATTTATTTATTTATGAATATTTTATTTTGATTTTTTTGAATTAGAGATATTAGAGTTATTTTTTAGTTAATTAAATTTTATATATAAAAATTTTATTTATATTTTTTATTGTAGCAGATTTTTAAGTAAACCATTCCAAAAACCCAATTTAAAATGTATTTAAACTACTCCCAATCTTCTTTAATGATAATACATATTTTCCTGATTAAAAAAATAAAATATCTAAATGAATAAAAAAATTAAATTATCTTTATGATAATAAATATAGAATTAATAGGATAAATGAATCATATGATATTTTTTTCCCTAAATTAAGGACATTAAACTCATTTTTTCATTCTTGATATTTTATATTTAAATTTGTTATTTATTAATTTTTATTTGTGTAGATATTATTTTTTATTTTATTTTTCATTTAAATCAGAGTTATTTTAAAATTATTTAAATTTTATATATAAAATTTATTATTTATTAATTTTTATCTGTATAGACATATAAAATAGAAAATATTTATGCGGTCATCTGACATCTATATAATTTATTAAAATGATATTATTAACCAAATCATAACTTTTAAAATTCAATAACAAAATAGTGTTAAGTATTTCAGAAAAGATATTATCAATGCATCAGTGGTAATTATATATATGAAATTTTTATTTTTATAATGTTATTTAAACTTATTATGTATCTATATAAAAAAATAAATTAAAATATAATTAATATTATTTATCTATACAATTCAAGAACGTGAAAAAATTGTTTAAATTAATATGTTTTCCATAAAAAATCTTATTTCTTTTACATATTATCATATATAAAATAAAATGTCTTAATATAATATCATGTTGTACTTTGTATACCAAAAAAAAGAAGAGTAAAAAACAGATTACATCTGCCTTAAAAAATCTTCATAGCATCAATCTTCTAGTACACCCCAAATGTAGGCTGTCTCTCGCAAAACTTGAAAACAAAAAATAATGAAAGAAATGGGAAGACATTGCGATAAATATACCTCTAAAATAGAGATATAAACTCAGCATAACTAGTAAAAAAAAATGAGAATAAAATGCTTAGTTTACTGGGATATATCTTAAGCTATTATAGAAAGTTTGATTCTCCATACAATGACCAAGTTAAAACAGTAATTTAACTTAGAATTAATTTTAATTAATAGTTATATACAGTATTAAATTCAAAAACAGTTTCATTCCATACATTAAAAACCGTAGAATACTAATTTAATATAATTAAATATATTTATAAAATTAATCATTTAATCTTATTATATATATAACGATATATTTTATTATTTGTTAAAATATTATTAAATTATATGTTATAAAACCTTTTATAAATATATTTATTTATATGTTTAATATTAAATTTTGAATTATAAATTATATACATTTACAGATTTGATTATGAATAATTATTAATTCGATTATATGCTAATAATTTTAATAATATCTTCTGCATCTGATTATGATTTTTTGGTTAATTAGGTTACAAGTGAATCTTCAAAATTTAAATGGTTAACTAAAGACAATTGGGAATAACAGGTAACACTGAAAGTAAATTGAAGTTGCCCCTCTATATGTATATATAAATATATGTTATAATCTTAGTTTTAGAAACAATTAACATAATTTAAAGATGGCTGAAACATCTGGAAGACTTCTTCTATCCGTTCTTGTTGGTGTTATTGTCATCATCATTTTATTGGCAGGTAAACTCAATTTCATGATTAATTATAATGTAACAAAGTGTCTTTCTATAATCATGGCTGCTTAAGAATGTATGTGTCTCTGAAACAGATGAATCAAGATGTGAGAAAACAATGGGTGAGGCTGCTACAATATTGAATAATGATGCATTGACCCCAGACTCAAACGATATAACATTGGATGTGCGTTGTTGCCATGATAACGATATAGAAAGGTGCAATCCAGGACAAGATGATGGGCACTGTGATTGGGTTTGCAAAAAGCACAACTGCGTTGAAGGGGGATTTTGCAAGAGCATTGGCTACCAGCAGAGAAATCATGTTTGCCATTGTTACTGCTAAATGTGCTAATTAATGTATCAATTATTAATTGGGATAGGAATAAAGTTAGCCCTGAAAAAGGGGTTTTGGCCTGAATGATTTGCTAATTATAAAAGTTTGATCAAACTTTTTGAATAATTTGTTCAAATAAAAAGATTAGACAAAAAACTTATTGGACTTGATAAAGCTGATTTAATTAAGAAAAATAATAAAAATATTTTTAATAATTAATGAATGATTATGAAATTATTTATATATTTTAATAATAACTCTATTTAATATCTATGTGGTTGTATTTTTCACATTTGTAGGTATTTGATGGGTTTTTGTTTTTTTTAATTCTTTTACATTTTTCAGAATATTATTTCTGAGAATATAGGCATTATTTTATATCTAAATAAAATAAAAGTTACAGCGCAATGAAAAAAAATTATTTTCTAGGAGAACATCACATATTCTCATCTCCAATTAAAGAAAGTATCTACAATTAAAGAAAGTATGAAACAGAATAAAAGATAATAAAAAAAATATCTAATATCTACAACTATTTATTCATTGCTTTCTGAACCAGAACAAATATAGTAATTATTTTTATTTCTGAACCAGAATAAATATTTTTATTATCATAATTCATAATTCATAGGATACAAGCTAAACAAACACATAACAAATGCCCGTAATTTTTCTGTTTTTAATACCTGTAATTTAGTACATTTTTAATTTTTTTTCTCATAAAAAAATTTGTTTCATTTTTATCCTATTATTTATTTAGTTTTCATACTTAATCTCTTTAAATTACATTTCTTTTCATTTTTAATCCTAGTAAAAAAATTTATAATGAGTAAAAATGAAATGATAATTATGGGGAAAAAAGTAAAACAAGAATTAATTACTGAAACGGGAAGAAATATTTTACAAGTATATAAAAATTAAAAGATGTTAAAATAGGTTAAAGGGCGTTTTAGCAATTGAAGAAGAATCGACTGCAGGAGAAAGGTATAAGAACAAAAAGTAAAAAAAAAAAAAAAAAAAAAAAAAAAAAAAAAAAAAAAAAAGAATTTATTAAGACTAAAATATAAAACATATTAAATCAATTTTATATTTATTCTCATTTCAACTATATCCTCTTGCTATTAAAGAAAATGAATGTACTTTTGTTGGTGAGGGGATATATAGTAAATAAATTAAAAATAGTTAATATTATATTATTTACAAAATGTATAGAATTTAATTACGTTAGTTTTATGTGAATTAATAGAAAAGCATTAAAAGGATGGAAGGGGTGGCACACATCCCGAGGAATAGAATGTAGCCAATTAGGTATAACCTCTTTTTTTCCTCTCTTATTAGTTATATTTTCCTAAAACTTTGATTTTGGCATGCTTTTGGTGTTTTTATTTTATTATTATTGTGTATGTGTGTTTTCTTGGGGGTGGGGGTGGTTTGGGTGTTGTTGATCTCATGAGACCCATAATAGTGCATGAGTAGTGAAGGAATGTTGGGATACAATTAAAGTTCCACATCAGAAGTTTCACATTAGAAGTCCCACATCAGAAGATGCAAAGTTTGAAGTAGAAGAAGAATTTTGCCAGTTAGAAGATTTTTGCTACTAGAGAGGATTGCTACAAAAGTCGAAGATTCTTGCTGCAAGGGAAGATTACTCTAGAAGTCAGAAGATTTTGCTGCAAGGAAAGATTGTTCCTTACTCCAGAAGTTAAAGATTCTACTATTGCAAGAGAAGATCACTCTAGAAAAGTTTTGTTAGTTTTGATGTAAAGAAAAATTATTGTAAAAGTGTAAGACTTTAAATTATGGGGAGATTTGTTGAGTGTTGTGTTAATTCAAAGTCTTACATCGGAGAGTATAAAAAAGAGAGATGAGTGAAAAAGTTATATAAGGTATAATATTAGGTTTTATTCACTTGTATCACAACCTAAAATCTATAATGGATACGAGGGTTTGTGATTTTTCTTCCGTTCAAAAATCACACTGTTGCGAGAGTTTGTGATTTTTCCGTTCAAAAATTACACATAGTGAATTCTATCCCAAAGTGATCGTGGACTAGGTCTTGAGGCACCGAACCACGTTAAATCTTTTTGTGTGCTCTTTTTCTTTCTCCCTTATATGTTTTTAAGCATACTGAATTCCCAACAAGTGGTATTAGAGCTGATGGTTCAACTTGGCGAGAGATGAATCCATGAAGGTCAGGTGGACCTATCTTGAGATGATTTCCTTTGTTGGAAGACTTCCGCTGCGGGGAGGGAGAAAGTACAGTGGTCCTTTGTTTGAAGGGAGGATTATTGGGATACAATCAAAGTCCCACATCAGAAGATGCAAAGCTTGAAGGAGAAGAAGAATGTTGCCAGTTAGAAGATTGCTGCAAGGGAGGATTGCTCTAGAAGTCAGAAGATTTTGTTGCAAGGAAAGATTGCTCCAGAAGTCAGAAGATTCTACTATTGCAAGAGAAGATCACTCTAGAAAAGTTTTGTTGGTTTTGATGTAAAGAAGGATTATTGTAAAAGTGTAGGACTTTAAATTAAAGGGAGATTTTTTGAGTCTTGTGTTAATTCAAAATCTCACATCGGAGAGTATTAAAAAAAGAGATGAGTGAAAAACCTATATAAGGTATAGTATTAGGTTTTATTCACTTGCACCACATCCTTGAATCTATAATGGATGTTTTAGATTTTAGGTAGTGTGTCAAACATGTGACGAGGGTTTGTAGTTTTTTTTCGTCCAAAATCTACACTATGGCGAGGGTTTGTGATTTTTCTTCCGTTAAAAAATCACACTGTGACGAGGGTTTGTGATTTTTCTCCCAGTCAAAAATCACACTTTTGCGAGGGTTTGTGATTTTTCCGTTCAAAAATTACGCATAGTGAATTCTATCCCAAAGGGATCGTGGACTAGGTCTTGAGGCACTGAACCACATTAAATCTTTTTGTGTGCTCTTTTTTTTTTCTTCCTTATATGTTTTTAAGCATACTAAATTCCCAACAAGGAAGGGGTTGTGTTGTCACCATGACCAACTTCGGTGTGGATGTTTTCTTTACCGGTATTGGCATGGCGACTTGTTGAGTCGAGAAGAGAGACAATTGTGAACCAAAGAAAAAGACATGGATATTCTCATCTATACGTCGTGTTTTTCTAATTTCAGATATCTGATTTACTAATATGTTTCGATAAGTTTAATTTGTTCTCAAGGAACTAACAAATTATCTTGCATATGAAAAAAATATGTTATATATGCAAAATATCAAAGTTTCTTAAAGATAAGTATGAAAGAAAGTTATTTCCTTGTACTTATGGAAACTTTAATAAGGATTGTCTGTAGTTACCAAAAGGGACAAATTGTCAAGTTTAAAATATTAATGACAAGTGATAATCATTAATTTTGATAATTATAATAAGTGTGAATCAATGAATAAGTTAACAACTTTTATCACACCTAAAGTAAAGATCAACATATGCATTTCAAAAGCAGATTAATGATCTTTAAATGCATGTCAATACAAAAGCTAAGTACCATTTCTATTGATTAAAATAATAGTCTTTGACTGTGTTATCTTTACAACCTATGTGCATATTAACAAGTTCATTTAAGAGCTCACGCTCAAGATAATAAAGAATTAGTATTCATAAGAAGAAAGTATGAAAGGTAAAAGAGATATTTCTTACATAGATATTTGAAGCAGAAATAAAACCAACTTTTCATAATCTTTAAATGTAGATGAAGATTGCTCATTCAAGATATTTGTTGAAGGAGATTCTATGTTTCACTCTGTCTAACAGCTACATCAAAATCTCATTATAAAAAAGCAGTTAAGTTTGATGATTACAAGTTGGTGAACACGTTGCATGCTCGAATAACACAATTATTTGGATAAAAATCCTTTTGTAGTCTATTCCAACGTGCTTAAAATTGTTAAACCTTCACTATGTAAAGGTTGTTCATCGAGTGAGCTTAATTACAAAATCCCTCTTCGTGTAGAGGTTGAACTTTGAGTGAGCGAAACTTGTAAATTCTTCTTTGCGTAAAAGTTATCTCAAAAGTGAAAACAAATCTGGTTGTAATCTCTCTAATTAATAACAAATCAATTACAAATAAATTCGGGATTCTTGATTGAGATCCTTTTAGGATATTATTTTCTGAATCTGGTCCATTTAACTCCTACGTTCAATCTCCCTTAAGAAATTCACTTTATTCTGAATATTTTTTGGTTGAGATACTATGATGTGCAGACTCTATAAATAGAATGAAGTGTTCTCAGTTTTACATCACCAGCTCTCTATTCAGAAATACACTATCTAAATTAGTGAGGGTTTGGAAAGACAAAGCTGGTTACGGTGCTTCACTTGCAAGCAATGGCTGCATGTACGGTTCTTTATTTTAGCTTCTGTTTCTTAGCCTAAATGTATTGGTCTCGTGGGTTCTTCAACCAGATCAAATTGACCCGTCTGGAGGTTGAAGACAAGTGAAACGCACATGACTGATATAGATATTATATTATTTTGGGTTAAATATAACAAATCGTGCACTATGGTTTAACGGTTATTGTTAAACCGTTAATTAATGACCATGAGATCTCACTTGTTGCAATAAAAGGGATCAAGACTTGGACCCATGTTCTAGGATATAATTAAGGACGCTTAACCACTTAAGCTATAGCCTCTTGTGTACACATATATAACACTTTTTCTTTAGATGCATTGTATAAATGCCATTTGTTGAAAATGTTTTTCCTATTTTAATGGTATTGTTTAAGTATTGAGCTAATTGATAAATGTCATTTATTATTTTAGACATGTTGTTACAATGCCTTTATTAAAGGATTTATCTCGTACATGTTTGTGCATCATCCATTTATTTCATGACGTATGCTCTTCAGTTATTATATATTTTTGATAAATTAGAGACTAGCCACAACATCTATAATTGATTAAAATTACATGATAAGTTATTTAAACAAAAATAATTGTAATTAATTTTTTTTTATAAAATTTTCCCACATGAATTTTATTGTGTTATAAAATTAATTAGGATAAAATATCAAATTATATTTTTCTAAATTTACCCACAGGAATTAGGAAAGGGAACAAAATTTGATAGGCCCATCATAAAGTTATATATTGTGAATTTATATTGAGTAAAACTTTAACCCACATGTAAGTTTTATTTCTCTAAATTCATGAATAAAGCATGTTTATAAACATAATTTGATAGGTTCATCAAAAAGTTATATATTGTGAATTTATATTGGCTAAAACTTTAGCCCACAGGTAACTTTTATGTCTTTAAATTCACTAATAAAGCATGTTTATAAACATAATTTGATAAGCTCATCATAAAGTTATATATTGTTAATTTATATTGAGTAAAACTTTAGCCCACAAGTAAGTTTTATGTCTCTGAATTTATGAATGAAAGCATGTTTTATAAACATAATTTGATACGCTCATCATAATGTTATATGTTGTGAATTTATATTGAGTAAAACTTTAGCCCACAGGTAAGTTTTATGTCTCTAAATTCATGAATGAGACATGTTTTATATTGATAAAACATGACATTTATTTTAGCCTCAAATTAAATAATGATTGTGTATAATTAGTCTCTGCAGTTAGTATATCTAATATTATTAAGTGTGACATTCTTCGAATTAAAATGAGATAATTATAAGGTTTGGAGGGAGAGAATTCTCCTTCATTTAGGCTGGATGGATATTGACTATGTCATAAGGAAAGATGAACTATCAGGTATTACTGAAACTAGTACTCCAGATGTCGTTGATCTTTATGAAAAGTGGAAGAGATCTAATCGTCTCTGTAATGTTCATAAAGATCAGAATATCTACTAGTATTCGCAGTTCTGTGGATCAACACGGGAAAGTCAAGGATCTTCTGAAGGCCATTGATGATCAATTCGTCAATTCAGATAAGGCCCAGCACCCTTATAATGCAGTTCTCATCTTTAAGGCTTAATGAAGTAAAGGGTGTGCGTAATCATATCATGCACATGAGGGATATAGTGGCTCAACTAAGAACCTTGGAGGTTACCATGTCTGACTCTTTTCTGGTACACTATATTTTGTGTACTCTACATATGCAGTATGCACCCTTCAAAATCTCCTACAACACACATAAGGACAAATGGTCAATTGATGAACTTATGACCATGTGTGTTCAAGAAGAAGATAGATTACTTATGGAAGAGGGTGAAAGGGTAAACTTGACGGTTCATGATAAAAAGAAAAGAGATCAAATTAAGAACAAGGGCAAGATAACTATTAAGCCAGCCATAAAGAAGGAGTCTAATTGTTTATTTTGCAATAAGAAGGGACACATGAAGAAAGACTGCTCAAAATTTAAGAACTGGATGGAAAAGAAAGGTATTCCAATTGCTTTTGTTTATTATGAATCTAATATGATTAATGTTACTCATAATACATGGTGGATTGATTATGGCTCTACAATCCATATTTCTAATACCTTACAGGGTATGAAGAACCTGCGGAAACCTATGGGGAAGTGAGAAGTACATCTATTCAGGAAGCAAGATGAGCTCACATGTGGAAGCTATTAGAACATGCAATTTAATTTTAAACAATTTCTTTTAACTTTTCGGATTCTAGTTTACCTTATTTAATAAATTTTGAAATTATCGATTTTGGTGCATTACTCGATGGTCTTTACTTTATTGAGTTACAAAATGACACCACTCATAAATCTATGCATGTTACTGCTGATATTAAGTGATGTATTGTGAATAAAGAACCCTCTATGTTGTGGCACCGTATACTAGGACATATCTCTATTGAGAGAATTCAGAGATTGGTAAATGAAGGAGTATTTAGTACTTTGGACTTTGTTGATTTTGAGACTTGTATAAGTTGCATTAAGGGTAAGTAGATCAACAAGTCCAAGAAAGGTGCAAAGAGGAGTTCAAGCCTATTAGAGATCATATAGTCCAAATACTTTATCACCTTTATAGATGACTTTTCACAGTATATATATCTCTACCTACTTCGTTCCAAGGACAAAGCTTTAGATGCCTTTAAAGTTTTTAAGGCTGAAGTAGAGAAACAATGTGAAAAACATATTAAGATCGTGAGATCTGACAGAGGTGGAGAGTACTACGGTAGATACACAAAAGGTGGACAACTACTTGGTCCATTTTCAAGTTTTCCCCAAGAACATGGGATTGTTGTCCAATATACCTTGCCTAATTCTCCAGATTAAAATGGTGTGGCAAAAAGGAGAAACTGAGCCTTGATGGACATGGTGAGAAGTATGAGGAGTGGTACTAAGCTTCCTCAATTCTTGTGGATTGAAGCATTAAAGACGGTTGCATATATATTAAACCGAGTTCCAACCAAGGTTGTTTCAAAGACGCCTTTTGAGTTGTTCAAAGGTTGGAAACCAAGTTTACGACGTATATGATTTTAAGGATGCCTGTCTGAAGTAAGAGTTTACAACCCACAGGAAAAGAAACTAGACCCAATGACTATAAGTAGGTATTTCATTGGATATGCTGAAAGGTCCAAGGGGTATAGATTTTATTGTCCATCACACAACACTAGGATTGTGTAATCAAGAAATGTGAAATTCGTTGAGAATGACTTGGTTAGTGGATGTGATCAGTCTCAGCACAATTGCTTCTAAAAGGATCACTATGAAGTCTAACTTTCTGACTCAAGCGACAGTTTAATTGTTATTCACACTTCTCAAGTACAAACAAGTGTTATACGATTAATAATTGAAGATCCACAAACTGTTGAAAATGACCCTATAGATCAGACTGTTTCGGAACAACAGGATAATGTTGAACAACCTATAGAACAACCATTTGAACAGCAAGTTCCTCAAGATGTTGAACCAACATTTAGGAGATCTAATAGAGTCAGAAAGTCAGTAATTCCCAGCGATTATTTGGTGTACCTACAACATTAGGGCTGCAAATTACATGATGTCATCACTTCATTCGGATTCAAAGAGGACATCATGGATCAATGCATATACCAAAAGGTCAGTGGAAGTAGGATATGTTTCCTTGTATTATACGTGGATGACATTTTGCTTGCCATAAATGAAAAGGGTTTGCTATATGAGGTGAAACAATTTCTCTCAAGGAACTGTGATATGTAGGATATGGGAATTACGTCCTATGTCATTGGCATTAAGGTCCAAAGGGACAGATCTTGAGGTATTTTGGGTTTGTCCCAAGAAGCCTATATTAACAAAGTTTTAGAGAGGTTTAGCGTGAAAAATTGTTCACCAAGTCTAGCTCTCATTGAAGGGATAGACTAAATTTAAGCTAATGCCCGAATAGTGATTTCGAGCGAGAACATATGAAGAATATCCCATATGATTCAATACTTGGAAGTCTTATGTGTGCTCAGGTTTGTACCAGACCTGACATTCCATATGTTGTTGGAATTTTGGGAATATATCAAAGTAATCCAGGTATTGACCACTAGAAAGCTATAAAAAAAGTTATGAGATATCTTCAAGGAACAAAAGATTACATGCTCATGTACAAACAAACTGACTATCTGGAAGTAATTGGCTATAGATCAGAATTATTCTCAACGAGTCTATAAGAAGTGATCTCATTTTTTTCATCAGGTAAGGGTAGAGACCAAAGGTCTTGAACGATCGATCCGGCAGAACAACTCAAAAGATAAAGAAGTTTCGTTAATCTCTTCATACTCGTTCCAAGTTCAAAGTACCATTTGTACAAATAAGAATCCCACTATGGAGGTTGAGTTTGTTACTTGTTTTGGGGCTACCTCACATGGTGTATGGTTGAAGAGCTTTATATATGGGCTTAGAGTTGTAGACTCTATTAATAAGCCATTAAAGTTATATTATGACAACTTTGTTGCGGTACTTATGGCTAAGAATAAAGTGGAAGTCGAAGTAAGTACATCGATATTAAATATTTAGCCATAAGAGAACGTGTTAAAGAAAATAAAGTGGTCAATGAACACGTTAGCACAAAATTGATGATTGTTATCCTTTAACTAAAGGCATGTCATTAAAGAATTTTAAGGATCATGTAGTGCGAATGAGACTTGGTTCCATGATGTAATTTCATTGTACGTACAATTTTATTTTTTAATAAAACTTTTATTCAGTTGGATGTTTTCCTATACGGATTTATGTACATATTTATTTCGAGAAATACCATTTGGTTTAGACCTAGAATGAACATATGGTTTATTCATTGAATTGAAAGCTGATGTTTAAAGAGACTCGATATATTGTGGTACATGGAAGATATTACTCACCATTAGAGGACCTATTGCCATGACTCATATATTGTGTCTGTTGATACGGTTAATGATTGATTTAAATGGACCAAGTGGGAGAATGAAAACAAATCTGGTTGTAATCTCTTCAGTTAATAACAAATCAATTACAAATAAATTTGGGATTCTCGATTGAGATCCTTTTAGGATATTTTTTTTCTGAATCTGGTCCATTTAACTCCCAAGTTCAATCTCCCTTAAGAAATCCACTTTATTCTGATTATCTTTTGGTTGAGATTCTATGATGGGCAGACTCTATAAATAGAATGAAGTGCTCTTAGCTTTGCATTACCACACCTGCTCTCTATTCAGAAACATACCAACTAAATTAGTGAGTGAGGGTTTGGAAAGACAAAGCTGGTTACGGTACTCCACGTGCAAGCAATGATTGCAGGTACGAATCTTTATTTTAGCTTCTGTTGCTTGGCCTAAATGTGTTATTTAATCTAGTTAACATGTTTAGACCATTATGATTTTTATGTCTTACATTTGGTATATGTTTAGACCATTATGTCTTAATATTTCTAACATTAAAGGAACTAAACACTCTCTACATTCTTGGTAGTGTTTAGCATGAAGAAGTTGTTATCAAATAATACTTGATTTGTTAGGAGAGGCGGTATAAAAATATACTAAGTTCTACTTAGAAAGGTGTCTAGCCTATAGAGGTTGTTGTCAAAGAATATTTGTGGTCTACCTTGAGAGTCTATTGTCAAAGAATACTTTGTATATAGCCAATAGTGGCTGGGTTAAAGATTACTCGATTTTAGCTTGAGAGTATAGGTTCAAATAATATCGTTATTAGCCAAGAGTGACTAAATTTAAAGAATATTGTATTATTTTTACTTGATTAGTGAAATCTTACAATTTTTTTTTTGCCTTATATCTTCATGTAACTAGAACTTATATAGGTTAGATTGAATTAAGTCTTTCAAAAAAAAATTCAAAAATTTCTTACATAGTCTCTACTCAAAACCTATATTCGTCTTTGCTAAAACATGTAGACAAAACAATTAAGTTTCTGGTTTTAAAAAACTTATGAAAATTATATTTTAAAAACAAAATTCAAACCCCTAGTTATCTTTACATAATTACTTGCCTCAGGAGCCACGTGAGAATATACTATCAGAAAATGGAGGTTTATTGAGAAATTGATGATGCATCTCTTCCAAGATGGAAATATTAACAAATTCAAATATCAATGTATTATTTACCTAATTTGAGCGGGAGAAACTCTTGATTTGGAAGTTAAATTATTAAACTTTTTATATTAAAAATGATAAATAAATTTCTTATTTTAAATTTTCTAATTTATTTTTTAAACATAGATTAAAATATAATGTTCTTATCTATTTCATGAGAATTATCTTCATCTTTTTTTCTCTCCACTTTCTGGTACCTTTTTAAACAGCTATATGGAGGAGCTACTTTTCTCCCTCATATTTGGTGCAGTGAGGGAGATGCACTTCGGGAGAGACGAGGGAAATGAGTTGACAGTTTCACACACTTCCCACATTTCGTGGGATCATGGTAAGTACATATAATAAATTATAAAAGTTTAAAAATATAACAAAATAAATATATGTCAATCAATAAAAGTTTAAGTAATAGTAAACTAAAAAAATTCAAAACTATATTAAAATTAATAATTTATTTATTATACTTAAATATTAAATATTAATATCACAACATCTTACTTTTCCATTGAGTAAGTGAAGGACCAATAGATCACTGAATTAATTCAAAGTTTTGTCTTCAGAACTGTTAATAAGTTGATATGTGGGAATATCGTGAATGTTGAAAGCATGTACGGGGTTGGAATATTTTTTCAGAGTTAAAATTAACTAATAATTTTAAATTTATGTGTTCATCGTAGTTAATTGAATACCAAAAATCATAATTATATTGATTACACAAATTAAAATATATAGAGTTTTCTACTTAAAAAAATATGAAAAAAATAATCATTTAATGTTTTACTAAGAAACATTTAGAAAAAAGCATTACAAATTTGATTACTATGCATGAGTAATGAAAACAGTTCTCTAGTTATTTAAATTCATATATGGCATGCCTTTTAATATATTTATATAAAACCCAATATATATATAATACATGATAATTATTTATTTGATGACTATATAAAACTCTTTGATGTATACCGATTAAACTCTACAAAAGTATGGAGAACGTGATTAATCATTGTAAACTTTTTCTTTATATATATTCGTACTGAATTATACGAGATAAGATATGGAACAAAAAAAATGCATTATATGTAATAAAAAATATGATACGAAATAAAGAGACATAAACAAATGAAAGAGTTATAAGAATAAAAATACATAGAACTACTATTAAAACCATCCATACAATTTTTTCTTTTAAAAATTCATTCTATATAATAATATTTTCAAAAATTTATTGTTATATATATATATGTACGCATTAATTAGGTTGTCCATTCAAGTATGAAATATATTAGATTAAGGGAGAATTTTCACACACTTCATCCTAATAATAATAAAATATTAAGTTGTAGAATAAGTCTTCGATTCTTAAATTATTGGTTAATTATAAACTTAAATGCAATTCTAATATATGATTATTGATTTAAAAAATATTGTTAGAACATACAAATTGTTACCTATTAATTTTAATAATATTTTAACAAAATTATATTTGAACTATGTCGCACATAGCAACATTTTGTATTTTAAATAACATTTTTTATTAATAATATATGATAATATTTATTTTCTAATACTAGTAAATAAATGTTATCAATACAGGTGGCAGTAAGTAGAAAGCAAAATTGCCCCTTCAACTGTGTATATATACGTCACAATCCAAGTTTTAGTGCACAGAAGCAATTAACTAAAGTTGGTCAAAGATGGCCAGAGCAACCAGAAGAGTTCTACCCCTCCTTTCTTGCATTATCTTCATCATTTTATTGATAGGTAAACTCAATCATACACTTTTGCATACATGCATGACTTTATCAATGAAACCAAAATCATCATCATCAGATGCTTGAACTCTGTATACTTGAATTTTTTATAATTTAGATCTCTTAATTTTATATGGTTACATCCCAGTTCTAAAATTTTGTTATTATATAATTTATTCGATTAATACTCCATTAAAAGAAGACATAAAAGTTACATGTTCATAAATACATATATTAATTATTGTGAAAATTTTATTGTAACAGAATCAAGGTACGAGAAAGCAATGGGTGAAGGTGTTGTAATGGATAGTGGTGATGCAAAATGGTGGGATAAGTATTCAAATCTCAAGACGATTTTTTGCTGCGGTGACAACAATACAGGAAGCTGCATTCCGGGTACACCAGACGAGATAATTTGTAATAAAATTTGCACAAACCGTTGTGGAAAACAAGGCAAATGCGTGCTTGTAACAAAAGCATATCAATTTTGTCATTGTTATTGCTAAATGTATTTCATGGCGGGCACAAATTAGGTCATACTGTTTTATTGAAATGATATAATAATATTGTATTTTAACTTTAAAGCAGCGTCTATAATCTTTTGTTTATGTTTTGTTTTTTAATTTCTTTTTGGTTCAGTTAGCAGAGGTAGGGATAAAGAAAGTAATAATTAAGCTAGCTCCCACTTTAATCACTCTCACTTTAATCAGAAAACATTATCCGGTTAATGTATTTAATTTATGTGAAAGCTTTTTTTAAAATATTTCTTCTAATTAATATTTATTCAATAACGTGTCAAAATGTATGACTTTTTACTGTAACCAGAAAAAAAAAAAGTTCTTATTACATCTGTGAAAAACACTTCCGTAATGTGTACATCATTATTGATGTCGCAAAATGTATAAATCAAACTTAACTATTAGTTCTAAAATTATTACGGTCTAAGATTAACCTATCAACTTCACCAAAAGATTGAAGGTTAATATATGAACATATTTTAAGATGTATATAGTAATAGTAAAATTTACGTATTTTGTTTAAAATAGTCTTGTTTGATGCAATATGGGGCTTATTAATTTTTTGTTAAAGTGTTTTTTTCTTCTGCAAAAAAATTAACAGAGTATACTCTAACAAAATAAACACATTCCCGAAGATAAGTATCAAATGAACTAAATAAATGTATTTGAAAAAAAAATAAAATTATGTCTAATTAGTATTATGGGTAATCTTGGAGTTGACATATAAATTTAGTAAAATTTTAATATTACGAACTAAATTAATTAATTCTCATATTCCTTGTGTATTATTTCCTCCATTACAAATTGTATGTTACTTTCACATTAATTTTTTTATTGATTGATATTTTCAATTGAAAATAAAATATCAAAATTTATATTTCAATCTCCCCTCCTAAAAAATACTATATATGTTACCATCGTACATCTTGCAATACCTAATAATGTATTTATATATAGAAATTTAGAATAAGAATATGGATATTTCAGTAAAATTAATTCTAATAAAATGTTATTATTGTTAAAATAACTACTTTTAAAGATTAATTAATTCATTCAAAGTAGAGAGAACAGATAATTATATTTTATAAAAAAGGCTAAAATGAATAGAAAGTTGTAATTTTATTATTTTAAATATTAAATATAGCTATTTTAATAATATTTATGTGAAAATATTCATTAATAAATTTTAAAGTAATTTGTTTTTTTTATAAAGAAAAACACTCTCAAAAACAACAACTAGAATTACATCCTATTCAATGTTTCTATTAACTTTCATGTCTAATTAATAAGTTTGTGAGAAAAATACAACCTTGTTAAATTCTTGTCGGAGAATTAAATGCTATTAAACTTGCTAATAAATATGGCATTTAATATGCTCCTGTTTGATTGTATTTAATGAAGATATTTAATTCTCTCAAGCATGCACGTGAAATTAAAAGTATTAATTAAATTTTGTTTTTTTTTTAATAAATAACTTGAAAAGTAAGTGGTCATCCAAGGTAGGATGATGTATGTTATGTGAAAAGGTTGAAGTCATCATCCTAGGTTCAACCATGGTTATTTGGGGTAGGACTATTAGTTAAGTTGTTAGAAGTTTAAAATTTTCATATAATTGTGTTGAGTTCAAATGATTGTGCACGACAATTTCGTTCTCATCCATTACTATCGGTTGAATTTTAGTTTTTTTATAATAAGTAAATATTAATTAGTTGAAAAATGTTGCAAAAAAACTTGGGCACTTAATTTCTTAATACATAAGATTTGATTTCTTTCGTATTTCTCAACCTGGCAATTAATTTCCTTTTAAATAAATTAATTGAATAATAAAATTTAATTTATGATATAAATTGTGTAACACCTTCAATTCCTACCATAATAAAACCAATCAATGTTTATTTCATAAAGTGCTTTAAAGAGCAATTTTTACATATCTCTTAACAAATAAAACTCTCTCAAATAATAAAGAAGTATTTATTAGGTAACAAAGAATCTTAAATTTCTAATATTCCTATATTATAGCAAACACTCAAACCAAAAAAATAGGGAAAAGCACATCATGTTACGTCTTTAAAAATCGGATTCTCTCCTAACCTACACACTTTATATCTCCAAGAAACTGTTCATCTGCTTGCCCGTTCGCGGGATCATCACAGGGTCATCACAAGTGTCAACCACAGACACAACCACGGGGTTAACTCGTAATTTAATGATAATAATAATACCATAGGAATATTCCCTAAAAGAATTTTGTCCTCAAAATTTACCTATTGTGAACTATGCAATATAATCTCCTCTCATTTGCCTATCTAACTCTTAATAACATCTTCATCAAATACTCTACTTCAGATCATCTTCACCAAAGGGATCTATTTAGTTTTTCACACTTTATCCATCATTCTTTAAACTACCAAGGCGAGGGTTCTACTCCAAGTTGTTTCCATCCTCTCATGAATAAATCTAACCTTGTCCATAGTTTTTTTTTTTTTTTGAATCACTCCTAGATCTAAGGTGAGGTTCTATTCTAAATCAACTCAAGAGTCCTACACTCCGTACTATAGGATGACTTAAACGGTGCGATAGAAATTAACCTTAAAACATGTTAGAAGACACACGGGTAAATAGTCAAGGATATCTCAAATTCAATAAATAATGTTAAAACTACTTTTAAGAATAGATTTATTATTAAAATGACCAAAATTAAAGTCATCTTACAATCTATGACTTCATATTTTTAAAAAGTTAAACACGAACTTTAAATTTGGCTAATTTAAATACTCCATCAAAGGTGAATCTCAACTTATTTCTACGAACTAACTTAAGCTTCACATGGTTAGCGTGATTTAACTTGGTTACAACCCCATAAACAACATTTTGGGTACTAGACTATCACCTAACTAACTAGAAATATTGTTTCAAAACCAAACTTAGTTCCATGCATTTGATGTGACTCACCTTTTCCATACAAAATATACTTACACCCATTATAAAACTCATCAACCATATACAAATAACTTCTAACAAGTTTATGCAGGAGATATGCACCAAAAAGCGAAAGCTACTAGAGAAAGAGGTAGTGGTCTTAAATGAGGAGTGTAGCGTCATCTTGACCAACAAGCTACCACTAAAAAAGAAAGATTCGGGAAGCTTCACGATCCCATGCCACATAGGGGAGACTTACTTCCAAAAATCACTATTGGATCTTGGTGCAAGCATCAACCTAATGCCCCTATCAACGTTTCAAAAGTTGATGGTTGGAGAATTGAAGCCTACAAAGGTTTCACTGCAGTTGGCGGATCGATCACTTGCATTCCCAAAAGGCGTACTAGAGAATGTGCTAGTACAAGTTAATGAATTGCTTATCTCGACCGATTTCATAGTCCTCGACATGGAAAAACATCAGGAAATACCTTTGATTTTGGGAAGGCCATTTTTAGCAACTGCAAGAGCTCTAATAGATGTGGACAAAGTAGAGTTAACACTGAAAGTCCTTGGACAACATGTAACCTTCAATGTGTTTGAAGAAACCAAGCGATCCATGGAGCACAACACTTGCAAAGCGGCAAACACTCCAGACCACATCACACCTGCATGTGAAGACCTAGTGATAACTCACAAAAGTGAGCTATTTTTGTACTCATTTTATATCATAAATTTTGCAGCACATGTTTGTTTTCTGGAACATGAACTCGCGCGAGTTACTTAACATCTCGCGTGAGTTGGGCTCACAGCAAGCCCAAGTCCAAGAGTTGTAGGCTATAAATATAACTTGTTTCACAGTCAGTCGGGTCGCTCTCATAATTATTGACCTGATTCAGCCGATGATCTGGAGATTGACAACCTCTAGACCTCTGGAATTCTTCATCCTCGGTTCGTAGACGACAATGGATTTCAACCCAAGCAAAGAAGAAGGAGACGCAAGGAGCATTCGACTTCCATTGGAATCAATCATCCTGTGTATTCTCTTTTAATTTACTTTTGTGTTGTTTTCTTTTCCTCTATGAACTAAATCCCTCTTTGATTAGAAGAATGATGTAACCCTAATTATCCCCTTTATATGATTCTCGATGTTATTCAATATATGTTTGGGTGTTTATTCTTTGTGCTTAATGTTATTTATTAATTGATGACTGATAAATTGATAAGTAAACATAAGGTAACTCTGACAAAGCATGCCTAGTAGTACTAAAGAATTAAACCATTATTACACTAGGGTCGTAGAGATGGGAGTAGGTAAAAGTGTGGACTGCACCTAAGTTTGCCCCTGGATTCACAGATCTAAATCCCTAATTAACTTAGTATTAAATTAAGAGATTTATTAATCTAGTTAACCTAGGCGGCGTGGGTGATCCTAATAGGGACGGTCACGAGAGTAGGAATCCGATCCAACCATGATTATATTGGAATAACAAAAGAGAGGAATATAAAGGGAAATCAGGATCTCAATCTCTTCTCATCTCAACCCCTTTCTTTAATAAAATTATCATTACTTTATTCTTCTATTGCCTGCTGCTTTTCTTTTAATAATTGCTTTTTCAACAATCAACTCCACTTTCATGCTCTTTGGGAAATTAATAAAATCATTAAATAAAAATACAATTTCCAAATTTCTTATCCTTATGGGATCAACAACCTTGTTATCTAAAATACTTATTACTTGACGGTTGTGGTATACTTGCCATAGCAAGGGATGCAGGAGGTATAATTACCACCTGTATTCTGCGTATCACCTAGGTAAAAATCTGAACCCTGCTCCAAATCTGAATTTTGATACTAATATTGCAAGTTCGGCCATACTTGAAAAGAGGGAGTTTCTCACTCATCACTCCTCTTCACCAAAAGACCACAAACCAAAATCGGAGATCAATCCTGAAAAATCCAATGAATTGATTAAGGTAATGTGGGATAGAGAGTCCAAACAAGAGTTGCACCACTGTTGTGATAAAGGTATGCATCATTCTCTCCTGAATTCTGTAAATTCAATTAAGGATGATCATGATTTTCAAGTGCAGCCAAAAACAGCTACTAACTTTGAGCAAGCAACTATTATTGGACAACTACTAAGCCTAAGTGATGATGGAGATCCTACCAAGCTCAAGAACTCCATCCTAAACCATAGTCCAACATGAAACACAGTTTAGTCCAACTTAGGGACTTGAAAGGCAAGTGCTAACGGGAGACAACCCGAGTATTCTAACTTTTTCTCTTTCGTTTTTGAATTATTAATTTTTCCTTTCTTTATTTTATTTTAACTGAGTCTTAGAGTCACTGTACAAGATACAATCATCAAGAATAACGCAAAATACAAGGTAAGCATCATAAAACCTTAAAATCTCTTCAAATTGAGACTCACAAAGAGCAACTCGCGCAGGATTTTGACTACCTCGTGCGAGTTGAACCTTAAATTTTTCTGAAAATTTTTCTATACGAGTCAATCTCGCGCGAAGTAAGGGCAACTCGCCACTCCAGTGCTCTCTGCCACTCCATCTCGCGTTGATCTCGCTAGATCCCTCGCGAGATGGACTTCCAGAAGAAGAATTTTTCTTTTCGAGTATTAATCTCGCACGAGTTGGGCTACGTCCAAAACAACCTCGTGTGAGATGAGCACAACATCAAGGAGGAAAATTTGAAAATTATAAATAGTGGGAAAGGGAAGGGACAATTACTTCAGTTTCATTCTTACAAGCCCCCTTCCCTGCACTCTTTCTCTCTAAGCTCAACATCATTCCCTAAGCACCAAAAACTCAGTTTTCTCTTCATCACTTAATCATACAAGGTACGTAACACAACTTTTATGCTTTAATATTCGATTAGGATCTCTGTTTAGTACCTTGGTATGCTTCTTTTTAGTTCCTCTAGGAGTTTGAAGAGACTTGATATAAAATGACTGCTTAGGAACATTTTGATCAGTTGAAATTAAATGTTGCATGTTGGTATTGATAGATCTAAGTTGAAAACCATGCTACGTTGTGAGTTGGAGTGTTATTTTGAGTTTTTGAGTTTTTCAAACCCATCTCGCGCAGATTGCAGATTACTATCAGCAACTTCGCGTGAGATGGATGAAGCTTCATAATTCTCTAGCTTCAAAGATGATCTTGCGCGAGATGAAGAACCATCTCAGCAACTTCGCATGAGGTGAACTTTTAAACTTGCACATTTTTCTTCTTATGAAGCTAAATCTCGTGTGAGTTAACCTTACTTCGCGCGAGATACCCACGTTTTTTTCAAGAAATTATGAATTGGATGTTGTTTTGACCATTTTTATTGTATACTATGCATCTATACTCTGAGGTTAACTATTCCATGCTAATATTCATTGCTATGTGTTTGAAATTGATTGATTGTATCTAACTATGTATTGAATCATTAACATGAGCACTCCTTGAGTTGATTAATTAATTGATGCCTGTTATTTAATTCTTCTTTTACTATCCCTCTACCTCTATTTTAATTGGCTTCTCTATTTGTGTATGTTGCAGATGCACAAACCAAAGAGGAGCAAGCGTCCAGTTGATGCAGAATCTGCTGCACCACACATTAGAGGTCAGCGAGTGGAGTCTTACTAATGAACAACGCTTTGCCAACGAGGAGGCAAAGTCTAGATATGAGCACACCATTAGTAGGGCATTCATACTAGAGAGACGCTTTATATGCGCAGCCTCAGAGAGGTGGGCACCTATTGTTACGGTCTTAGGGATGAGGCAATATAGATCTGGCTAGCTAAGCCACTTGTATCGGTTCAACCGACATTAGTTTGCGAGTTCTACGTAAACTTTTGACATGAGGAGCATGGCACGGTGCTTCTTCGAGGGGTACAGGTAGACTTGTCTGCCCAGGCCATTCATTCTTACTTTGGCATTCCACAGGTACCACCCTTCCAGAGAGTTAAATATGTGATTTGTCACTGGAGTAATCGATTACCACTTGGGTTAATCGATTACCACAGTGCAAAAACACATCAATTGAACTTGGCTTGCTAGGTTAATCGATTACCACCACCAGAAACCAACTTTTGATTGCTCAAATGGGTTTTGTGTTTTCATCTATAAAAAACCTCTATTTCTAAAACTTAAACACAACTTTAGAAACAAGAAAAGGATCACTCTTACACTTTCATATTCAATCAAAAACTAAGTTTTTATTTTCTCAACGAAAATCCTTCAAGAACTTCAAGGTGTTTCCAAGAAATTTTTTTCAAAGAGCAATCTTGGTTGAGGTTTGATGTGTGGTATTGTCTTTTGCTATCATAGTGATCAGATTCTACACTATCAGGTGTTCTCTAACTGATCTTTGTGAATTCATTTAGTTTGGTTGATTACTCTAAGAGAGAGGTCTCTCTAGGAAAGAGTAAGAGATCTTTGAGAAAGGTTTCTCAAAGGGTTTGTGTTCTTAGAGTTGCCAAGAGCAATGAGAAGTGTTCTTTAGGTTAAAGAACATTGTGTGTTTGTGATTTGATTTCGTTTTTATGTTATTTGTGTAGTATGATTGTAAAGAACATAAAATGGATCATAGTGGAAATAAATTGCAGCAGTTGCTGGGTTAGGACTGGATGTAGGTCGAAAGCCAAACTAGTATAAAATCACATGTGCATTCTTCTTGAAGTTGTCGTTGTAACTCTTGATCTATCTTGATCTATCTTGTTCTAACTCTTTGTTCACCTTTTTAATTGTATATCTTGATATCTTCTTTAAGTGTGGATAGTTACACAAGACTAGTATTTGTTTGAACTAAAAAGAAAGTAGAAATCAAGTTTTGTAACACCCCTAGTTTTCTACGAACGCCACGACATAAAATCCTCATGATTTACGGAAAAAAAAATACGCCACTAAAAGAGAGGAACTAAACTTCATTTCATAGGTAAATACAAGAATGAAATCTCACAACTACATACGTCTCAATAAATCAAAAACTCTCAAATAAAGAAGTTTTAACATTTATAAATAGAAACAAATACTAAAAATCAAGAAAAGAAAAACAAGAGACACAACATGCCAAGTCTTCAAGTAATCGGGTTCTTTCCTATCCTAAGTTATTTTCGTATCCCACAAACTGCTCATCTGTTCGCCCGTTCGCGGGGTCATCACAAGTGTCAACTACAAACACAACACAGTTCACATTTTAACAATAATAATGAGAACAACAAGAATAGTTCAACACAAGGAACACACACTCAATTCACAATTTATCAAAACCATTTATATCGTGCAACCCAATATGATGCATGCTACTCACAATTCCCTCTCATGCCATGTGGTACCATTAAAACCATTGAGCGATGTCTAGGAGTACATGTCACCTCTGACACTCTAACTAGAGATACTAGACAATCACAGTCAGGGTAGCCAGTGTTGCAAACGGGACTCATTTTCACTCATGGTGATCAGTCATAGTGGAAGTTTTCCCCACTGCGAAGTCCTAGGCCATTACATCGACCCGTCAAGGACCAACCATTCTAGTTTCATTCATCCTCACTTTTCGAAAACATTTTCATGCGTTTAGCATTCATAATAATCTTTCTCATTTTTAAAACAACAAGGGGCAACCTCACTGCTCCTTCTAGCAGTAGGCATTCATCTCTCTCATACAAAAAAAAATATTCACAATAGATTATTATGAACATAAATGACTAGTCCATACAATATGACCCGTGAAATTAATCTCTCAACCCACACAATTCATCTCATCAAATAAAATATTTCACACTGCAACTAAATTAATTAAAATAACCACGTTAAACTAACTATAACATAACCAAAGAACAACACGAAACACCTAAATTATTTCAATATAAATCTCAACTCAAACCATACATACAAAATAGATAATTAAACAAGTAACCATACCATATAATTTACTAAATGAATTAAAATTAACATTACTGAAAAAGCATAGTATAATTTAAAGAAATAATTACAATTAATAAAGAATAATTATGACACACAATAACAAATAAAATATTATACTGAATAATTGAAATTATTATCCATAAATAGCTCACTGTAAAATAATATGAATCGTGTACTTTTATAAATCTGACAAAATAAATCGTTAGATAGTAAATATAAAATAAATAAATAATTTAATTCAAATAGTGTCCAGTTGGGTGAAAATCAGAGTGTTAGTGCCGTAATTAGGGGTGGATATACGGGTGGAAGTCTATGGGTCGGCCCGCGGACCCCACGACCCGCGCGGGTTTGGACCAACTTTTTCAGAAATATTTAGGGGTATAGTCAGCAAAAGTCCGCCCTGCTCAATCCGCGGATTTTGCGGGCCAAACCCGCGGACCCAAGGGGCGACCCGCAAACTCGTACTATTTAAAAGATTGAAATTTGGAACATTGATTTCGCTTCCCGCCTCTCAATCTTCTCGTACGTCGCACCCTCCCAATTTCCTCGCTTGTTCATCCTCCCTTCAATCTCGCTGACTCATCCTCCCTTCAATCTTGTCGTTGACTCATCCTTCCTTCAATCTTCTCGCACCCTCCCAATTTTTGGATCTTTCATTGTTGACTTTCGATATTTTAAGCATCCAAATTACAACAGTGGCTTCTAAATCGACATTTAGTATTGGTTCACGAGTGCTTAACAAATATCGTACTAGGCTTCTTCCTGATAATGTGTGCAAGCCTTGATATATACTAAAAATTGGTTGCTAGGATTTGATGTGCAAGGTAAATAAAAAAATTATGTTATTAACCTTTGTTTTAATTACTTAACTACTTGATTTGATTTTAATATTTGTTATTGTTACTAGAACAAGAAGATGAAGATGTGGTGATGGTAAATGATTAAGCTTCAGAATCATTTGTTAGTGATAATTAAAAGTTGATGTTGTTGACTTATTTAGAATTTAAATTTGTTTTGGAAATAATTAAAAAGAATTATGTTGTTGACTTATTTCATTAAGAATTTAATAGGTAAAATATAACATTTTTTTAACAATTTTTTAAAATTCCAAATTTATCGTTTCTATTTTTATTTTTTAACCAGGTACGCGAGTTTGTCCATTTGACCCGCGGGGCCCACGAGGTGGGGGCAGACCACCAAGTTAAGTTTGTTTAACATTGCGGGGTGGGACGGACCAAACTATTTGTGGACCTACGCGGACGGACCAAACTATTTGTGGACCTACGCGGACGAACCTAAACGGGACAGATTGCCCCGCTTACCCACCCCTAATCATAACTAACAACAAAACTTAACTATAATATGTTATTTTATTTAAATGATATTATTATTATTATTATTATTATTATTACTATTATTATTATTATTACTATTATTATTATTATTACTATTATTATTATTATTATTATTATTATTATTATTATTATTATTATTGTTATTATTGTTATTATTATTATTGTTATTATTATTATTATTATTTTTATTATTATTATTCTTATTATTATTGTTATTATTATTGTTATTTTTATTGTTAATTATTATTATTATTATTATTATTATTATTATTATTATTATTATTATAAGTTTAAAGTCATTATAATTTTTATCTTCCTAATGCTTTAAATGACACCTAATACACTTTAACCCAAAACAACATTATACAAGTTGTCACTGTTCATTCCTTCAAACTGTTACAAATTTAATACAACTAGGAACTAGAATTTATTCACTCCTTCTAGATTCACCTTACATACCAACACATTGCTCATAACATTTTTTTCTCCTAATAAAATCAGAAAATTGAAGAGTTAGTGAACATTTGCAGAGATTGCCTCGTACGATGCCCTTCCTTGACTCGCACTAAAGCAAAGATCATGGAGGAGCAAAATAGAGTACATGCGAGGTGCGTTAAGCCTTATGCTATGAAGAGCGCATGCTTACTCACCTAATTGGCTACACCACTGAGCCTGCTCTGAATTCAGGGGTAGTGTGTCCACACAACGCTCCTCTAAGTTATTAAGGTCAACAATTCCTAGCAAATAGACTTCCACCAGGTTATTTACTACCTTAAATGTAAGATAATGGAATCCCCGTTCTCAAACCTAATTACAAGAGACTAATTATATGCAATACTCATGACAAAATATTATATTCTTAATATTCTATTCTATCACACCCCCGCAGTCGAAGCGGGAGGTTCACGGACGCTGAGACTAGTCCGAAAATCATCGAAGAGAATACGAGGAAGTCCTTTGGTGAAGATATCTGCAATCTGATGTCGAGATGGAACATGTAGTACGCGTGCCTGACCACGAGCGACTTTTTCCCGTACAAAGTGAATGTCCATTTCAATGTGCTTGGTACGCTGATGTTGCACAGGATTACCAGAGAGATAAATTGCACTGACATTGTCACAATATACCAAAGTGGCCTGAGGAATAGGAAAATGGAGCTCTAGTAAGAGATTACGAAGCCAACATGACTCAGATACAACATTAGCAACACCTCTGTATTCTGCTTCCAGCCCGGAACGGAGAGAGTGGGTCGTCTTTTTGGAAGACCAAGATATAAGGTTGTCACCCAGAAAAACACAGTACCCAGAAGTGGAGCGTCTGGTGTCAGGACATCCACCCCAATCAGCGTCAGTGTAGGAGATGAGTTTTGTAATGAGGGATGGTGATAAATGTAGACCAAAGTGTATGGTGCCCTGGACATACCGAAGGATGCGTTTGAGAGCAAGCATGTGTTCTGTCTTGGGTGCATGCATGTGGAGACAGATTTGCTGAACCACATATGAGATGTCAGGTCTAGTGAATGTGAGGTACTGTAAGGCTCCTGCAAGACTGCGATAGAGAGAGGGATCCTCATAAGGAGTGCCAGATGACGTGCTGAGTTTTTGTTTGGTATCGACAGGTGTGGCAGTTGGTTTGCAGGATGTCATGCCAGCACGTTCAAGAATTTTAGAAGCATAGGTGCTTTGACTGAGAAAAATGCCGCCAGGGTGGCGAGAGACAGCAATGCCCAGAAAGTAACTCAACGGACCAAGATCTTTCATTGCAAATTCAGTGGCCAATAATGACATAATGGATTTGCGAAGGACATGAGTAGAGGTAATAAGAATGATGTCGTCCACATAAAGAAGAATGTAGGCCATGTCAGAGTGGTGTCGATAGATGAAGAGAGAGTGGTCTGATGTGCTATGTCGAAACCCAATGGTAGTTACATAGTCCGCAGCGTTGGTACCATGCTCTAGGTGCTTGCTTGAGACCATAGAGTGATTTCTTCAAACGACAAACATAATCTGGATGATGAGAATTACGGAAACCTAATGGTTGATGCATATAAACAGTCTCATGAAGATCACCATGTAGAAAAGCGTTCTGGACATCCAGTTGATGAATGGGCCAGGATTTAGAGAGAGCAATGGTGAGTACTGTTCTAATAGTAGCCGGTTTGACCACTGGGCTGAAAGTCTCATCACAGTCCACACCTGCAACCTGTGACCTGCCATCACAAACAAGGCGAGCCTTATAGCGCTCAAAGGAGCCATCAGAGTTTTTCTTATGTTTGAAAATCCACATGCATCGAATGAGGTTGGCATCACAAGGACGAGGAACTAAATCCCACGTCTTATTTCTAATAAGAGCATCAAATTCAGATTTCATTGCGGAGTTCCAGTTGGGGTCTGATAGTGCTATTTTGTGATTTTTGGGTAATGGAGAGATGGGGTGGTTTGAGTGAGAAATTGATAAGTTAAATAGTTTACGGGGTTTTGTAATGCCTTTCATACTACGGGTGGTGATAGTACGTGTAGGTGGTGGTTGAATTGGTGGGGTTGAGCTATTGGAGATTGTAGTGGGAGGGTTGATTGGAGGGGTAAGGGACGATGATTGGAGGTTAGTTGATGGGGGTGGCTGGTCAGTGATGGTTGGTGATTGGTTATGTGTGGCTGGTGGTGGTATTTGATTTTGCCACTGATGGATGAGATAGGGGTGTGGGTCATCGTTTAGAAAGTGATAAAAGTGGGGTGAGGGTGAGTGTCTCTTGGTGAAGGGAAATTGAGTTTCATCAAAGATGACATGCCACGAAATTATTAATTTTCTGTTTGACAAATCAAAGCATTTGTAACCTCTATGATTGGAAGGATAACCCAAAAAGACACACGGGGTAGAGCGAGGTTGGAGCTTGTGAATGGTAGATGACGGAAGTAACGGATAACATAGGCAGCCAAAAACTCGTAAGTGTGTGTAGGTGGGATCACGATGGTATAGGAGTTGTGTAGGTGACTTATTTTGAAGTGTTTTGCAGGGAATAATATTTAACAGGTAAGTTGCCATGTGAAGGGCATGATGCCAAAATGATTGGGGAACAGAAGAATGAGCTAGCATGGTGCGCATCATATTATTAATGGTTCTTATTTTTCGTTCGGCTTTCCCATTTTGTGAGGATGTGTGAGGACAAGAGAAGCGAAAAACAAGGCCATGGTTGGCGCAATATTGTTGGAATAGCTCATTGTTATATTCACCGCCATTGTCACACTGAAAAGATTTTACACTTAGCGAAAATTGTGTTTGAATTAGATTAGTAAGTGACTGGAACATTTCAAAAACTTGAGATTTTCTGCTAATAGGGAAGGTCCACAAGAAATTTGTAAAATCATCTAAGAAGAGAACATAATATTTATGACCAGCAGAACTTAAAATTGGAGAAGTCCACAAATCACTATGTAAAATATCAAAGGGCATCAAAGTTATTGTTTGAGAGTTAAGAAATGGCAATTTAACCTGCTTGCCTAAAACACAAGAGTCACAAATAACAGAAGAATTAAGAGGTTCACAACATATGAACTTATTATTGCGAAGGGAATTTAAAGCGTGGGCGCCAGGATGACCAAGGCGACCGTGCCAGAGACTATGCGTAAGACCAACAAAACTTGGGGAGGTGGTGACTGGATATAGATCGCCAAGGCTGTCACATCTCATGAAAGGCATCCCTGTCTGAAAATCAGAGACAGTAAAACCAAAAGGGTCAAAGGAAACAGAGACATTGTTGTCTGTGGTGAGTCGCCTAACAGAAATTAAATTTTTAATAATATTCGGGGCATGTAGGACATTGTTCAAGTGTAGAGGTTTGTAAGGGGTGGCTATTTGTGTGTGTCCGGTGCCGTGAATTGGAATACTATGGCCATTACCAACAATGACTTTCTGATTTGAATTACTTAAAGGAAGATAAGACGAGAGATTACCTTGTGATGCTGATGTGTGAGTTGATGCGCCAGTATCCATGTTCCACGGATCGTCAGGGGTCTGGAGAGACATGGTGTGCATAGCTGCCTCGATGTTTGTTGGTGTCTGAGATGTAGTAGCAGTATATGCCTGAGGACGCTGTCCTAGGATGCCTGGCTGCTTCGGAGGACCGGTAGGGCGTGTCCACTGAGATGTGGGATACGGGCACGGAGGCAGGGTCCATGGTGGTGGAGACCAACCCCATTGTTGCCATGCTGGATACTGTTGCTGTTGCTGCCAAGGAGGAGAGGACCATGATGGAGGAGTATTGGAAGCGCCAGACCGAGATGCACTGCGGTTACCACGCCCACCTCCGCGGCCTTGGCTGCCACGAGGGCGAGAGCGGTTGCCAGAGCGACGGGTGTTCTGCTGAGAGGTGTCGATAGAGGGTTGCTGCTGAGTGGTGTGCAAGACAGTAGGAGAGCTCGTGCTTATCATTTTAGTCATACCTGCTTCTTCCAAAGTAAGCATAGAGCGAGCCTGATAGAAAGCTGGTAGAGGATTACTCTGTCGAATCAAGGTTGCAACGCTGCGGTAAGCCTCTGGAAGACCAGATATCAGTTGAAGGACCAGACGGTGGTTGTTGACAGGAGAGCCGACATTCCTCAACTGGTCCGAGAGCATCTTGAGGCGCTGACAGTAGGCAGATACATTGGCGAAATCCTCCATACGAGTGTTAGAGAATTCTTGCTCAAGAGTGACAGCACGAGCGTTCTGATTGTCCTGGAAAATGTCTGCCAAACGGTTCCAGGCTGCTGCTGCAGTGGAATCAGGTTCCAGAATGGTCGTCAGCAGATCAGTAGAGATGGTGGAATAGATCCACCGAAGAACAAAGGGCATCAAGAGTGATCCATTGTTCATAGTCGGCGCTAGTAGGAGCCGGCGGTGGTTTTGTTGTGAATGGAACGATGTGATGCAAGACGCGATGGGAGCGAGCATGAATGCGGAAAAGTTCGGCCCAGGTTCCGTATTGATCTTTTTCCATCTCAAGAATAATAGGAATGTTGTTCCTAATATTGGAGACAGCAAGGGCGGGATGAAAATCAGATTTCTTCATCTTGGGTGTTGTAGTGTCGTTTGAAGGAGAAGAATCAGATTCAGACATGAATGCGGAAAAGAACGAGACGAGGAGGAGAGGTGTGGCGGCGCGGATTGATCGCGGCGCGGTGAGGTCACCGGAAACGGGTTCAGACGATCGTAGGAAGAGGGACGATCGGAACGGCGCGGATGGGCAGGGACGGCGTTGGTTCGTTTGCGGCGCGGGTTGCGGTGTTTAGAGAGGGATCGATTTTAAATCTGATACCATGTAAGATAATGGAATCCCCGTTCTCAAACTTAATTACAAGAGACTAATTATATGCAATACTCATGACAAAATATTATATTCTTAATATTCTATTCTATCATTAAATACTCCCTGGTGCAACTCAACACCTAAATAGAGTTCCTTAATTGGTGGGAGAGACTTCTAAGACTCAACAAGAACAACACCATAACTTCCTAGAAGGTTATACACTAGAAGGATATGTTTATTTTTTTCCATAAGTAATGCACCCAACTTTGCTCATCTTCCACCACAACCTCTACACGGTAAGGTAAAGGTGCATATGCTGAAGAAAAAGGTAAATAAAAATATTTGAACGAGCAATTGCAAATTGTTGAAGGGGTAATGACTTTGGGCTCAATTGTGTTGTGTATCTTGGCTTAGTGAATGATTTGGTGATCTCGCTTATTTTTAAGGTCCTTGAATTTGAAAAGTAAAAAGGAATTTGTAGGTTAAGATTAATTATGACCCTAAATTTTGATAATTAAAGTATTAAGATAAAATTATAAACTTGTAAGATGAATAAGTCTTTAGGATTATCAGATATAGGATTAAGCAGGATCAAACAAAAGAAGTCTGCTCAATAAACAATCTTATGAGCTGATCAAATGAAGACTACCCACAAACGACAAAATATATCAAACATGTGGCACATCAAATGAAAATAACTTTTGACTTTGATGTTGAAATTCCTAGACTGGCATTTAATGTAAATGGACATTGTTCGCTCAAGATATCTATTGAAGGAGAATCTATGCTTCACTCTATCTAACAACTACATCAAAATTTTATTCTATAAAAGGAATCAAGCTTGAAGGTTACACGGTGAGGAACACGATGCATGCTCGAAGAACTTCTAATTCTTTGGATAAAATTCCTCTTGTTATCTGTTTCAATGTGATTAAAATTGTTAAACCTTATTTGTGTAGAGGTTGTTCATCGAGTGAGCTTACTTGTAAAATCCCTCTCTGTATAGAGGTTGAACTTTGAGTGAGTGAAACTTATAAATTCCTCAATGCGTAGAGGTTATCTCAAAAGAAACTAAACACTCTCTACACACTTGGTGGTGTCTAGCTTGAAGAGATTGTTATCAAAGAATACTTGGTTCGCCTGGAGAGGCTGGTATAAAGAATACTCAGTTTTACTTGGAGAGGTGTCTAGCCTGTAAAGGCTGCTATCAAAGCATACTTGTGGTCTAGCCTAGGAAAACGCCAAGAGTGTCTAGGTTCAAAGATTACTCAATTTTAGCCTAAGGAGACTAGGTTCAAGGAATATTGTTGTTAGTCAAGAATGGATAGGCTTAAAAGATACTCTTTGTATTTTTACTCGATAATAGTAAAATCTTAACAACTTAATTAGGATTTGAACGGAGTCTCATTAAGACAAATCAATATAAAAATTAGTTGTATTATTTCTTTCTCTCCTATTTATCTTTATATATTATTCTTTTTTGTCTTATACCTTCATTTAACTGAAACTAATATAAGTCAAATTAAATTAAGTCTTTTTAAATGTTTCATACATTTCCTATTTAGAACTTATCTTCGTTTGCGTTTGAGTCCTTCTGGACGGAGTAACTAACTTGAGAATGTAAAAGATGAGAAGTTGACGAAGCATTTCTTCCGAGACGGAAATATTAGGAAATTCAATTATCAATGCAGTATTTACATAATTTGAGTCGAGAAAATTCTAAATAGAGCTGGAAGTTAAATTATTAAACTTTTCATATTAAAAATGATTAATAAATTTCTTATTTTAAATTTTCTAATTTATTTTTTAAAACATAAATTTAAAACGATAATAAATTATAAAAGTTAAAAATATAACAAAATAAATGTATGTTAATCAAGTTAAGTAATAGTAAACTAAAAAAAGAAAAAATATATTAAAAATAATAATTTATTTATTATATTCTAAATATTAAAAATTGATGTCACAACAATTTTACTTTTCCAATGGTAAAGGACCTCTCAGGGGCATGTGGCCTTGCTTGTTTTTAGCCTAATCTAGCCTGGGTTGTTTCATAAACGAGTCAGAATTAGTCTATTTTTTGTGCTTATTTCATTATGTTAGTTAGATCCAGTCTAATTTTTTGGCTTACTAGGCCTATCCGGGTGGTCTGTTGAGCTAGATATTAAAAATATGACAAAGGTATTACTCAAACTCATGTACTAAGGTTCAAATCAAAATCCATTAATCACTGCACCATAATGCTCTTTAATTATAAATGTCGAAAAAATTATATCAATATTTAAATAAACATGTCTTAAAAATAGATCTAGTTAATGGGCTTTGCAAATATGCTTTTATAAATAGGTTTGAAGAAATAGGCAGACCATAAGTCATACCAGACTTTTAAACAAACTAGACCAGATTGAAAAAAATAAATAGTCTATTACAAGCTACAGACCATAATCAAGCTTATACATTAGAACACAAGTCTAGCTTGTTAAGCATTGGGTCTGGCATGCTCCCACCACTATTAATAAGTTGATACGTCGAAAAATCATGAATGTTTGAACCATGTGCGGAGTTAGAACTTTTCTTTTCGAGTTAAAATTAAATAATAATTTCAAATTTATGTATACATCATAATTAATTAAATATAAAAAATCGTAATTATATTGATTACACAAATTAAAATATATAGGATTTTTTAGTTAAAAAAATATGAAAAAAATAAACATTTAATGTTTTACTAAGAAACATTTAAATAAAAAAAGGCATTACAAATTTTATTACTATGCATGGTTAATGAAAAAAGTTTTATAGTTATTCATTTAAATTAATATGTGGCATGTCTTTTAATATATTTATATAAAACTCAATAAATATATAATTCATGATAATTTTTTATTTGATGATTATATAAAACTCTTTGATGTATACCGATTATGTTAGGAGTTTGTAGTTTGATTTTATTCCTACATCGTGTAAATGATGACAGGATTGCTCTTATGTCTCTATATAAACAACTCTTTGTAAAGCTTCTATGTGCACAACAAAGTCAATACTTATTGTGTACCCGAGGATGTAGGCAATACATAATATGTGTTGAACCCATTAAATTCGTTTGAGTCTCCTTTTTCTCTCTTCCTTATTCTTTTCTTTTATTGTTGTTTAGTTCTTAACAATTGGTATTAGAACCCATATCTTAGTATACTTTGTGGTTATGACTTTGTCTGATCTTCCACATTAGAAAAGATTTGGTTTAGGTAGAGCAGTTCCTAAGAAAGCAACAAGAACAATGGCATTGAAAGAAGTGTGTGAAGTCTTCCCCAGGTTACCTAATAAATGGTATCAGAGTCGATGGTTCGACATGGCGAATGACTCAGACGAGTGATGCAATGATTAGAGTGGATCTAAGTAAAGGACAAGTGTGCCTACTTTGTGGGGATCCCTTGTACCGAAAGTCTTCCTAGTGGGTGACTAGGTTGCATGTGTCGTTGATGTGAGCTATCAGAACAGCGGTACAAAAACTAGGGCATATCGCCGACAATGTGAAGCTCAAGAATTGTTGCGACGATGGAAGCTCTAATGGTCATCATTGATGATAGGGGAGGGGGTTTAGTGGTCCTTTGTTCGAGGGAGGAATGCAAACAATGACATTGGAAGGAGAAAAAATAGAGGGAGCTTTGCTAGAGACTAGTCAAGTAGATAGGGCAGAAGACCTACCAGTGGACAAGGTAGGCACAGGAAACCCATCAGTGGACAGGGCAGGCAAAATAGACCTATCAGTGGACAGGGTAGGAGTAGGAAACCCGTCAATGGACAGGAAACCACTCAGTGGAGTCACATTTGAGAAGCAACATGGAGATGATATGGTTGAAGAATCTCTCAAAGGATTCAACTGATCTTCAAGAATAATTGATTATGAAGGCATTACACTATATCATGATGTAAATCAAACTTCGAGTGGGAGATTGTTAGCAGTTCGTAGTTTGATTTTAGTCTCACATCGTATAAACGATGACAAGATTGCTCTTATGTCTCTATATAAACAATTATTTGTAAAAGATTTTATGTGCACAACAAAATTAATACATATTGTGTGCCCCTGGACGGAGAAAATTTGTCGAACCACGTTAAATTCTTGGATTTTCTTTCTCTCTTCCTTATTTCTCTTCTTTTATTGTTCTTAACTAAATAATACATGATAATCTTTTATTTGATGATTATACAAAACTCTTTGATGTATACCGATTAAACTCTACAAAATTACGGAGAATGTGATTAATCATTGTAAATCTTTTCTTTAAAGATATTCATACTGAATTATACGAGATAAGATATGGAATAAGAAAAGATACATGTAATAAAAATATATGATAAGAAATAAAGAGACATAAACAAATGAAAGAGTTATAAGAATAAAAATATATAGAAAAATTATTAAAACTATCCATACAATTTTTTCTTTTAAAAAATCATTCTATATAATAATATTTTCAAAAAATTATATATATATATATATATATATATATATATATATATATATATTAAGGGAGAATATTCACACACTTCATACTAATATTAAAAACAATATTAATTAAGTTGTAGAATAAGTATCTTAAATTATTGATTAATTATGAACTGAAATGCAATTTTAATATATGATCATTGATTTAAAAAATATTGTAAGAACATACAAAATGTTACCTATTAATTTTAGTAATATTTTAACATAATTATATTTGAACTATGCAATATCGCACAATGTTATTAGCAACATTTTTATATTCTAAATAACATTTTTTATTAAATAATATATGATAATAATTATTTTATAATACTAGTAAATAAATATTATCAATACTGGTGGAGTACGTAGAAACCAAACTTGCCCCTCCAATTGTGTATATATACGTCACAATCCAAGTTTTAGTGCACAGAAGCAATTAACAGAAGTTAGTCAAGATGGCCAGAGCAACCAGAAGAGTTCTACCACTCTTTGCAGGCATTATCCTCATCATTTTATTAATAGGTAGACTCAGTTTCATGATCAAAGAAACTAATTAAGAAAGTTTTGTTGTAATCTTTGGCTCTTAAGAATATCTGTGTTTCTCTGGATATTGGCGAGGGTTACATATATTATGGAATATGTTCCATTTAACCATGTTTTATTCGGTAGAGATAAGATTAATTCTTTAAAAAGTCCTACACTATTGCAAACATGCATGACTTTATCAATGGAACCAAAACCATCACCATCAGAGGCTTGAACAATACTTGCAGTTTTTATAATTTAGACCTCTTAATTTTATATGGTTACATCCCAATTCCAAATTTTTGTTATTATATAATTTTATTTAACTAGTACTCCATTAAAAGAAGACATAAATGTTATATATATATATTCTGGAATACATCTATTAATTATTGAGAAAATTTTGCTGTTACAGAATCAAGGTACGAGAAAGCAATGGGTGAAGGTGTTGTAATGGATAGTGGTGATGCAAAATGGTGGGATAAGTATTCAAATCTTTTTTGCTGCTATAACAACCATATAGGAAGGTGCAATCCGGGTACATCAGACGACATATTTTGTAACAAAATTTGCACAAACCGTTGTGAAAAAGGAGGCCATTGCGTGGTTTTGGGCAAAAAACCACCAAATCATTTTTGTCATTGTAATTGCTAAATGTATCAAATATATATCAGCAAATAATAGTTTCATGGCTGGCAGAAATTAGGTCATAATGTTTTATTTAAATGATATAATAATACTGTATTTTAACTTCAAAGCAGCGTCTATAATCTTTTGTTTATGTTTTTTTTTTTATTTCTTTTTGGTTCAGTCAGCAGAGACAAGGATAAAGAATAGAATAATTAAGCTCCCATTTTAATCACTCTCAAACTATAATTTTAAGTTGTAGAAGTTTATTGATTTTTTTTATTTATCAGAAAATACTATCTGGTTAATGTATTTAATTTGTTAGAAATCTTTTATTTTTTTAATTCAAAACGTGTAAAAATGTATGACTTCTTACTGTAACCAGAATAAAAGAAAAAAGTTCTTACTGCATTTGTAACAAAAACTTCCGTAATGTGTATATAATTATTGATGTTGCAAATTGTGTATATCAAACCTAACTATTAGTTCAAATTATTGCTGTTTAAGGTTAAAATATGAACTTCAGCAAAAAGAAGGTTAATATAAGAACATATTAAGATGTATTTAGTAATAGAAAAAATTGTGTATTTTGTGTAAAAATAGTTCTTTGATGCAATATGGGGCTTATTAATTTTTGGTTGAAGTGTTGTTTTTTCTGAAAAAAATTTTAAAATAGTATAATCTCTAATGTCCTTTTTTATAAGAACTAAATTAGAGGTTTTGTTCAGTTTTTTTATATATAAAACAGCAATTTAAAATGTATCTCTTGTAAAATAAAATTTCAAAAAAATATTAATTATAAATTATTTATCTAAATTGAATGAATAATAAGTGAAATTCATTTATTCCATTATCTCTTCGTATGGAAATATTTTGAAAGTCTTACTTTGTCTTTTCACGTGCACCATACTAACACAATAAAAACACTCCGGAAGATAAGTATCAAATAAACTGAATAAATATATTTAAAAACAAATAAAATTATGTCAAGTTACTATTATGAATTTAGTAAAATTTTTATATTACGAACTAAATTAATTAATTTTCGTAGTCCTTGTTAATTATTTCCTCCATTTCAAATTAAATGTTACTTTAGCATTAATTTTTTTCTATTGATTGATATTTTCAATTTAAAATAAAATATCAAAATTTTTATTTTAATCTCCCCTCCCAATAAATACAATGATAGTACATTATGGAATACCTAATAATGTATTTATAGAAATTAAGAATAATAATATGGATATTTTAGTAAAATTAATTCTAATAAAATGTTATTATTGTCAAAATAACTATTTTTAAAGATTAATTAATTCGAAGTAGAGGGAACAGATAATTATATTTTATAAAAATAACTAAAATTAATAGAAAGTTGTAAGTTTATTATTCTAAATATTAATTCCAGCTATTTTAATAAGATTTATGTGAAAAAATGAATTAATAAAATTTTAAATTAATTTGGTTTTTTTTAAAAATAAAAAACACTCTTAGAAACAACAACTGGAATTACATCCTATTCAATGTTTCTAATAACTTTCATGTCTGACTAATAAGTTTCTGAGAAAAATACAACCATATTAAATTCTTGTCGTGGAGAATTAAATGCTATTAAACTTGCTAATAAATATGGCATCTACGAGAGATATCCCGCATTTTATATGCTCTGTCTGATAGTATTTAATGAAGATATTTAATTCTCTCAAGCACATGAAGTTAAAAGTATTAGTTAAATTTTGTTTTTTTTTAATAAATAGCTTGAAAAGGTAGAATGGCGTACGGTATGTGAAAAGGTAGAAGTACATAAGCTGAAGGAGAAAAACAAATAAATTACAGGTCGTTTAAAATAAATTAAAGGTGTGATTAATTGGGGTAGGACTATTGGTTAAGTTGTTAGAAGATTAAAATTTCAATATAACTGTTTTGAGTTCCAATGATTGTGCACAACAATTTCATTCTCATCCACTAACGATTTGTTCAATTTTAGTTTTTGATCATAAGTAAATATTAGTCGTAAAATGTTGCGGATAAAAACTTGGGGCATTTAATTTCTTAACAGATAATATTTATTTTCTTTCGTCTTTTTCAACCTGGGAAGTTAATTTCTTTTTAAATCAACTAATTGAATCAATAAATTTAATTTATGATATAAATCACAAATTTAATTTTAGTTATTAAGTTTAATTTCTTTATGTATCACGCTAAAATGAAATTTGATTTACTATTGCTTAAAAGGCAAGTTATAATTCGTAAATTTTGATAATCACAGTAATAAAATAAAAGTTCTATGTTTATAAAAGAAATAAATTAATGATGAGACGAAGAAAATGCATTAATAAACAATCACATGAATAGTTGAAAAAAAAAACTAAACGAAGTCTTTGCATACATAAATGACATTTTTCAACAGATACAAAGAGTTATCTAATAATAACTAAAGATAGACATTAGATCAATAGGCAATCCTATAAATCAACAAATGAGGTTAAGAACATGACTAATGAACTAATTAGATGAAAGTGCTCACAAATGAAGTCAATAGCACAATAAATGGAGTCAACATGATAACAGATGAAGTTAAGGAAAGATTTATAATTGTCAGACATACGTCAAGCTAAAAGCTAAGTATCAAATCTATTAACTAAATTTATACACTAAGATTCTGATCACTTCGTTATTCTAGGTGAAGACTAAGATGTCTTTTTTAGAGCACGTATTCAAAATTAGAAGTCAACCCAGTACTCGTGAAAGAAAGTACGAAAGCAAAAGGGATGAATCTGACATAGAGATTTGTAGTAGAAAGAAGATAAACTTTCCTGAATCTCTAAACATCATATTAGAACAACTCTTTAGCGATAATGTTCACATGCTCATCCTCGCATTCAATGCAAATGAACATTGCATGCTCCAAGATATTTGTTAAAGGAGGATCTACACTTCACTCAAGCTTTAAAATTACAAGTTGGCAAACATGCTGAATCAATAGAAGAACTTCTAGTTCTTTGAAAAAAAATTTCATGTAATCAACTTCTATGAGCCTTCTTTTCTAAAATCCTTCTTTGTGTACACTAGTGCAAAAATAGTCTTTCATGTCGGTTTTAAACGTTTTTCTCTGTCGGTTAAAAAACTTTCGTGTTATATGGGTGACTTTAAAAATGGAGATTTTTCACGACAGTTATTCAACCGGTGTTATAAATGGTTTTTAACATTGTTTATTACGAATAACCGACATTATAAATGATATTTTCCAAGTCAGTTCTGACAAATAACCGACGTGGTATATTGCTTTAAAAAAAATTAACTTTTCAAAGTCAGTTTCCTTAAGAACTGACGTGAAAAGTGTTTCTTTTTTAATTTTAGTTTTATTTTTTATTGTTTTACAGTTATTTTAACCTGTATAAACTTTTTAAATATCTAATAAAATAATATTGGCAATTGCACATCCATTTACAAATAAATATCCACGTGTTATCGAGTTCCCAACTTTGAAGAAAATAAATATCAAACAAAAGAGAATTCATATAATTATGAAAACTTCTTATATTAACATAAATTATCAAGAAGTGTCAACCTTTCTATAATGTTTAGTCATTCCCTAGTAATATCACATATAAAATAACAACATTAACTAGTATATTACATAACAATTCAAAAGAAAATTAAATAGTACCATCATCAACTCCTACCGCTTTAACTTGAATATTAATGTTACCTAAAAATGGATTAAATGTTTAATTAATATCAAACATAATATTGTCTGATACATAAATTTAAAGAAATTAAACAAAAGCTAAAACAATATTTATAAGAAAAATTTAGTAGTGTTTCCCCTATAGTTTGGATAATTCTCAAAATCAAACTTGTTAAAAATCAATTAAATACATCTCAGAATCATTCAATCAATAAATACCACAGTAGGATTCGAATCTATAATAATCTAATAGCAAGATCTAACTTGAACATAACCAATTGAATTACTTATTTTACATTAACTTGAACATAACAACGTAGCCTTTTATTCATAAAACAAAAACTATCATAAAACAACTACAAGGTTTATGGTACCTCTTTATACAGAAGCGTTAATATTATGAACTTCTCTTTAGAAGAACTAGTAATGAGTCAACATCTTGGAACATCTGAAATATGTAAAAATCACTAATCTTTATTTCTTGTTTTTTAAATACCTTCTTATATATATTAATTATATAAAAATATAATTGTAAAGATATTAACTCAACCCAAGATCCCCTAATGTTCGCAACAATAATGGCCTTCATCACATACATGACATAATAACTACATTCAAATAAACCAAGTTGTCTATTGGTCTACATTGATAAGATTCACAGTTAAATCACATTATACACTATATGTAAATTAACTATGATGCATTATACCTTAGAAATAATAATTTCAATATTCCTTCCTCAATCGCCCATTCCACTCAACATATTTGTGTCTGCAGTGATCCTAATCAAATTACTTATTATTATACAATTAAAAATATGTTTAAGTAATATATGATATATCTAAAAGCATTATAATTTTACACATTTAATAAGTTTCTCAGGTCAACAAGTGGTTTATAGTGTAACGAGCAAAACTAAACTATTGTATAATCCTTAGGAATAAAGACTGTAAGCTGCCAATGAGATTTGTAATAAGAAAATTAATTACTAACATAATCATTAATGAAATGAAATTAAAAATAACACAAAATCATTAATGAACTAACCCAGATATGTATGGAGCATAAAATATTTGTTTTCCTGATTCACTCATCCATGTTTGCATATATTGTTGAACTAAGGATCAAGAAAGTCATATATATGTGACATGCCTTAGTTGATGCTTAACTCATGCAAATAACTATATCAAGTAAAAGACATAATTCAATGCTTAAATAACTAGTTTCTAGTATATGAAATTAATTATTAAATTTAATTACCTTTGTCATAATTGTATGATGGAGATGTTTAGCATGGTATTCCCCGAACTTATCTCTTGAACATCAGATGAAGATATGTACATGGTCATTTCTTGGTTATTAACACCAAATAACTCTTTTGAGAAAAGTACTTGTATAGGTGTATGAATCAATAATGATGATATGTTGAGTAGATCAACTAGGAGATTTTGTTCTACATCATCATCAGCAATAGCTGCTGCTGCTATTTTTGGAACGTCCATCACTTACTTTCCTTGATTAATGTGGTCCTAAACATGCAAAGTGACATGCAAAGTTTATTATTCTTTCAATTCCTTATGTTGTATTTTTCTCAAACATGAACTAACTCCCCCTTTGATTGGGATAACGAAGTAACCCTAATTTACTGCCTAATATAATTCTCGATGTTATTCAGCATATGTTTGAGCGTTTGTTTCTTCTATGCTTAATGATATTCGTTAACTGATCACTAATGAATTGATAGTAAACCTATGGGAGCTTTGAGAAAAGAAGCTTAGGTGGCGCTAGAGAAATAAACCATTACTTTGCTAGAGTCCTAGAGATAGGAGTAGGTCATAGTGTGGACATAACCTAATAGTTATCGGTGAATTCACAAATCTAAAACCCTAATTAACTTAGTATTAAATTAAAAGATTAATTAATCTAGTTAATTTGTGATCCTAAGAGGGACAGTCAAGAGGATAAGAATTTGATCCAACCAACATTTATAAAAACATTTGTAAGTTTTGTGGGAGATTGATTTGGTGAAACTTAGAAATTTCTTTTATGGAAATGAAAATGAAACATGAGGATGAAATATCTAAAACCACATCAATATATTATTAAATAATTAACCATCATTTACATTTAATGGAATAATAAAATTTGTAATTTTATGATATATAAATATATATATATATATATATATATATATATATATATATATTTATTTTGCCGATGCCATGCTTTAATTCCATCAATTAGCGACACCATGTTTCAATTAATCCAAACTTATTTATATATTTTAATAATAACTCTATTAAATATCTATGTGGTTGTATTTTTCACATTTGTAGGTATTTTATGGGTTTTTGTTTTGTTCAATTCTTTTACATTTTTCGGAATATTATTTCTGAGACTATAGGTATTATTTTATATCTAAATAAAATAAAAGTTACAGCGCAATGAAAAATAACTTGATTATAAATGAAAAAAATATGTTTTGTTTTCCTCTCTTATTGGTTATATTTTTCTAAAACTTTGATTTTGGCATACTTTTGGTGTCTTTTTATTGTGTGTGTGTTTTCTTGGAGTTGGGGTGGGGTTTGTTTGGGTGTTGTTGATCTGATGAGACCATAATGGTGCATGAGTGGTGAAGGAAGGGGTTGTGCGGTTGCCATGACCAGCTTGGGTGTGGATGTTTTCTTTACCGGTACCAGCATGGCGGCTAGTTGAGACGAGAAGAGAGACAACCGTGAACCAAAGAATAATACATGGATATTGTCATCTATATGTTATGTTTTTCTAATTTCAGATATATGATATACTAATATGTTTTGATAAGTTTAATTTGTTCAAGGCACTAACAAATTATCGGGTATATGAAGTATAATACATGGAAAATATCAAAGTTTTTTAAAGATAAATATGAAACAAAGTTATTTCCAAATACTTATTGGAAAAATTTTATAAGTATTGTCTGTAATTTAAAAAAAAAAAAAGGACAAATTATTAAGTTTAAAATGATTAATGACAAGTGATAATTCTTAATTTTCATAATTATAATAAATGTGAATCAATGGACAAATGACAACCTTTATCACACACGTAAAGTAAAGATCAACAAATGCATTTAAAAATAGACTAATGATCTCTAAACACACGTCAAAACAAAAACTAAGTACCATTTTTATTGATTAAATGAATAGTCTCAGCTATCTTTACTAACCTATGCGCAGATTAATAAGTTCGTACAAGAGTTCGTGTTCAAGATAAGAAAGAAGTCAATCTAATATCTATAAGAAGAAAGTATGAAAAGTGAAAGAGATGTTTCTCACCCAGCTATTTGAAGCAGAAATAAAAATCAACTTTCAGAATATCTGAATCTTATATTAGAATAGCTTTGAAATGCCCATGGTCGCATTTAATGTTTATGAACATTGCTTGCTCAAGATATCTATTGAAGGAGGATTTGTGCTTCACTCTGTCTAACAATTACATCAAAATCCCATTCTATAAAAGGACTCAATCTTAAAGATTATAAGTTGGTGAACACATTATATGCTCGAAGAACTTCTAATTCTTTAGATAAAAATCCTCTTGTAATCTATTCCAGTGTGCTTAAAATTATTAAACCTTCACAACGTAGAGGTTGTTCATCGAGTGAGCATAATTGTAAAATCTCTCTTTATGTAGAGGTTGAACTTTGAGTGAGCGAAACTTATAAATTCCTCTCTGCGTAAAGGTTATCTCAAAAGGAACTAAACACTCTCTACACTCCTGATGGTGTCTGCCTGAAGAGATTGTTATCAAAGAATATTTGATTTGCCTGGAAAGGCTGATATAAAAAAATACTCATTTTTACTTGGAGAAGTGTCTAGCCTGCAAAGATTGTTGTCAAAGAATACTTGTGGTCTAACTTAAAAAGACTGTTGTCAGTAGTCAAGAATGACTATGTTTAAAGAATATTTTATCATTTTATTTAATAATAGTGAAATCTTACATTTATTTTTCCTTATATCTTCATTTAACTAGAACTAATATAAGTTAAATTAAATTAAATCTTTCACAAATTTCTTACATCGTCTCTACTCAAGACTTATATTCGTTTGTTGTGATATCTTTAGACAAGACAACTAAGTCTCTGATTTTCAAAAAAAAACTTGCAAAAATTATTTTAAAAACACAATTCAAAACCACTACTTATCTTTACAGAATTACTTGCCCTAAAAACCACGTGAGAATATGCTATCAGAAAGTGGAGGCTTATGTAAAAGATGAGAAATTGAAGATGCATTTCTTCCGAGATGGAAATATTCACAAATTCAAATATCAATGTCGTATTTAAATTTTCTTAAATTTTTATATTCAAAATAATAAATAAATTTCTTATTTTAAATTTTCTAATTTTTTATTTTTTTTTTGACATAGATTAAAATGATAATGTTCTTGTCTATTTCCTGAGAATTATCTTCCTCTTTCTCTCTCTACTTTCTGGTACTTTTTCAACAGCTATGGAGGAGCTACTTTTCTCCCGTATATTTGGTGCAGTGAGGGAGATGCTCTTCAGGGGATACGAGGGAAATGAGTTGACAGTTTCACATACTTTCCACATTTCGTGGGATCATGGTGAGAACAGATAATAAATTATAAAAGTTAAAAAATATAACAAAATAAATATATGTCAATCAATAAAAGTTAAAGTAATAGTAAACTAAAAATATTAAAAACTATATTAAAAATTATAATTTAATTATTATATTTTAAATATTAAAAATTATTATCACAACATCTTACTTTTCCATGGCATTTCTTTGAATGTATTTATATAAAACCCAATAAATATATAATACATATAATTATTTATTTGATGACTATATAAAACTCTTTGATGTATACCGATTAAACTCTACAAAATTATGGTGAACGTGATTAATCATTGTAAATCTTTTCTTTAAATATATTCATACTGAATTATTCGAGATAAGATATGGAACGAGAAAAAATGCAATAAATGTAATAAAAAAATATGATAATAAATAAAGAGACATAAATAAATGAAAGAGTTATAAGAATAAAAATATATAGAACTATTATTAAAACCATCTATACAATTTTTTCTTTTAAAAATTCATTATATATATATATATATATATATATATATATGCATTAATTAGGTTGTCTATTCAAGTATGAAATATATTAGATTAAGGGAGAATTTTCACACACTTCATACTAATAATAAAAAAAATATTAAGTTGCAGAATAAGTCTTCAATTCTTAAATTATTGGTTAATTATGAACTTAAATGTAATTCTAATATATGATTATTGATTTAAAACATATTTTTAGAACATACAAATTGTTACCTATTAATTTTAGTAATATTTTAACAAAATTATATGTGAACTATGTCTCGCACACAGCAACATTTTATATTTTAAATAACATTTTTTATTAAATAATATATGATAATATTTATTTCCTAATACTAGTAAATAAATGTTATCAATACAGGTGGCAGTGAGTAGAAAGCAAAATTGCCCCTTCAATTGTGTATATATACGTCACAATCCAAGTTTTAGTGCACAGAAGCAATTAACTAAAGTTGTTCAAAGATGGCCAGAGCAACCAGAAGAGTTCTACACCTCCTTGCTTGCATTATCTTCATCATTTTATTGATAGGTAAACTTAATCATACACTTTTGCATACATGCATGACTTTATCAATGGAACCAAATTCATCATCATCAGATGCTTGAACTCTGTATACTTGAATTTTTTATAATTTAGATCTCTTAATTTTATATGGTTACATCCCAGTTCTAAATTTTTGTTATTATATAATGTATTCGATTAATACTCCATTAAAAGAAGGCATAAAAGTTATATATTCATAAATACATACATTAATTATTGTGAAAATTTTATTGTAACAGAATCAAGGTACGAGAAAGCAATGGGTGAAGGTGTTGTAATGGATAGTGGTGATGCAAAATGGTGGGATAAGTATTCAAATCTCAACACGATTTTTTGCTGCGGTGACAACAATATAGGAAGTTGCATTCCGGGTACACCAGACGAGATAATTTGTAACAAAATTTGTACAAACCGTTGTGGAAAACAAGGCAAATGCGTGTTTGTAACAAAAGCAGATCAATTTTGTCATTGTTATTGCTAAATGTATTTTACGGCGGGCACAGATTTTGTCATTGATATAATAATATTGTATTTTAACTTCAGAGCAGCGTCTATAATCTTTTGTTTATGGTTTTTTTTTTTTTTTAATTTCTGTTTGGTTCACGTGCACCATACTAACACAATAAACACATTCCCGAAGATAAGTATCAACTGAACTAAATAAATGTATTTGAAAAAAATAAAATTATGTGGGTAACCTTGGAGTTGACATATAAATTTAGTAAAATTTTAATATTACGAACTAAATTAATTAATTTTCATATTCCTTGCGAATTATTTCCTCCATTACAAATTGAATGTTACTTTAACATTAATTTTTTTTATTGATTGATATTTTCAATTGAAAATAAAATATCAAAATTTATATTTCAATCTCCCCTCCTAGTAAATACTATATTACCATCGTACATCTTGGAATACCTAATAATGTATTTATATATAGAAATTTAGAATAAGAATATGGATATTTCAGTAAAATTAATTCTAATAAAATGTTATTATTGTTAAAATAACTATTTTTAAAGATTAACTAATTAATTCAAAGTAGAGCGAACAGATAACTATATTTTATAAAAAGGACTAAAATCAATAGAAAGTTGTAATTTTATTATTCTAAATATTAAATATAGCTATTTTAATAATATTTATGTAAAAATATTAATTAATAAACTATAAATTAATTTATTTTTTTTTTAAGAAAAACACTCTTAAAAACAACAACTAGAATTACATCCTACTCAATGTTTCTAATAACTTTCATGTCTAATTAATAAGTTTCTGAGAAAAATACAAGCATATTAAATTCTTGTTGTGGAGAATTAAATGCTATTAAACTTGCTAATAAATATGGCATCTCGAGAGATATCCCGCGGGTAACGTTTACACCATTTAATATACTCCTGTTTTATTGTATTTAATGAAGATATTTAATTCTCTCAAGCACGCAAGTGAAATTAAAAGTATTAATTAAATTTTGTTTTTTTAAAGGTAGAATGTCGTATGATATGTGAAAAGGTTGAAGTACATAAGCCTAAGTAGAAAAATAAATAAATAAATTTCAGGTCGTCATCCTAGGTTCAACCATGGTTATTTGGGGTAGGACTACCAGTTAAGTTGTTAGAAGTTTAAAATTTTCATATAATTGTGTTGAGTTCAAATGATTGTGCACAACAATTTCATTCTCATCCATTATCATTTGTTGAATTTTAGTTTTTGATCATAAGTAAATATTAATTAGTTGAAAAATGTTGCAGAAAAAAACTTGGGCACTTAATTTCTTAATACATAACATTTGATTTCTTTCGTATTTTTCAACTGGTAATTATTTTCCTTTTAAATCAATTAATTGAATCAATAAAATTTAATTTATGATATAAATTGCAAATTTAAATTTAGTTAATTATTTTAATTTCCTCTTTCTAGGTCATGCTAATCAAAATTGCTTAAAGGTCGATTATAACTTTTAGATTTTGATAATTATAGTATTAGGATAAAAGTTTCCTTAGTTGAAGAGAGATAAGATGAAGTCTTCACATATGCAAACAAATGACATTCATCATCAACACAAAGAAAAGTTATGAAATGATAATCAAAGATAGATATTTGATCAACAGATGATTCTATAAATCAACAGATGAAATTTAAGAACATGACTAATGAACTAACCAGATAAAAGTATCCACAGATGACACAACTGACAAAGTTAACACATAAACAAATTTAAGGACAAATTAGTGATTGTCAAGTGCACATCAAGCTAAAAGCTAATTATCAATTCTATTAACTAAATTTACGTACTTTAGACTTTGATCACTTTACTATTTTATGTACAAACTAAAAAGTTCTTATTAAAGCACATATTCAAAAGTAGAAGTCAACCTAGTACTCATGAAAGAAAATATAGAAAGTAAATGAGATGACTCTCGATTCTGATATAGAGATTTGCAGTAAAAGGAAAATAAATTTTTCTAAGTGTCATAGCATCATATCATATAAATTTTTCATAACAGCTCTTTAACACTGATTGTAAATATTATTTGAAAATAAAATAAAATAAAAAATAAATAAAATAATAATTGCTATGTTTAACCATTGCATTTTTAATTTTGATAGCTTTTGCAAATTGGACGAAAAGGACCTACATTGCATTAATTATTAAAAATAAAAAATTAAGGAATCAAATAGAATTATAATAATAATGGAACCAAATTAAACAAAAATAAATAAATAAAGGGACGAGATGTACAATTAATCCATTAAAAAAAATCACTTAATTGAATTAAAAAGGGTGGTACATTGGCTTCACTACAGTAACATAAGTTTCCCTCTGAAGACAGAAAAATACAGTTCTATCTATTGTAATGGTGAGGTACAAAACCATCTAAACCGTAAATATAAATACTAAACGTACTTTCCTCTGTATTTAGGCTTCGGATCCTTAATACACTTGGCATCACCAGCCTCCGTTAACTGAGAATCAGCAGGGCTAAAAACTGCAGAATGAAGATTACCATCTTCTAACCATTTTACATGGTTCTCCTTAAATTCCATGTGTTTAATCCTTGCTGCCTCGGCTATTTCCTCTGTGTAAGAACCTGTTTTCACCATTGTCAATAATACCCTGCTATAACGCGAACTAAGGATCTGCTCCGATGTAGAAATCAGTCTAAAACATGGATGTGTTGGGAATTGTGTTTCACCAAAATCATCTTCTCGCAAGACAGGATAGAAAAACACAAGCCTGCCCCCCATTACAAGCATCTTGGCTGCAAGATCAAGCAAATCATGCACGCACTCGACTAAACTGTAAGCTGCTGTTGATGGTATGTGACCTGTTCTTTTGTCATCAGGAACGGTGTAAGGTTCCACAGTCCCCTTTAGTAGCTTCCGACCACCAGATTTGCGTCCCCCAGCTCGCACTCCATAAGGAGGATCACATATTATGGCATCAAATACCTAACAGATAGCAAAGATATGAGATATCAACAATTTTTTTTAAAAGAAATAGAAAACAATGAGTAAATTTGCAATCAAAAATTTATTTTTACACTTCACATTGTAGTATTTTCTTTTTAAACAAAATCAGAGATAATGCCCCCAGTTACCTTGCCAAATCCAGTACTACGTATCAACTGATAGCAGAACATGCCAGCAAATATATATTTCTACAATTCTATCTAATACTCAATTGCGTCTTGTCCAGATATTACTATTCAACTCACACTCATGTCCTCTTCATTCAAATCCTTAGAAAGAGGAAACGTCAGTGTCATGAAGTAAAAAGGCTTTATATGTATTCCACCTAGTGGGATATCAGCATAAACAGGATTGAACAATCAAAAGATAAGCCCCAAATAAATCTGGCATGCTTACAGAGAGCCCAGTCCATGATTAAGTCTATTGCTAGCCATCAGTACACCAGGTGTATGCAAATCTTCAGTACTACTACAACCAATCTATTTCTTGTATAATTTAGTAAAAACAACACCAGAGTCAGCAGCACAGTTACTGAAAAGAAAGTAGGAAACCACAACATTTTTTATACTTAATTTTAGTCAGATAGCAAAACACCAACAGAATTGCAGATACTGAAAAAATTCTTGAGTGTCAAGACATACAGCACGCTGGATTATCTCCTTTTAGATCGAAAAAAAATAATTAAGAACAAAAGTACAAGGGTTAGATTTTTCTTTTCAAATAATCACCTCTTTCAGCGTAGAACGCCAGGGAGGAAGGTTGTTGTCCGCTCTTAGAAGACCGATAGGCATTGGCAATCCATACTGTAAAATGCACAGCTTAATAAGTTTATCAGAATGAGATACATGTTACAAAGAATGCTTCATATAAGTTAATCCAGGTTACCATAAATGCTTCTAACTTCCAACTATACATACACAATGTTTCAAATAAAACCAGTATAACAATAATGATAGTGTTTGGCACATTTACCTGCTTAAAATTACTCCAAACATTACAGTCAGGACCGCGTCCATCACGGACTACTCTAATATCAATGTCAGCACCCTAAATAATTTAGATCAGTTCTTGTTAAAGAAAATCTTCAGCATGAATTTGGCATTAACTTGCATAGAAATAATCAATTGTAAACAGAATATAAATTGGGATAACTGGATAAGTTGCAAAACAGATCACCCAGAAAAAGATGAAGGGAGAAGAAGCAAACCATGGTCATTGCCCCAAAATGAGCAGCTGCAACAAGAATACTTCCAGTTCCAACAAAAGGATCATAAACTAGTTTCCCAGAAGAAGCTAGCGCTTGATTGGCCATTAGGAAAGCCATTTCAGCATCCATGGCCGTTGGCCCAAGATAAGTACGACTTTTCAACTGATAAGTAGGTATAAGCTTCCTATCAGCCCCACCAACTTCGCGACCAAAGAAGACTCTCTTTTGTACAATAGGAGGAAGACCATTATTACCTCCATAATTATCAACTTCTATAAGCCAGAAGTTGTGGTCCGGGTTTTTCAGTTTTACTCTTCCCTACAAATAAAGTGGCCAAATGATGGATAAGAAATACACGTATACAATATTATGAGTTTAATAAATGATGAGAAAATTAATTCATCGTAATGCATCTGATTTCACAAGATAAAAAATAAAAGGAATCTGGCCAGCTCAAATGAAAACAAATAGGATTGACAAGAGGCCTATATTAAATAAAAAGGTAAAATATAAAAAGGTAAAATAAGTATAATGATACTTGATGAATTAGAAAAGTTCAAAAAGCTTGATGTTTTATCAAATAAAAATATTAAATAAATCCCACAAAATATTGTTCAAAATTTAGTTGACAATCGAGCCAACCAAGGGGGTAACCTCTAACCAAGACATAGATCCAAAAGCCCTTACAGAAGCTACAATGTCATTTCCATCATGCTCATCCAGATTAAACAACATCCTATGAAATGGTAGCGACCAGCTATGATCAATATTTAAAAATTACATTTTTAACAGATTATTTATAATCAACCTACCCAACAAACACTAATAAGGCTCTGCCAAACCACTTAACTGCAAGAGCAAGCATACATTCAATAGTTTCCTACATTCAAGGTAGCATTCCAAATTTCACAAAACTTTCCTAACCCAAAGTGTCCAACCAAACCTACTCACAAAGACAACTCGGGGGATCATAATTTCCACACAAATCAGATTCAGATTAAAAGTACAGACACCCCACCTTGAAAGGGATATAAGAGAGTCCTTGAATGAGTTCCTTTTGCTCCTCCAAGCTAATAACCTTTCCAAAACTATCAACAGTGATCTTGAAAGTGCTATCAGAATCCAAGTACGGCAACTTCCTCTCATCAGGGTAACTCATCACAGACTCTTTCAACTCCTCATAGCTACTCCCTTCCCCCCACAGCTCAAACATCCCCTTCACAAGGATACCTACAAAATTTCCAGCTCACAAACCAAAACCGCTTAAAAATTAAAACTTTAAACAAACCCACGAACAAAAACCGAAAAACCATTCAAGGGATCAGAAAAACACAAGTGTAGCAAACATCATAAAAAGACCAAAAGAAAAGGAATAGTAACTGACTTCGGGTGGCAATGTTACGAGCAAGTTGCTCCGAAGGGAGGTTGACGAAATGGAAAGGGGAATCTGAGTGGTAGTGAGGAGGGAGCTTCCATTGCAGTTGGGAAGGAACGTCGCCGTTTCGGGTTTCCTCGGAGGCTCCGAAGATTTGTGCCAGAGATTCAACTTCGGGTCTTCTGTAATCTAATAACCTGTGGTAGAAAAAGCACAAATACCACATGGTTTTCTCTCTATTCTGAAACCAACAATACCAAACAAGTTTGACAGTGGAGCAAGTTGAAGAACGGAAGACCAAATCAGGGAGAAAGAAGGAGCAGCTGCTAAACCCACCTCAAAACCCTCGAAGCCCTCTACTTCTTTTTTATTTTTTTTTTTTTCTTTCAAAACTCCATTTTTTTTTCCCTTCTTTTTATTTAATTTGAGTAAACCATTAATTTTTCACTAAATTATTATTCTTTCTGGATTTAAATAATTTTAAATCATTAAAAATTATATAAAGAATCTCTAAAATATTAAAAAAATACTTTACATTGTCGTCCTGTTAAAAATATTTTTCAAAAATAGTCTCTTTACATTACAATATAATACTAAATTGATAATATTTTAATACTTTAATTGAATACTAATTATATAACTTTATTAATTAAATATTATTTAAGTGGAATGATAATAGCTATTCTTTATATTTTTACATGAAATTTTAAATTTTTTTATAAAAATGATGTAAAATTTAAAATAATTTGTTAAAAATTAATACACATAATTTGATTGAATAAAAACACTTTTTGACCTCTAGCATGCACTGCTAAAATTTTAAGACACTACTCATGCAATTCATTATAATTAAACTATTTTGTGATAATTTTTTCTTTTAAGATTATTTTTCATATTTTTATTCTTTTATAAATAGTTTTAAAAAATAAATAGTTTTTATAGTTGGGTTCACCCAAAAAATAACAGATCAGAGTAAAATAAGTCAAACCCAGCCTAAAAAAATTAGGTTACCCGTAATCAACGACTCAAAATGGAATGGATTAATGTAAATTTTAGTGGCTAAAAAAAAATTAGATCTTCTTTCTTTCAATTAATGTAAATCTTAGTGGCTAAAAAAAGGAAATAATAGATTATAATCACAAAAATGGGAAGTGATTAAGTAAATCAGTTACAAGTCAATAAGATGAGATTCAATTTCTTTTGTACTCACAACATAATAGAGTTGCACACACTTACACATTGAAATTGATAAACGGGCAAAAATTTCTTCCCCTCCTTGATTTTGTTGGCTAAGTTCAAGGCTTCAAACAATCATGTTCCAGACTTGTAGTGCACAATTCAAATGCAGTTGACAGTGAATATTAGAGTGACTGATGAATATGATATCAATTAGCTAATAGTTTATCAGAATCATCCTTCCTTGATTCCTTATTTTTCATGCCTTTTATTACAAGGAAAAATATTTCTGTGGCCACAAAACTAGATAATAGTACAGATTATGAAATTTGGGAACGTCTGATGAACCGAGAAGCAGAGAAAATGAAGAATTTAAATGGATAAATTAATAAATTTACTTTATCTAAAATTTATTTGTTTAGAATCTCAAAAAAAAAATTTGGGTCTCCTAAATTCATTTTGCCACCTCTAAATCACCTTCAGGATCGGGTTTGTATTACTTCAACATTATATTATTTATTTTAATTATTACAATATAAGTCTCATTTTTAATAAATATTTGATTTTTAATGAAATTTTTTTTAAAGGTAATTAAAAAAACTTAAAATTAGAAGTACTTAAAAATATGTTTTTTTATAAGATAAAAAATTATATAATCATATTTTTATATTACTTTATATATAAATTAATTTAACCATGATTTTAATGGATTGGACTAATAAATATAGTAATTTTCTAATTTGATTAACATAGTCAATAACTTTTATTTTCTTAAGGAAATAATAATATTTTACCAAATTAATTTATATCTTCTATAACTATTAATTAAAACGATTTTTGTTGGTATAACTATTTTTTCTCTATTTTTATTAGACTATCTTACGCTTTTAATCATGAAATTATTTGTTCTTTCTTATTTTTTAATTATTATTTTTTTATTCTAATATATTCTTAATAAAATTTAAAACCTTAATTTTTCCTATTTTACATATTAGTTAATCTTTTAAAAATTATATTTGTTATCATTTTCTCTTTTTTTCCCCTCTGTGTGTGGTATAGCAGACTCTTTTGTCATTTTCTAAAACTAGAAAAATATATAAAAAAAAACTAATAATAAAACACATATGTTTCATAGGCAAAAAAAAAAAAAGTTATTTAAGAAAAAAAAAAGAGTTATTTTGTTTTAAATTATGTACAAGGCAAAATTGAGGTGATATTGTGTGAAATACTTGTGTTTCCGCTACCTTTTCTTTCTATTAGGTTTTCGTTTCCACGCCTTTTACCAGGAACTGCTTCTCCTCCCATCGGTACTCTTCTTCATCTCTTTGGCCTCATTTCTTTTATTTTTCACGATTTTCTTACTCAATTCATTTGTTTTTCACCGTTTGCGTCTTTCCGATTGTAAGTGGTTTTCCTAATTGTGACAATTCACTTAGAAATATCGATTAGAAGCTGGATAGGGTCGTGGGGTTTGGTCAATTCGTGTTTTGAACTCACATGGTTGTTGGGCTTGCTTAATTGGATAAAATTTTTCATTTTCGCGAAATTATGGGTTTTCTTGATGTGCTTTATTTTGTTTGTTTGTTTGTTTTTTGCCTGAGCTACTTTGTATTTTTTTGCTTGAAGGGTTAGTAATAAACTTTACCTGAAAATTCAATGAATAATTTCTTGTTCAGATTTGCTCCCCCAATTTTAAAACAGGATTAGAAATTGACTGAGGTTAGTTACAGAGCCCCATACCCTTGAAATATCTTTTGGTAAAAAACTCTTGCAACATTTCTTAGTTACCCTTTAGCAATAATACATGCATAAATAAGATTGCTTGTATGCAAACTATTTTATTATTTAGGTTCAAGGTAATATAGAGTTATTTTATGTTGTTTAAGTGTTGATGCTAATAATCAGAAAGTTGACAACAACTTTGTTTTCTTTGCCATTTTCTTGGAAGTTGATTGGAGGTTATGATGCCATTTAGTTCGTAAAGAAACGCATTCTATTAATACTTGGTAGTTGGTATTTAATTGGCTTTATAAGCAGGGACTGGTTCTTCCATGTAATTGTGTGGATGGTGGGATGGCTTATCCTGCATAGTTAATTTGAAAATTATGTGCTAATGCTTATCTTCATGCATTTATGCAGTTGAAAATGTCTGATGTGGAAGAGTTTCGTTGCTTTATTGGTGGCCTTGCATGGTCAACATCTGATAGAAAGTTAAAAGATACATTTGAAAAGTTTGGCAAGCTTATTGAAGCAAAGGTGATCAGTATCATATTATGATTATAATCATTATTAGTTCTGCTTGCTAAACTATTGTTTTCAGTATCCTATTTCATGTTTGTGCTTAGAAGTTGATTTGTGCTGTACTTTTTAGCGGAGATCTATAGTTTATCCTTTGTCCATTTATGAGTAAAATTGCACTACCTGCTGAACTTTTTTATTAGCAAATCAATTAAACAAAACAAAAAGAAATCGGTGTAATATGATTGAAAGTATAATCATTATTTTTTGTTTTGGAGATTGTTAATGATCTCTTTCATCATATTTTGGAATAGGTGGTTGTTGACAAGTTCTCTGGGCGTTCTCGTGGGTTTGGATTTGTCACATTTGATGAAAAGAAAGCAATGGATGATGCTATTGATGCTATGAATGGTATGGATTTGGATGGGCGAACTATTACTGTTGATAGAGCTCAGCCTCAACAAGGATCAAGTAGAGATGATGGTGGTGATCGCTACCGGGAGCGTGGTCGTGATCGTGATAGGAATCGAGATTATGGAGGTGGAGGTGGAGGTGGTCGAGGATCTAATGGTGGTGAATGCTTCAAGTGTGGAAAACCTGGTCATTTTGCTAGGGAGTGCCCTAGCGAAGGGGGCAGAGGGGGAAGGTATGGAGGTAGGGAAAGTAGATATGGTGGAAGCAGTGGTGGTGGTGGTCACTATGGTCCTGATAGAAATGCAGATCGTTCTTCGGGGGGGCGCAATAGGGATGCCGGTGGTCATGGAGATTCTGGAAATGATCGATATTACCGTGATCGTGCTGGACCATATGAGCGACGTGGATCGGGAGGCTTTCGCTGATATAATGTAGTCTATTTAGTGAGGTATGCAGCATGTCATGATCTCTCGTCTCTCCTGTCTGCTCTTTGTGTTCTTGGTTCTAATGAAGTTGTAATTGTGATACTTTGCAGATTTGAAATTGAAGAGGTTGCTGTTAATGCTTCAACTTTCTTTTTCATTCGCTCTTCACACAATGCTCTGGACTTCTGGGATTGTTGTTTGGATGGATCAATGATACCAGTATTTTGATATGCAATACTCAGCACATTTTGCAAACTCTTTATGTTCCTAAATGCAGATCTTTTGGTCTAGTGAAATCTTATGAATGCTTGCTTGACTTGCGGTGAAATTCGATGTTGTGCTCTATGCTATCTATAATTGCTGCTGGGTATCTTGTGAATTGTGACTTTCATGCATGGCGAGTTGCATATGACATATTTTCTGCTGGATTACCCAATTCAGTTTAAGAAGTTATGGAAAGTTATGTTGGTGTTGGATTTGTGGGTTTTGGAAAGACCAAGATGGAGGTCCAAATGTGGAGTTTTGCTTCTTCTTTTTGAGAGAAGGAAGTTTTAAAAGTAGAATGCCCATTTGACTATCCCGTCTCAGGATCTTTGAGTTTTTTAGTCAAGCGGGTAAATTATTGAATATATGTCTAACACCTTTCTTATTTGCTAGATTTCTGTTTTGGCATGCGCTATATTAATGTTATTGACCTTTTGGCAGGATTCTTGGCTAAATGTGGTCTTTTTGGATTCATCATTGCCATTGGGTTCTTTTGTTGCTAATTGGGCATGCATGGTTTTTAAAACTTAAAAAATCTTTTCAGCTGCAAATGGCCACCTACAATTGCACTCAAATATACATACCACTCTTGTTTTCTTTAGGGGCACTGATGGAAGGTGGTTCCATTTTCTATGATTGTGGCCCATTGTTTGGAAGATCTTGATGAGTTGAGTTGAGCAAACTACGATCCATTGCTTTTTTACATTGTTGCTCTATTTGGTGGAAGATTGCTCTCATCGAACTTTTTACATGCCTGCATGTGATGTTTTGTTTGCCGAGATCCAGTTTGTCTTACCATATCATGAAACCTGAGTTTGGTCCCAAATTTGCATGCTCTTCAACCTCAAGGTTGGGCTCACTAATATCAGATTGAGATTGCTGCCGTACTTAACCCTTCTCACTATGATTATGAAAGGAAATTGGTTGTATTTACCCCTTAAAAAATTATAATTCGGCTATCATGGTATGCTAAAAATATTAATATTTCTATATATTTTGTCTTCATGCAAAATGCCAAACCCTGTTCCATCTATTGTTTTCATTCACTTATATTTTTCTTTTTGTTTTAATTGTGCCATGTATATTTGGCCGAGTTTCATATTTGTATTGACTTGATGATTTCTATGATAATTGGTTGGCTATTTTTCTTTTCGCACCCTACGAAAATCTCACTACTCTTTATCTTTAGATTCTGGAAGATCCTTTTGGATTTCTTTCTTCATCAATGAGAATTGCGACATTATCTTCATGCTGAATTCTTATATCATTGCTACATGCTGAATTCTCATATCATTGTTACGTTTGTTCTTTATGAGTATGTAAGTTCAGCTCTGATCAGTTATGATCTTTCTAAGTTCGTATTTGAGGGCGGAGGAAGTAATTTTCTGTTCCTAATATTTATGGATGCATGGATCCGACCTAAAGAAAGCAGGATATGGCAGAGCAACACTTTATCCGTAACTTTTTTCACTGTAAAGGTATATGCCGGCTAGTTAATATCACTGTTACGATTCAAAACAAAACAATTTAAGGGCTGTACTTTGTCGATGACAATTTTACGTATTAGAATCCCTTATGCATGGAGCGGAGCCAAATACTTCATAGAAAGCAGTATAGTCGGTCAGGCCTTCAGCCTCATGCCAAAATGTTCGCACAGCTTCGTAGTTGCTATCATAAGAGGAAGTTGAGAACAACCACGACGGTTTTTTTTAGGCAATCGTTGGATTGTGATAGGCCTAAAATAATTGTCATAACGTGGAGTGCACTAATCATCAGAATTTGAAAACGAATCCAACATTGAATTATGTTAATAATGGTTGTAACTCTGCGCCAACTCCTACGATTCCAGTAATTAACTTTGTTTTGGTACACTTCTCCCAAATTGAAATTCGAAAGTTGATGACAGGTGCATGGTTGTTTTGTTGAACTTATTTTTACGGAATGATCATTTATTCATTTTATTTAATAGAACTTCAGAGAAATCACAGGCCATTACTAATATGTATGTTGCTTAAGGACTGAATTTAGTATCTAGCTAAGATCAAGTAATTTTCTTTTAATTATTGTTTCATTTCTAATTACAAAAACTCTATCTCATTTTTATTTTGGTTTTAAAAAAATTATACAGAAAACACCAAAATTATTATATTTTAAAATAATTCAATAGTTTCTAGTGACATTTTATAATTAAATGGACAAATAGAAAGTAGAAATAAAAAACTATTTTCTAAAGTAAGGACCCTAAATTTTGCACGAGGAAATAGGACTCTCATTCAAAGTCAAGTAACACAAAGCAGTGTTGTAGCCGACCAACTAAAAAACTTTGCCATCTTGAAAGTAGGTCCCGAATTCAATCTTTGTTAATAGTAGTGGATTGAGTTGAAGTATCATTACAATAAGTAATAATCAAACTTTATGGATTCAAGGACTCAAGTTTATAGTATAAAACTTTAGGATAGTATGCTTACCACGCGAAAGCCACAGGGCATAGGCCACTTTGACAATAAAAAAACCACCATATTCTCTTCATGCAAATTCCATATATTTAATAAACATTCCATCCAGTGTAGACATACACTATAGATTTTACTTTTAGGCTTGCTTGCTTTAAACTTCTTAGGAAAATAAATTAAAATGAAAAATTAAAATTAGCTTACAAGTTAGAATTAGTTTTTCTTTGGAAGAGTTAAAATCCTTTAGCTTTATCAGAAAACTAATGTTAACTTATGCATAAATTCATTTTAACCTTGTAATAGAAAAAATATTTTGTTTTCTTTTTTTCTTCCATAAGCATTTATGGAGTAAATCCATGTAGTAAAGCACACATGGTATATAAATAATAAATGAATTATCAATTTTCATTTCTTTACCTATTCGACCAATTTTGATCTTTGTCAAATACATCTTCAGGTATACTTTGCAAACATCTATTTTAATTGCTCCAGTAATCACTGTTAAAAACTGAAAGCAGTGCATAAATTATGCTCTACCCTCATATTAATAGCATTAGTTTAGTCCTTATTCAAGGATCATCTTGATAATAGAGCATACTATACAGAACATGATAGTTTGAATTTCCATTGTTTTACTGACGCTATGTGTATCGGATGTTATCATTCACACATCACTCAGCACAACACTGATCCTTTAGCCAAGAATAGACAATAGTTAAATTCAAGACTATCAGATTGACTTGTTCTATGGATATTTTAATTTTGAAACGAGATTAAAGAGCAGTTATCAATGAATTCAAAGTTCTTTTGAAGTCATGCACAAATGTTCCACTTGCTTGCATGAAAATGATTCTTAATTATTATCAACCATGGATTTTGCATATCAAAGAAAAATGATTTACTTATTAGTGTAAATGCACAAATTTACATTTCCTCAAGCCAACTGAAGTTATTTATATGATAAACACATTGAAAGTCTAGTATTGACAATTAACTTGGTCAAAGCCAAAAGTAATAGCCAGAGTCATCCAATCTCCAAACAGTATTTTGATCCAATGTCCTTTTCACTGGGGTTTTGCTTTTACCAAATACAACCCCTACCCCTCCAAATACCAACATAGCCACAGCAACAACTACCATTCTCATCTTATAGTCCCTAATTAAAACTGCTGCTAGCAGTGGCACCACAGCACCAACAGAAAATCCAATTGCTGATGCTGTGGAAGCCTGAAAAGGGTTAAGCCGTTCATCATCTTTCTCCACTTGTTTGTGTTTGTTATTGTGAACTTCCATTAGAGTTACCTCTGTGTCTAACTGAGTATCCTCAGATACAAACCCTTCAATTGCCAAACTGCATGACCCTGCAGCTTGTCCTACCAAGCCAGCAAGAAGTATGACTGTGATGTCTTCATGCAAAGCTTCAACACCAATCATCAATAAGGTGACTGAGACCAAGCCAATTTTTGCACCCAACACAGCTGCTAGAAGCCATTTCATTTGAGAGTACTCAATATTGTTTTCTTCAATGTATTGGCTAGGTTTTGCTTCTATATCATTACAATGTATGAAAATCTCGATATGGTTAATTGGCATTTCATTGCTACTAGTTCCAAGAGAAGTCATAATGCACAAAATTTGTAAGGTACAAAAACAAAGGGAAAATGAGAAAAAGATTGCTTTTTGAGGACACAATCTCCTCATGGAGGTTATTATATAGATAGAATCATAGAACATAGAATTAAGAGTACAGTCAGGTAAGCTTGGTGATAATGGACCTTAGTGGTGATGGTTTGGACAGCACTATGAGGGGTGGCCACCTGTTTTAATAATTCCTGAAACTTGCAATTAATAATGAATCAACTTTTTTCATGAACCTGTATGGATGTTTGGTATGATTCACTTTATTTTAATTGGTATGGTATCAGTTTATCAGGTTATATCATAATATCACTTGAGAGCATCTGTTTAGCTCTTTCTCAGTTTCTCATAATAAAAGTTAGTCCTGCATTCAAGTTTCTTACTGTGTTCAAAGTTTAAACTTAGAAGGTTATGTTATAACACTGTTTATTTATTATTAAATAATCAAGTCTACTGTTTCTTACCCTAAGCTGCATGCAGACTCAAAAAGTTCTGAATGATAATATTGGAGAATAGACATAGATGTAGTAGCGGGGTTATCTAATTGGAGGCAAAGCTTCATTTCAATGCTAGGTTCGTGGCAGCCCCTCTATTGATTAATAACAATAAATTATGTAAAACCTAACCTTATGGATTTGAGGATCTAAGTATTTATTTTAAATAATTCAGGGGAGTGTGTATTCCACAAGAAAGCCACATGCCACATTGAATATGGAAAAATAAAAAATTTTAAAGCTTTTGTATCTTCTTGTGGCAGTTCCTTTCTAATTTATAAAATTTCTTAAAGTGGAGACTTGAGACATGCATTATTGCATTGTTATTGTTAATTTTCCCCTAGTGGATTCGTCTGACTGTACTTTTCTCTGCTTTTAGGATATGGAGTAATCTTACACTTTAAAATTGCACATTTCATTTCTCCTATTTTAATTTTTTAACGTGTTGAATTTCATTTTGTTAGGTACTCTCATATCTGATTCCTTTCACACAACCATATAGTTTGTGACAAGTTCTTTAATCCTTCTGTTTCCAATCATCAAAACCAATCTCAGACTTATTGGAGTAAGTCAGTAAATGGTTAACATAATACAGTAATACAATATAACAGAAAATACTTATCATCTCTGTGAGTTCATTTGTTCTCCAATTCTAAAGGTGAGTCAAATAATAGACTAGAGATTTTTTTTTCTTCTTTTTAAGTTGGTCTATAACTAAGTTTTGTTTGGAAAAACTTCTTACAAATGTGTACTGAATAAGAGCTGATGACTCCACATTCTGATGGATATACTCGTCTCAAATATAGAAGGATTTGAAAAAAGTAATGACAGTGCACTAAAAGAAAACTAAGTCACTTTCAGAGAAAGGTTTTCTTAATTTGCAGAAAGATAAATTTGAGTACCGAGTTTTGGCTGTTTCTGTTTCATGCAAGTGCGCAACATGTAACTTTCGTGTGGACTACACACTCCCTTTCAATTTATTAATTACACACTTTATTTGCCACTATCCTGTGGAGTGCACACTCCATCAAATATAATATATACCTTCTTTTTCTCTCAAATCATTCTACATCTGAGTCTTATGTAATTGATTCTAATATCAAGTCTAGTGTTTCATTTTGTGCTGGGATTTTTTGCTTCTACTGCTTAAGTTAGTGTTTGATTTATCGAAGACTAAAAAACCATAAAAATAATTAGCAATGAAGTTAGTGTTTGATTTCTACATACATATGCATGATATATACAAACGAATGTATGAGATTTTAAATTGGATCTTCAGTGTGACCATTATACATAAAATAATAATAAAAGAAAGACGATTGTTTTCGTAATTTCCACGTCTCTAATCTACTTGTAATAATTTTGAAGCATATAAATCCAAGCTTAATGCGTTTAGATATTGAGTGCAGCAAAATTCCCACTATTGAATTTGACTAAACGGCAAAAAGAGCTGTGTTATTAGCATATATACAAAATCTCTATAGAATAGAAACATCTCATAGCCTTATGTTGAAATCAGTGGCTCCATTAAGAAAAGTCATCAAATGGCTCCAAAACTTAATTATATCCACGAGGCTAGGAGATGCATTATTTAATTCGTCTGTGACTATGTGTTTAACTTTTAAGCAAAAACGTCACAAAACAAATATATTTACTACACCTCTTAACAGATGTACTCCTCGTATACGTACAACTTTTCAGTTCTTAATCTTCCTCATTATAACTTTCAGATTAATTAACCAAAGCTAAAAACATGATTGAACCAAGTAAGAACAATGAAATACATTACATTAAGGTGGAATATCTGAATCCTGAATCCACTTTGGTGCTGAATTTTAAACGCAAAACCATATAAATTTTTTAAGAAGCCCCACTAACATTTGATTGTTAAAATAAATTTTACTATCATGAATAATTTCTCAAGGTTCAATATATAAAGGAAATTACACCATCAGAATATTTGATAACATATTTATCATAATTTCTATACTTCATTATTTCTATGAGAGTTGAAAGAACTTATTCAGATCCATTATGCAATTGAAATTCTTTACTGTTATATTTTTCCCTTCTCTAATTTCCTTTTTCTTGTCTTTTTATGATAAAACTTGACCTTTAATGATTTCTGTGGCCTTACTTTGTAATCACAATTTTCTTTTAAAACAAAGACATCAGGACGTCAAAAATTATTTGAGAGAGAGTTTAATATTTTTATAACAAATTTAACTTCTCTTTTTTAAATTTGAATCTTTTCTTTAATCACAATACTATCTTTTATGAAGTAAGAAAAGATGAAATTAATTATAATAAGTCTAAAATAATGTCCTAGTAACTTTAATACATTTTTATTTAACATGCATTAGACAATGTTAATTTAAAAAGTCTTATATAATTACATCAACACTATTAATATTAAATAATTTACTCAATATTTAGGTCCATTAACACCTCAAACTTAACATTCCTCACTATAAATATCCTTCACTAGAAGCATGTGTTCACTACAAGCTCTTAACTATCACATAATTCCCATTAATATTTTCCTCTTTTTTCCAACTTCATGGCCAACTTTGAAGCTAGAACTAATGGAATTTCACTTAACCATATAGAGATTCCTATCCAAACAAATGGCATGGAGCCAAAACCAAGGGAAGAGGTCCAAGAGAGTGAAATTGACTACTCTCAAAGGGCTCAATGGCTTCGAGCTGCGGTATTAGGAGCCAATGATGGGTTGGTGTCTGTTGCATCATTGATGATGGGGATTGGAGCTATTAAGAAAGACATAAGTGCCATGCTTTTTGCTGGTTTTGCCGGATTAGTAGCCGGGGCATGTAGCATGGCAATAGGAGAGTTTGTCTCTGTGTACACTCAATATGACATAGAGAAGACTCAGCTTAAAAGAGAGAGGGAAGCTAATAATAACAACAACAGAGGAGTGGATGAAGAAACTGAAAAGGAGAAGCTGCCAAATCCATTTCAGGCAGCACTGGCATCAGCACTTGCATTTTCTGTTGGTGCTTTTGTGCCAATGCTAGCTGCTGCGTTTATAAGGAATCATAGTGTTAGAATGGGTGTTATTGCTGCTGCAGTAAGTTTGGCATTGTTGGTGTTTGGAGGAACAGGAGCAGTTCTTGGAAAAACTCCAGTGATGAGGTCTTGTGTTAGGGTGCTGATTGGAGGTTGGATGGCTATGGCCATAACATTTGGCCTCACTAAATTGATTGGCTCTGCTCAACTTTGAAATATGCATTATTATACCTACAAATTACAACCATATGTTATTACTTATTAGTAATGTTTTGTTTTTGGTTGTGTTGTGAGTACTCGTGATAGTGTTACCCTTTAATATATAGATGTTGGCTGCTTTGTTTAAGTGAACAAACTAGACTGTGCTTTTCACACTATGTAGTGTTCTGTCCCCTAGTGTTCATTTGCGTTTTCTGAAGCTTTTTATTTGGAGTGTTTACCATGCATGTCTACCGTTTCTATATACTCTATTACATGTAAAAGAAAAATGTTTGGTAGATAATGATTTACTAAATAACTGATAATTAGATAACTAATTATAAAATGAGAAAAAAGAGAGAAATATGTATATATATATAAAATATAAAGAAAGAGAAATACATTCGCTATGTTGTTATTAGAATAATATATGCTTCATATTTACTGTATAAGAACCAGGCCAACAAATAATATTTGTTCAACTTCTCAGCAGGTTTTTCTAGCTAATGAAAAGCTATAAATATTAATATAATTACTGTCCTTGTTCAACGGTTGGGTCATTTCGGCCCAATTATCAAATTCTTACAATTTATTTTGTTCTTTTACAAGAATGGAAGACAGGTAACTAAAAGTTTATAATAATTCAAAGATGTGAGTGATATTGCTGTATAAGATATATATAAAGTTTTATTGTTTGTGAGGGGAATGTACGTAAATAGTGCCGTATATAAATAATATTTTTTTGAGTGGTTCAAGAGGATGACGTCAGGTTGTTGATGTATCTAAGTGGATAGTTTACTCATACATATATGAATTTTTCTAATAAAATAAAACTTGAAACATATTTAGTTACGTATTTTCTTTTTAAAATTTTTATTCTGGAATTATTTATCATATTTTACTGTTTTATATAAAAATATATATGAGTATATAAAATTGAAATCAAATTTAACTTTTATATATTCTTAATGCAATTTTATTACACCACTAATAAAGTATAATAATAAATATGATTTTTAAAATAATTATTATTAAAACCAAATTTTATATATTAATAGATAGACATCAGTGTATCTATCAAGTTTATATTTAATAAATTAATACCCGTTGTTTTAGCAAGACTTTTTAAAAATTAAACTTAATTGATAATTTTAAGTAAGATTTTTTTATTTAATCACTTTTTTCATTCATATGAAATAAAATAAATCATGTTTATAAAACTTAAAGTCACTTGTATTCATAAATATTTAAAAGTAATTATTGTTAAATTCATATAATTTTTTATTTAATTAAAAAAATTCAGATACAAATCAATCAACCACAATTAAATGCAGTGTTTGAGGCATTTAAATAAAATGCGTCAATCAATACGTCAACCACTCTATATACACTTAAAGTAATTTATTAAAATAAATTTTCTCTAAATAATTTTTAAGCAAATTCATTTACATGAAATATTTATAAAATTGCACAATTTACGCGAGATATTGAATCTTAGTTTGGTAATAAATATAATCAATATCACTATATTAGATAGAAGATATCATGTATGATTATTTTGAATAAAATTTTTATTACCTTGAGCATGAAAAAGTAAATAAAACTCTCATATATACATATATTTTAAAATGTAAACATATATTGTTTTGAAAAATATAAATAATTTCATTAATGATGATATGTTTTATTACATTAAACAAGAAAAATAGTTTTATAAAATTTTAATGTTTGACGTTATTCACTCAATTTATTTCTATGTTATCAACAATAGTAGTTTGCGATGATTATGAGTGACACTTTTTGCTCAATTGTAAGTGTGTGTGAAATGCCCATTCTAAGGGAAAGAAAAAATGTTAAAAATTTAATCGAAAAAATGAGAAGGATAAGAAGTTCATTGTCGAATCACTTGAATGTATTATATGAATATATTCCTTTATAGTTTAATACATATTAATATGTCATAATAAATTAGAATCTATTTAACATATATTTATGAATGTAATATATAAAAATATTAAAAATCAAAGAGCATAATATTTTATAATCACAGGTTATATTTAATTTTGATAATATATATATATATATATATACCCACATACTATACAACTATGTTTTTTTTATAAAACAAAAAATAGACCCTCTCTCAATCCTTGGGCCTGGGCCATTGCACTTCAAGCCTAGGTCCAAGCTTACCCTACTTGCCTGAGAACTCATCCACCATTGAAATCACATTCAACACTAATTCACATTAGACACATTAATATTACAATATACATAGCAAATAAAGTACATGATTAGTTTCTTTATTTATATTACTATTGTTGACGATTCTTCAGTACATCCTCTGTCTCTGAACATAATTTGCAAAATAATGCTTAAAGAAAATGATCAAATATTTTCACAATTTTAAATAATTAGTAAATAATGCATAATTTGTAATTTTTTTTTTTATAGCACAGTGATAACTAAGCCATAAGCTTGCCCTTTCAGTCTAGGCCGAAGTTTAATTTTTCATCAAAACACAAATATATTCATGTCTAACAAAAAGTTGCAGTTCAAACAAGTTCCATTGAAGGTAAGTGGAATTTGAACCTCGATTCCCTTCAAAAAAAAAGTTGCGGTTCTTAACAAATTGATAATAATTAAAAATGATATGAAGTAACAACATAACTTATTTTTTTGTAATTAGAAAATATAAAATACTTAATATATAATTTTATGACTAAAACATAATATATATATATATATATATATATATATATATATATATATTTTATCTATTTTACTTTCTAGAAGGGTGTTTACGAATTGGATCAGTCTCGGTTTGACATGAAATTAAATCTAAATTAATCAATTTTAATTGGTTTAGATTTGGCAAGAAATGATTTACGATCCAACTCAATCCAATCCAACTATGTTCCGATTGATTTGGTTTGGTACTATCGAGTTAAAAATAATCAATAAAATTATGTGAAATGTGAATTTTTAATAAATTTTTATCTAAATTAAATATATATCAATATTAAAATAAATATTGTAGTTAATAATTTAAAATAAATTTTTCAATTCACCATAAACTACTCTAAAATAAAATTAATCTATGGTCCAACATAAACTAAATAGTAGTCTAACTCAAATAAATAAATAAAAAAATCAACTTAAATTAATAATAAAATCCTCCGTCACTTAAATGTCAATTTATTAGTTTATTTGATTTATTAAATCTAGGTCCACCAATAACACTAGTAGCTCCACCGTCACTTATTTTCAATCCAGGCAACTCTATAAAATACAAATTTAAAGACAAATGTATAAGCATCAAACAAATATTCATAAACACAAATTAAGAGTTAAAAATCAATTTATACCTGGTTCAATCTTTTGTGATTGATCTATCTCATCTCGTAATTCAATAACTTTAAGAGCAATCCTTAACTAATTTTGTGCACACATCAAAACTTCAACCGTACTAAGACTCAAAAAACTCTGAAAAGGGTCAAAGACTCAACCTCCGGTGCTAAAAGCACTCTCTGATGATACAATAGACATTGGAACAACTAATATGTCTCTAGCCACATGGGAAAGAATATAATATTTAACTTGACTTTCCTTTGCACCACTTCAAAATATCAAATACATCACCATAATAGGATATGTATCTTCAATACCATCTTCCAAATACCTTTCCAACTCATTCTTCTTCACTTCATGTTGTTTCTTTCTCATTTGTGTCCTAAACTCGACTCCTCAATCTTTTTCATCACAATCTTCATTTTCCATATTAGATTGAGAAGCCAATATTGAAGCAATGTTATTAGAATCACTACCATCATAACCAAGGGGATACAATGCAGCATAGTACTCAAACAATTTGTGAAGAATGCCTTTCGACTTTTTTTACCAACTCTTGACTCTTATCTTTACCATACATCCAAATAAAGCAAAAATCAACATATTCAAGCTTATACCGTGGATCAAGAAACACAACCATAAGCAATAAATAATTTATCTCACTCCCTTCATAATATTTAGAAAACTTGATTTTTCATATTTGTATTCATCCTTTACAAGATCTCAATTCTTCCATTTATGAATCTCGTAATTGGTTGTATAGTCAATTTACATAATATTCACGTTGTTTGAATCTTTAGATTGGGGACCAAATTAAGTATTTAAAGGAATAAATTAGAGACTTAACATGTCATGATTAACAAATTAGGGATTTAAAGAAAGAAAAAAAAATGATTCATAACAAAGTAAAGAAGTGTATACCACAACGGTGAGCGCTTGTTCAAGAGGAGTGACAGAGTGAACGAGGTGCAAGTTGTGTAGTAACAACAACATATGCACGTTTGCTTTAAAGTAGAAGGTAAGGTGATGAAGTAATAGATCAAAATTGAAGGAGATGAGTGAATGACTGAAGGAGATGCTTGAAGAAGATGAGTGAATGATGACACCGTAACACATTAAAGGAGATGAGTGAATAACAGCATCACACCACATCGCAATTTAATTACTACATAGAAACTTATGGTTGTGACTAAGAAACATTGATTTAACTATTTTATACGACAAATAATATAATAGAATTTTTTTAAAATAATTTAATTATTTGGTTCGATTCTCATGAGTTAAAATGATAGAACAGGTTCTCGGACCAATTGTTACCTTTGGATTTCATTAATTTGGTTCAGGTTGAATCCAAATTAAAAAAAATTAACCCAATTTAATTGATATGATTCGGATTGTCTAGTTCATTGGTTTGATTTGGGTTGGACTCATATACAATACTGTCATTCAATGGTAGAAAGCTTCTTTCAAATGATGGGAATTAGGATTTAAATTTGATTGATATATCCCACGATAATTAATTTCAAAAGAAATTTATCTTCATATTTATTTCTTCATTGTGAACTATTTTAGAGTTTATCGAGATGTAAGTTTGTTTTTCTTAATCAATTTTGTAGTGTACTATTCTTAATCAAATGGTAAATCAGATTCGTTTTGATGTCCAAAGTCCACATGTATGTGAAACCTATCAAACTTATAATAATAATAAATTTGTTCTGTCTTCATTATTATAGAAAATTTTAAAATATTTTGGTTGTCATTAATTCTTTTTTATTTATTATAGAAAATTTTAAAATATTTTGGGTGTCATTAATTCTTTTTTGTTTTTATATACTTGTAAGGATATTATATTTTTTCTAAAACAATATTTAATAGATAAATAAAATACGCAAATAAGAGAAAAATAATATATATATATATATATATTGGGTATTTATTAAATATTATAGTTTAATTAAGTAATATAGTATTATAGTTCATTGTGAAATAAATAAATATATATATATATATATAATTTTTTTTTCTATTATTAACTGTGATATAAAGTTTTTTTTTTCTATTCCCAACTTATCTGATTTGGACAACCGATGTCGCGCATGCCCAATTCACTCACACACGCAACTTTCTTAATATTTGGTTTCAAATCAATTATTCGTGCTAAGAAGGTAAGTGAGACATTTTCAAACATATATTTTCTGATATTAATAAAATTTATAAAATTAGGAAAGGTAGTTATTTAAAAATAAATGATATCTTAAAAAATTTAAACAAATATTTGATTTTAATGAATTTAATCAATGAAGGTAGATGAGTTCAAAAGAAAACATAAGAAAATATATGTTAGTAATATTTCTCTTGTTCATATTTGATATGGATCATTCCTTCATATTTTATAATAGTTAAATTTTATTTTCCTTTAAAAGCATAATTCAGTGATTCAATAAAGGCGAAATTATGTTCTGTTTCAACTTGGAAAAAATAAAATAAAATTATTCTACGTAAAATTTCATAATAACATCAACTTTGCACTTCATCCTTGTTGTAACTGGTTAACTTCTTCTTTTCTTTTTTAACAGATCATAAAGACAAACATATTACCTCGCTGTTACAGAATTTGTATATTCATGATATTTATACATCGCAACTTCTCTTACCTGGGAACAAAACCAATAAGGTTCTCACTGTTAAAACAATAAAAATAAAATTAATTAATAAGCGCGACTAACATAAATGATATGCTTAGCTATATGTCATATTTAAAGTCTAATCTAAAGAATAATCTAATAAAGTTAAAGGTTGAATTAAAAGGATATTACAATGTCATGAAATTAATTATGTTAAGACTGTAATTTTAGTTTTGATAAGGGATAAAATTAGAAATTACATTAATCAAAATTTGAAGAGATTATTGTCCTCGTTTAAATCCAATCAAAATATCAAAACGTATTAGGATTTTTTTCTCTGGATCATGAGACATTTTGGTTTGATCCATTGTGTATTAAGTAGAAGATCTCAAAACTCACTTATTTTTCACAATAAGAACGGTGGATCAATGTCCATTTCTTTTATTATCTTTATTATCAATTTTTTTTTTTTTGAATTTTAGAGGAGAGATATAACTTTGACTCATATCTTTAGGTTTAATTTAATTGGTGTACTAAATTTAATACTCACGCCATATACTAATTTTGTTCTAATAAATTATTGTTTTAATATCTGAAAGTATAATATTACACACATTTAATTTTTAAAAAAATAATAAAATAATTTTTAAAAGATATTTATTATTGTTTTAATCCTTAAATTTAATAATTTATTATCATTTAAATAATTTAATTTAATCTCTTATTCTCATTTTTTATTTTTAAATAAATTAAAATCAAGATAAATATATTTTAGAATTAAAATAAAAAAAAATATTAAATTATTATTTTTTTTTTTCAAAAACTCACACACTTGACTTAGTATATAGGAGAAAAAGAGAAATTAATGCATGGCTATATTATAATCTATGGCTTACAATATTATTCATTGGGTCTTGCTACATGGCTAATTGGGATACAAGCCAATCAGCTGCCATATCTCAAAATTGTGTTTTTATAAAATAAATAAATAAATATTAGATTTTTTTAATAAAAATACAGCTTTAACATACGTTGCTTGGTGACGGTTTGGCCTGTATTATTCTAAACTGCTTACACCAATTTGGCGTTAATCGAAATGTGACGGCCCCTGGCTATCCATCCTTTGAGAAGGAACATCTGACGAAAGAATGGATGATTGTTACTAATTAACATGGCGTTGACATTCATGTCTTGTGTTTTATGTGTTAGTCCTCGTACTTGCATTAATTATCTTTAGCTTTTCGTCTTTATATTTGTAATATATTTACCTTTAGGTTCTTATACTTTATTATCATGCCTTACAATTAAGATATAGAAACTGGTTGTGAATAAAGGCAATAAGGTTCTGATATGACAAACAAATCTTATTCAGGGGCATACAAGATTATTCATTACTCTAACCCGCCAACACCCAATAATTTGCTTAAACCGAAAGTGATAACCATGGCTATCCATCCTCCAAGAAGGAACCTTACACAGGATTTAACCTTATGAGTTTTTCCCAACTGAGCCACCACTATTCCAAACACTATCAAAGCCAAACTAGCCATTGCCACAACCACAATAACCCTTGTCTTGTAGTCTGCTATGAAAGCAGCAGAAAGCAGAGGCACCATTGCACCTAAAGAAAATGATAGTCCAGAAGCCAAAGTAGCTTGCACTGGATTAGGCAATGTTCTTCTCTGCTTCTCCATCTCCAAGTCTCTCTCCCCTCCTACACTCATATTCATATCTCTCTTCAGTTGACCTACCTCAACATCATACTGAGTGTACACAGAGATATACTCTCCTATTGACATACCACATGCCCCTGCAACTAATCCTGCAAAACCAGCTAGTAACATGGCCTTTGCATCTTTTTTAACAGCTCCAACACCCATCATCAACGCTGCAACTGAAACCAACCCATCATTGGCTCCTAACACCGCTGCCCGAAGCCACTGTGCCCTTTCTAAATAGTCTATGCTGCTATGATCTTCTGGGACTTGGGTTTGCTTCTCATCAGTTTTGTTTTCTGTACTATGAAGTACTGCTACTACGTGGTTATGTGACACCAAACCATTAGGTGTAACAGAAGCCATTTTTGGTGACACAACAACTAAGGGGAGAGACGGAGAAAATGAAGATAAGGCTTTGATCAAAGAGTTAGTGAAATTTTCAGGCTTCTTAACAAGAATAGAGTGGAGATTCAGAGGGATAAATAGTGAAAGATTCGTCTGTTTACGAGTTGTCTTGCATGCACTATTCTGCATTCGGACAAAGAAATAAATAAATAAATATACGTATATAACTTGGATGTATAGAAGGGGCAAAAGTAAAGAATACTTGATAGTAAAATATAAATTCTCTACCCAAATCTGAAGTTGGGAAGAAAAATATTGTCAAGATGCTTTACAACAATTTTTTTTTAATATATTTTCTATTATAGATTATAGATAAATTAAATGTTATGAATTATTTGCAGGTATTTTTCCATCAATTTACAATATGATTAGAATGTCTTTTGCAAGACTTATATAGGATACTTTTCCTATTAAACTAGCGTTTACAATTGACTTAAGATTAGTTAGTTTTAATAGCAATTTACAGTTCAATTGAATTAGGTTTTGTTTAGATGAAATTTTTTATAAGTATTTATAGGAAAAAGAATAAAACGAAAATATAATTTTTTAAAAAAAGGTAAAGTTAACTAATTTTTGAAAATTTTGTTTCATTTTGTTTTTTGCTCTTATAAATATTCATGAAAAAGTATGTCTAAGAAAACCTTAAATCTTGGATCCAAATAAGTCCGGACTTTGCAAATAATGCATCCTTACATAAATTTTCAACCCTTTTAAACTATATATATATATATATATATATATAATCAATCTGGCTGGAGAAAAAATAGAAAAGAAATTTAATTTTGATTTATATATGTCAATTTTTTATTTCAATTCTCATTTCAATAATGTGTGAGAGAATAGGAAATTAAAAATGAATTAATTTAGTAATATAAGTGGGATTATCTTAAACATCCGGTCAATAATGCACTCATTCACAAAAAAAAAAAAAAAAAAAAGAAGAAAAAAAGAAGAAAAAACTCTTCCAATGACGAAACTCAACCGAATAGGAATAAATTGTAAATTAAAAATAAGTTAATAAATGTCAGTGACCTTTCGTCATTATAAATTTATACATGCGATACATAAATCATCGTGAATGGGCAAAAAAATGTCTAGTATGGTAGATAAAAAAAATCAATGAATTCTGTGCCTTTAATATATTTATGAATTTAGTCATTAGAAAAAAAAAAAAAGGTTATGCACGTAAAATAGCTTTACACTGTATTATTTAATCATAATTTATTATATGTAATAATTTCTTTCACCTTCATAAAATTATCTTAAAAATTATAACTAATTTATAATTGAATAAAAATATAAAATAGTTTCATATTATAAAATACATCATCGTTAAACTCTGAATTGCTACAAAAGCCATCGTAATTTTTAGATCAGAATATTACTGTAGAAGTAGTTCAGACTCGTACATAAACTGTCTCGAGTCATCTCAGAACCCAAAATTCTGAAATTCTAATACAAAATTTTATTGAAAGTACATATGAATATGATACACAATCATTCGTGGTTTATTTGTTTAACTTTATGTAATTCTCAATATACTATGCCCACTCCCTCGTTTTCTTCATATTTGTCATTTTATAATAATTGTTTTTATGTATTAAAGTTATAACATATATAGTACTAGTTATAATTTTCTTCATTTCAAAATAATGTCATTAATTGGCAATAGTATTGAATACTAAAAAAGTAAATAAGAAAAATAATTAATATATGACAGAGATTATCTTTAAAATAAAGTAAGAGAGATAACTGTAACTAGCTAAAAGATCAAATAGAAAAATAAAAAATAAAGAGGATATATATTAATCATATTTACACTTAATTGTATTTTTTTGAATTCTTTAGTCTAAACTATGTGCGACTTTAATACTTTTAAGAATAAACCAGCAGTATTTGATTGCTCAAGGTGTAGACCAAAATAATTTAGTATTTAAAAATTAAAAATAATAAAATAATATTCAAGAGTACTTCATTGATTAATTTAACCAAAATATTTAATAATTACATGGACTGATTCACACATTATTTTAATACTTAAATTTGATTATTTATTATTATTTTAATTCTTATGACTATTTCAGTTTCTAAAATCAAGAATTAAAGTAATGATGAACATTTTTAAGAATTAGAGTGACGGAAAAATTAAATTTTTAGAAATTTTTATTTATTTATTTTTTTATAAATTATATATTATCTTGTTCATATATCTTAAAAAATTAAAATAATAATTTTTTCTTCATACTTTTAAATTTGACTAAGTTTAATCGATTTATTAATTTATATTCATCTAAAGCGTTACATTGTCAATTTTTACTTAAAATCTTCATATATCAAATCTGACCAGTTAAATTATTTTAAATATTCTTCTTTTCAAAATCACCCGTCAAATATAACTTTTCACGGATGAAAGTCTCAATTTTTTTCTTATTCAAGCTATAATCTTTTATAATACACATCTTTCAAATTTTAGCAATTTTCACTTATCTTTTCACTTCTAATTTATAAAATAATTTCATATCTCTAATACATTGTTAATCCCAAAATCGTGGGAAATGAAAATTTGAATGTTTTTAGTACAAGGAAACAGATAGAAAGACTAAATTTGCTTGCTTTGAAATAGAGGAAACTTTTTGCTTGAAATATCCTGCAAGGATCAACATCTTGTAAGACTCGTTGTTTATTATGTGACCCAAGTTATCATTTATCTAATTGATTGATCATTGACCTTATGAATACCCACGTATTTAATTGATAATTATTTGATGTACGTAATTATCCTCATGACCTAATCAGGGTTTTCCCTTGGGTGTATATATAAAGAGATTATTAGGCAGAGAAAAAGAGAGACACACCAATCTTATCCTCTCATCTATCACCTCAACTCTACCATCATAACAATATACCCTAAACGGGAACTCGATCATCATTGAAATCATGGCCTCATCTCTCACTACATTCACGGGACTATCAGGTACATCATGGCCTCATCTCTCACTACATTCACGGGACTATCAGGTACATCATGGCCTCATCTCTCACTACATTCACGGGACTATCAGGTACACATGATCTAATCCCTGACTTATATTACATGTTAAAGAATTGTTCAACATCTGGTATCAGAGCATTATGTTGATTAATTAATTCTGTTTTATTCTCTAAATACTGGAATTCAGATCTGAAACATGTTTTAGCCCTAACTAAAATTGATTTTGTGTTTCTCCACTCTGTTTCTGATTTGTTCGAGTATTATGGGTTTTAACAAAAGGGATATGTTTCCGATCAAAACATTATGGTTTTATGGTTTTACTAATTCCAGAAAAATATATATTCATATTATTCATCCTTATTTTGATGAAATCTTTGATTTATTCTTCTTGACTTGAATAATACTCTAGAGTACACTTCTGCCCAAAGGTAATGTGTTACATTTGTAAAAACTTATTCAAGTTTGATTAAGCATTTTCACTTAGTGCATATCCTTAAACAGATATTTGCATGACGTTCGCCTTAAATACATGATTTTTCACTTCTGTCCAAAGATGATGTGCTATGATTGTGTATTGTGAACTAAGTATATATATGCATATGTGTGCATTAAAATTTGGATATCTCATTTCTGCCCAAAGGTGATGTGTTACATTCAAATTGCACGTTATAATTTTATTATTCATAATACTTAAATAATTGGTCATAACCAAAGTGAAAGCCATTTGTTTAAGTAGAATTTAATTTAGTCTATTATTTTGGTGTTATAATAGACTCTTATCACTGCTTCATTAGAATATAATGGTCCTTATCTTCGTCTTCCTTAATTCATTACCCCTCAGATCACCATAAGTTCTTGTCTAATTAAGTGTCTTATTTCTCTCATCTAAATTCACTATCAGCCCCAAATATGGGAATTGAAACTTTGAATGATGCGAACTTTTCTTCATGGAAGGATTCACTGATGCTAACTCTTGGCATGTTGGATTTTGATTATGCACTGAGAGATGATGCCCTTCCTGCTCTCACTGATGAAAGTACTACTGAAGATAAAATAGTACATGAGAGATGGGAGAGATGCAACCGAATGGCTCTTATGCTCATTAAAAATTCCATCAGCATAATCATCAGGGGAGCTATTCCAGATTCAACTAATGCTAAAAATTTTCTGGCTTCTGTGGAGGAACAATTCAAAGCAACTTCTAAGGCACATGCAAGTACTCTTATTTTGAAGATGGTGACTACGAAATATGATGGGAATAGCGGCATTCGTGAGCACATCATGGTGATGAGCGACATGGCCCGCAAGCTTAAGGGATTAGACATGGAGATCAGTGAGGGTTTCTTAGTGCACTTCATCATGACTTCTCTTCCAGCATCTTTTGAAGCTTTCAAGGTCAACTACAACACCCAACAGGTTAAGTGGTCGACGAATGAGTTGATTGCTATGTGTGTACAAGAAGAAGAGCGTCTGAAGCTGGACAAACCGAATGTGGCTTATCTCATGACTGCTAATCCAAAGAAGAGGAAGGGCAATGTCGATAAGAAAGAAGTTTCTAAGGTCTAGAAACATGATGCAAGTCTTTGCTTCGGCTCTAAGAACTCCAAAGGGAAGTCTTACTTGCAAATTACGTCGTAAGGAAGGACATGTAGAAAGACGCGCCAAGATTTTAAGGAGTGGCTGACTAAGAAAGGGATTCCTTACAATCCAGAAGCTGGAAAGAAACCAAAGAATGCTTAAATTGGGGAATGGAAATGAACTAGCTGTCGAAGCTGTGGGAACCTTAGAATTAATAATGAAAACTGGTTTGTGTATTAAACTTTATGATACCTTATATATTCCTGAGATTACTCGGAATTTAGTATCAGGGCCAAAGTTAGACATAGACGGTTTTGATGTTTCTCATGGTCATGACAGACTTACTATTAGTTTAAATTCTCAAGTGTTTGGTTGTGGTTATCTGGATGGTGGTCTCTATAAATTAGAACTAGATGATGATTTTTCCAAATCTTTGTTGTCGTATAATATCAACCAGACATTATCAAAGAGAAAACGAAAGCGAGACTTAGAAACTTCGTCCATGTTATGGCATCAACGTTTAGGCCACATTTCACGAGAACGTTTGTCTAGACTCGTGAATGATGAAGTGTTACCTTTTCTCGATTTCAATGATTTTGGAACATGTGTCAAATGCCTCAAAGGTAAAATGACATCAGTAAATAAAAAAGGTACCAGCAGGAGTTCAAATTTATTGGAGCTCATCCACACTGACATTAGTGGTCCTTACTCTATCACTGGCATAACTGAACATAATTCATTTATCACTTATATTGATGATTATTCTCGTTATATATACTTGTATCTTATTAAGGAAAAATCTGAGTCACTTACAACTTTCAAAGATTATAAAATTGAAGTTGAAAAATAACTTGATCGTCAAATAAAAGTTGTGAGATCAGATAGAGGAGGTGAATACTATGGTAGACATACTGATGTGGGTTAAGCTCCTGGTCCATTTTATGAGTTTTGTAAGGGCTAGGGGATCGTGAACCAATATACTGTGCCTGGTATTCCTCAGCAGAACGGTGTTGCTGAGAGAAGAAATAGGACCCTAATGGACATGGTACATAGTATGTTAGCCAACTCAGGTTTACCCCTATTCCTCTGGACCGAGGCCTTAAAAGCAGCCGTTCATATACTCAATAGGGTTCCTTCTAAAGCTGTCCCTAAAACTCCTTATGAACTCTGGACAGGAAGCAAACCGAGTCTAAAATATATGAAAGTATGGAGTTGTCTCGCCGAAGCTAAACTTTATAATCATTTCTTAAAGAAACTCGACATGAAAACTGTAACTTGTTACTTCATTGGTTATCCCTCTCACTCAAAGGGTTACAGATTTTATTGTCCTTCCCACATCACTCGTATCGTAGAAACCAAAGATGCTCATTTCCTTGAGGACTTTTGTTGGACTTAAAGCTTGAAGATGCCTTAGTGTCTCTCTTGATGTTTTTGCTTTTGATGTAAAGTAATTTTCGGTTTTCCATAGTTGAAGTGTAAGTAGGATATATCTATGTATTGATTGTTGAGTATAGGCATATATGTGTTGAGTTCTTTGTGTTAAGGCCCCAGAGATGTTTTAAACTTGTGTATGGTTGATCATGTGACTAATGTTTGATTTCCATTTGAGAAAAACAGTTTTAAAAACTCTGGAAATCCATTTTTCACTGATGTAATCGATTACAGGCTTGATGTAATCGATTACATTGATCTTCCTCTCTGGTGTAATCGATTACATGCCCATGTAATCGATTACATGTTTTTGGCCCTCTGGTGTAATCGATTACATCTCCAATGTAATCGATTACATGGCCTGGGAACACTGATGTAATCGATTACATCTCGTTGTAATCGATTACATGCCTGGAAAATTCAAATTGGAGGGTTCTAACGGCTAGTGTAATCGATTACATTCATTTGGGATCAATTACATTGACCGTTGTAGCTCAGATTTGCACGTTTTCTCCCTCCAAATTTGCTCTATAAGTATAATCTTGATGAAACATATGAAGGTAGAGAAAACCAAACCATTTGCAACTACTTCTACACTTTCATATGCTCTGTAAATAGAGTTCATCAAGGTTTTCAAAGAGAAAGGGCAAACTTGATACACTCCTGTGTTGGGTGGATTTCATAGAGCTTATTGGTGATCAGATTCTGCACTTAAGGTGTATTCTTTACTGATCTTTTGTATTTACCATTTTTGGGTTGTTGCTCTAGGAGAGAGGTCTCTCTAGATAGAGCATTGTATTTGAGAAGTGATTCTCAAAGGTTGATCTTGGAGGTGCCAAGATCTTGGAAGTTCTGTTCTTCAGGTTGAAGAACAGTTTTGGGTGTTTTGATTTCGTTTTTGTGTTGCTTGTTGCATAGTGAATGTAAAAGAACACAAAAGGGATCATTTGATAGTGGAAAGCCAATCGCAACAGTTGTTGGGTTGGGGCGACGTAAAATGATTAGCGAACCAAGTATACATCACTGTGCACTCATCTTCTTCCTTATTCTCTTTACAGTTTTCACTATATTGTTATTGATCATATTCTGTTTTGTATTTGGAAACTGTATTGATAATCAACTCATTAATTGGTTTAGGAATAGAATCAGTAATTGAACTTGTAATTGAATCTGTAATTGAAAGGTAATTGATAGGTAATCAAGATTAGATTTCGGCTGAATTAAAAGGAATTAGAAACACGCGAATTTGGGGTAAAGTTTAACAGGAATCTATTCACCCCCCCTCTAGATTCACACATAGGGACCAACAATTGGTATCAGAGCTACTTCTAGTAAGTTGCTCTAGAATTTGATCCATAATGGCAAGTAATCAATTACCTTTTGCTGAAGGTGCATCTATTAATAGACCTCCTCTGTTTTGTGGAGATAACTATCCATTTTGGAAAGTTAGAATGAAAATCTTTATGGAGTCTATAAATAGAAGTATTTGGCAAGCTGTTGTAACTGATTTCAAAATCCCCACATATATAGTTGATGGAAATGAATTAGAAAAACCATTTGAGAAGTGGAAACCAGAAGAAATTAGGAGAGCTGAAAATGATTCTAAAGCTTTAAACATTATACATTCTGCTTTAAACTCTGATGAATTTTTTAGAATTTCAGCTTGCAACACAGCCAAAGAAGCGTGGGATCTAATAAGGGTCACACACGAAGGAACCACTGAAGTACGAAGGGCAAGGAAGAATACCTTGATCCAAGAGTACGAAACCTTCAGAATGATACAAGGAGAGTACGCGGATGGATATGCGAAACGCTTCACACACATTGTGAACCATCTCAAAGGACTTGGTAAGATCTTCATTGAAGAAGAAGTCAACGTGAAGGTGCTGAAATCTTTGAGCGAGAAAATGGCAACCAACTCCGGCAAAGATCCACCGAATCAAAGAACTTAGCATTGATGACCAAAGTCGAGTTATTTGGTAAGTGAGGGAATATGAAATGGATATGTCTCGTATTGCAGATGAAGAACATAAGGACAAGAAAGCCAAAAGCATAGCACTTAAGATGGAGGACACAGCTAGTGATAGTGATACATCAAGCTGTGGAAGTGAATCTGAAGATGAAAACATGAACCAAATGGTAAGAAAATTCAAAAAGTTCATGAAGAAGAACAATGACAAAAAGAGATTCAACTCCAGAAAAGGCTTCAAGAGGTTTGAAGGTTCATCTTCAAAGGTCACTTGCTATGAGTGTGGTAAAACTGGACACTACAAATCAGAATGTCCAAACATGAAGAAAAGCAGTGAGCCTAGAAGAGTTGAACATGAGGAAAAGTCCAAGAAGGACAAATTCAAAAGAAGAAAGCTTGCATTGCTTGGGAAGAGAATGACTCCTCCACCTCTAGTGAGAGTGATTCAGAGGAAGAAAATCTCTGCTTCATAGTCAAAACAACAATGGATGAAGAGGTAAGTGATTCTGATTCATCTACTTGTGATTATGATGAGTTACATACTTGCTTTTACGTGAACTTTACAAGGAAGCCGAAAAACTAGAAAAATTGAACAAGGTTTTGAAAAACAAAATTACAGATTTAGAAAATGATATTTCTGTTTTGAAAACCAATGTTCAGGATTTGAAAAAGGAAAATGATGCCTTGAAACTACCCTGTTCAAAGTGTAAGTCTTATGATGCCTCTTTGAAAAATAAAAACATGAAGTTCTCTGCATTTAGGCAAACTAGTAATAACAGAACTTTCTCATGCAGTTATTGTATGAAATCTGGACATAACTCATATAATTGCATGATTAGGAAGAAAGGAATATCTAGTGGTTTGTTTAAATGGATTAGGAAAGATTATCACAATGCTAACATGGCTGGACCCAATAAGATTTGGGTACCAAAAACCAAATGATAACTTTCTTGTGTAGATATGCTTGAGAGCCAAATAATCAACAATTGGAATCATGGAACAATTGGTATTCGGACAATGGTCTGCTCAAGACATGTGATTGATGTTGATGTCAAACTTATCTCCTTTCAATAAAAAGATTTTGGATCTGCAATTTATGGAGATAACATAAGGGAAATTTTTTTATACCTCTATCTTTGATAACTCATATTGCTTAACATATAGAAAATCAGTATCTCTATTATCTATATTTGATTATTACCCTCTCTTTTTTGCTTTTGATATACCAAATAGGGGGAGAAGTTTAAGTTGATAGAATATAGTTGATAGGGGGAGTAAGGAGTAATATATGGTTTATATGAACATTTCTATTTAGTGCATATGCATATTGTATTGTTTGGAAAAATGCTAACATATGCAGGTATTTCAAAAGAACAACACATATCCTAACTCTAGGAAAACCTCAAATGTGATTTGGTACATCAAAACCAAAAAGGGGGAGATTGTTGGACTTAAAGCTTGAAGATGCCTTAGTGTCTCTCTTGATGTTTTTGCTTTTGATGTAAAGTAATTTTCGGTTTTCCATAGTTGAAGTGTAAGTAGGATATATCTATGTATTGATTGTTGAGTATAGGCATATATGTGTTGAGTTCTTTGTGTTAAGGCCCCAGAGATGTTTTAAACTTGTGTATGGTTGATCATGTGACTAATGTTTGATTTCCATTTGAGAAAAACAGTTTTAAAAACTCTGGAAATCCATTTTTCACTGATGTAATCGATTACAGGCTTGATGTAATCGATTACATTGATCTTCCTCTCTGGTGTAATCGATTACATGCCCATGTAATCGATTACATGTTTTTGGCCCTCTGGTGTAATCGATTACATCTCCAATGTAATCGATTACATGGCCTGGGAACACTGATGTAATCGATTACATCTCGTTGTAATCGATTACATGCCTGAAAATTCAAATTGGAGGGTTCTAACGGCTAGTGTAATCGATTACATTCATTTGGGATCAATTACATTGGACCGTTGTAGCTCGAATTTGCACGTTTTCTCCCTCCAAATTTGCTCTATAAGTATAATCTTGATGAAACATATGAAGGTAGAGAAAACCAAACCATTTGCAACTACTTCTACACTTTCATATGCTCTGTAAATAGAGTTCATCAAGGTTTTCAAAGAGAAAGGGCAAACTTGATACACTCCTGTGTTGGGTGGATTTCATAGAGCTTATTGGTGATCAGATTCTGCACTTAAGGTGTATTCTTTACTGATCTTTTGTATTTACCATTTTTGGGTTGTTGCTCTAGGAGAGAGGTCTCTCTAGATAGAGCATTGTATTTGAGAAGTGATTCTCAAAGGTTGATCTTGGAGGTGCCAAGATCTTGGAAGTTCTGTTCTTCAGGTTGAAGAACAGTTTTGGGTGTTTTGATTTCGTTTTTGTGTTGCTTGTTGCATAGTGAATGTAAAAGAACACAAAAGGGATCATTTGATAGTGGAAAGCCAATCGCAACAGTTGTTGGGTTGGGACCGACGTGGAGCGTAAAGTTAACCGAACCAAGATACATCACTGTGCACTCATCTTCTTCCTTATTCTCTTTACAGTTTTCACTATATTGTTATTGATCATATTCTGTTTTGTATTTGGAAACTGTATTGATAATCAACTCATTAATTGGTTTAGGAATAGAATCAGTAATTGAACTTGTAATTGAATCTGTAATTGAAAGGTAATTGATAGGTAATCAAGATTAGATTTCGGCTGAATTAAAAGGAATTAGAAACACGCGAATTTGGGGTAAAGTTTAACAGGAATCTATTCACCCCCCCTCTAGATTCACACATAGGGACCAACAATTGGTATCAGAGCTACTTCTAGTAAGTTGCTCTAGAATTTGATCCATAATGGCAAGTAATCAATTACCTTTTGCTGAAGGTGCATCTATTAATAGACCTCCTCTGTTTTGTGGAGATAACTATCCATTTTGGAAAGTTAGAATGAAAATCTTTATGGAGTCTATAAATAGAAGTATTTGGCAAGTTTGTTATAACGATTTCAAAATCCCCACATATATAGTTGATGGAAATGAATTAGAAAAACCATTTGAGAAGTGGAAACCAGAAGAAATTAGGAGAGCTGAAAATGATTCTAAAGCTTTAAACATTATACATTCTGCTTTAAACTCTGATGAATTTTTTAGAATTTCAGCTTGCAACACAGCCAAAGAAGCGTGGGATCTAATAAGGGTCACACACGAAGGAACCACTGAAGTACGAAGGGCAAGGAAGAATACCTTGATCCAAGAGTACGAAACCTTCAGAATGATACAAGGAGAGTCTGTGATGGATATGCAGAAACGCTTCACACACATTGTGAACCATCTCAAAGGACTTGGTAAGATCTTCATTGAAGAAGAAGTCAACGTGAAGGTGCTGAAATCTTTGAGCAGAAAATGGCAACCAACTGTCACAGCAATCACCGAATCAAAGAACTTAGCATTGATGACCAGTGCAGAGTTATTTGGTAAGCTGAGGGAATATGAAATGGATATGTCTCGTATTGCAGATGAAGAACATAAGGACAAGAAAGCCAAAAGCATAGCACTTAAGATGGAGGACACAGCTAGTGATAGTGATACATCAAGCTGTGGAAGTGAATCTGAAGATGAAAACATGAACCAAATGGTAAGAAAATTCAAAAAGTTCATGAAGAAGAACAATGACAAAAAGAGATTCAACTCCAGAAAAGGCTTCAAGAGGTTTGAAGGTTCATCTTCAAAGGTCACTTGCTATGAGTGTGGTAAAACTGGACACTACAAATCAGAATGTCCAAACATGAAGAAAAGCAGTGAGCCTAGAAGAGTTGAACATGAGGAAAAGTCCAAGAAGGACAAATTCAGAAAGAAGAAAGCTTGCATTGCTTGGGAAGAGAATGACTCCTCCACCTCTAGTGAGAGTGATTCAGAGGAAGAAAATCTCTGCTTCATAGTCAAAACAACAATGGATGAAGAGGTAAGTGATTCTGATTCATCTACTTGTGATTATGATGAGTTACATACTGCTTTCTGTGAACTTTACAAGGAAGCCGAAAAACTAGAAAAATTGAACAAGGTTTTGAAAAACAAAATTACAGATTTAGAAAATGATATTTCTGTTTTGAAAACCAATGTTCAGGATTTGAAAAAGGAAAATGATGCCTTGAAACTACCCTGTTCAAAGTGTAAGTCTTATGATGCCTCTTTGAAAAATAAAAACATGAAGTTCTCTGCATTTAGGCAAACTAGTAATAACAGAACTTTCTCATGCAGTTATTGTATGAAATCTGGACATAACTCATATAATTGCATGATTAGGAAGAAAGGAATATCTAGTGGTTTGTTTAAATGGATTAGGAAAGATTATCACAATGCTAACATGGCTGGACCCAATAAGATTTGGGTACCAAAAACCAAATGATAACTTTCTTGTGTAGATATGCTTGAGAGCCAAATAATCAACAATTGGAATCATGGAACAATTGGTATTCTGGACAATGGCTGCTCAAGACATGTGATTGATGAAGAAGTCAAACTTATCTCCTTTCAATAAAAAGATTTTGGATCTGCAATTTATGGAGATAACATAAGGGAAATTTTTTTATACCTCTATCTTTGATAACTCATATTGCTTAACATATAGAAAATCAGTATCTCTATTATCTATATTTGATTATTACCCTCTCTGTTTTTGCTTTTGATATACCAAATAGGGGGAGAAGTTTAAGTTGATAGAATATAGTTGATAGGGGGAGTAAGGAGTAATATATGGTTTATATGAACATTTCTATTTAGTGCATATGCATATTGTATTGTTTGGAAAAATGCTAACATATGCAGGTATTTCAAAAGAACAACACATATCCTAACTCTAGGAAAACCTCAAATGTGATTTGGTACATCAAAACCAAAAAGGGGGAGATTGTTGGACTTAAAGCTTGAAGATGCCTTAGTGTCTCTCTTGATGTTTTTGCTTTTGATGTAAAGTAATTTTCGGTTTTCCATAGTTGAAGTGTAAGTAGGATATATCTATGTATTGATTGTTGAGTATAGGCATATATGTGTTGAGTTCTTTGTGTTAAGGCCCCAGAGATGTTTTAAACTTGTGTATGGTTGATCATGTGACTAATGTTTGATTTCCATTTGAGAAAAACAGTTTTAAAAACTCTGGAAATCCATTTTTCACTGATGTAATCGATTACAGGCTTGATGTAATCGATTACATTGATCTTCCTCTCTGGTGTAATCGATTACATGCCCATGTAATCGATTACATGTTTTGGCCCTCTCTGGTGTAATCGATTACATCTCCAATGTAATCGATTACATGGCTTTAAGGAACAACGATGTAATCGATTACATCTCGTTGTAATCGATTACATGCCTGAAAAATTCAAATTGGAGGGTTCTAACGGCTAGTGTAATCGATTACATTCATTTGGGATCAATTACATTGACCGTTGTAGCTCAGTTTGCACGTTTTCTCCTCCAAATTTGCTCTATAAGTATAATCTTGATGAAACATATGAAGGTAGAAAAACCAAACCATTTGCAACTACTTCTACACTTTCATATGCTCTGTAAATAGAGTTCATCAAGGTTTTCAAAGAGAAAAGGGCAAACTTGATACACTCTGTGTTGGGTGGATTTCATAGAGCTTATTGGTGATCGATTCTGCACTTAAGGTGTATTCTTTCTTGATCTTTTGTATTTACCATTTTTGGGTTGTTGCTCTTCAGGAGAGAGGTCTCTCTAGATAGAGCATTGTATTTGAGAAGTGATTCTCAAAGGTTGATCTTGGAGGTGCCAAGATCTTGGAAGTTGTTCTTGAGGTTGAAGAACAGTTTTGGAGTGTTTTGATTTCGTTTTTGTGTTGCTTGTTGCATAGTGAATGTAAAAGAACACAAAAGGGATCATTTGATAGTGGAAAGCCAATCGCAACAGTTGTTGGGTTGGGACTGGACGTAGGCAGTTGGCCGAACCAGTATACATCACTGTGCACTCATCTTCTTCCTTATTCTCTTTACAGTTTTCACTATATTGTTATTGATCATATTCTGTTTTGTATTTGGAAACTGTATTGATAATCAACTCATTAATTGGTTTAGGAATAGAATCAGTAATTGAACTTGTAATTGAATCTGTAATTGAAAGGTAATTGATAGGTAATCAAGATTAGATTTCGGCTGAATTAAAAGGAATTAGAAACACGCGAATTTGGGGTAAAGTTTAACAGGAATCTATTCACCCCCCCCTCTAGATTCACACATAGGGACCAACAACTTTAAGGTCAGTGGGAGCAGTGAAGACCCTTATGATGAATTGCAAGAAGTACAAGATGCGGGGGGAGAGACTTGTTGATTATTTTACCTCCAATTACTCCTCTTGTACTCGACACCACTCCGCAAGACACTGCACCACCTTCCACTCCGAATGTACTTAGAAATGAAGGCACCTCAAATGACCGTCATCAAGACAATGCTGACAATGCTCAACCTGATAATGCTCAACCCGATAATCTACTCAGGAGGTCATCTAGGTCCAAAAGGCCTACTAACTTTGATGATTATATTACCTACCTGACTGAAGAAGAAATGGATGCCGGAAAGTTTACTGATCCTACCTCTTATAATGAAGTCATTAGCAGTGATCAGTCTCCTGAATGGAATAAAGCCATGATTGACGAGCTTGACTCCATGAAGAAAAATGGTGTTTGGGATTTGGTTGAATTACCCAATGATGTAAAACCCATAGGATGTAAATGGGTCTTCAAAACAAAACTGGATCCAAATGGAAACATTGAACGATACAAAGCGAGATTGGTTGCAAAGGGCTACACTCAGAAAGAGGGAATTGACTATCAAGAGACCTTTTCTCCTGTCTCTCGTAAAGATTCCTTAAGGATCGTTATGGCCCCAGTAGCTCACTTTGACTTAGAACTACATCAGATGGATGTCAAAACAGCTTTCCTAAATGACGATTTGGATGAGGAAGTGTTCATGAAACACCCTGAAGGTTTCAAATCTGAAGGTCAAAAACATCTAGTCTGTAAGCTGAAGAAATCCATATACGGGTTGAAGCAGGCATCACGTCAATGGTACCTAAAGTTGCATCAAGTCTTGAAGTCAGAAGGTTTCGTAAAAAATCAAGTGGATCAATGTACCTACCTCAAGATAAGTGGGAGCAACTTTACTATACTTGTCCTTTACGTAGATGACATTCTATTGGCAAGTAATAGTTTAGACATGTTGCATGAGTCTAAGCATTTACTCTCACGTAATTTTGACATGAAAGATCTCGGAGAGGCTTCTTATGTTATTGGCATCGAAATACACCGAGATAGAGTCAATGGGATTTTAGGATTATCTCAAAAGACCTACATTGAGCGTGTTCTTACACGTTATAACATGCAACATTGCTCTCCTTCTGTAGCTCCAGTAGTTAAGGGAGATGTTTTCGGTTTATTTCAATGTCCGAAAACAGAGGTTGAAAAGAACAGATGAGAATGATACCTTATGCGTCAGTGGTTGGAAGCCTTATGTATGCACAAGTCTGCACTCGTCCAGATATCGCTTATATTGCTGGAATGTTAGGCCGTTATCAGACTAATCCTGGTCTTGATCACTGGAAAGCGGCTAAGAAAGTTCTTCGATATCTACAAGGGACAAAAGACTATAAACTGACTTACAAAAGTAGTGATAATTTAGAAGTGGTTGGTTATTCTGATTCTGACTTTGCCAAGTGCAAAGATGACAAGAAATCCACTTCGGGGTATATCTTTATGTTAGCAGGCGAACCTATCTCATGGAAGAGTCATAAGCAAGGGTTGACTGCAACTTCCACAATGATGGCAGAATATATTGCGCTGTACAACACAACCTGTCATGGGATGTTGCTTAGAAATCTCATCACTGGACTCAAATTAGTTAATTCCATATCTCGACCATTGAAGCTTTACTGTGATAATTCAGTTGTCGTTAGTTTCTCGAACAGTAACAGTTCGACTGGCGCTGCTTTATATCTTGATACAAAGTATTTGTTCGTACGTGAACGAGTTGAGGAAAATAAACTTTGTATTGAGCATATAAGTACTAAAAATATGCTTGCGGATCCGATGACTAAAGGTCTCACACCTAAAGTTTTCGAAGAACATGTTTCGAAGATGGACTTTTCTAAAGACCTTATTTAATTGCATATTGTACTTGCTTACGTTTAATAGTAAAATTTCCTCATTATTTTGTTTTGTATGTCTCTAAATATGTCTATGCATGCCTAAATACATATAGACAACAACTATACACAAATTAATGTTGAGGGCTTATTTGTTAATTTGATCCTTAGTCTACTTAAGTTTTAAATTTGGTATTGTAGTATGATTAATGGGGTCTTGAATTGAATATCGATTCAATGACTGTATTTCTCTGCTATAGTTTCGGTTTAAAACTAAAATGAGTATTAAAATCTGATCAAACTTACCTAATTCTCATCATAAATGATTACTCGGCCAAGTGGGAGAATGTAAGACTCGTTGTTTATTATGTAGCCCAAGTTATCATTTATCTAATTAATTGATCATTGACCTTATGAATACCCACATATTCAATTGATAATTATTTGATGGACGTAATTATCCTCATGACCTAATCAGGGTTTCCCGTTGGGTGTATATATAAAGAGATTATTAGGCAGAGGAAAAGAGAGACACACCAATCTTATCCTCTCCTCTGTCACCTCAACTCTACCATCATAACAATACACCCTAAACGGGAACTCGATCATCATTGAAATCATGGCCTCATCTCTCACTATATTCACGGGACTATCAGGTACATCATGACCTCATCTCTCACTACATTCACGGGACTATCAGGTACACATGATCTAATCCCTGACTTATATTACATGTTAAAGAATTGTTCAACGCATCTAACATAATTTAAACTTAAAGAATTAATAACGACACTTTTTTAATAAAATCTCTCATTAAAATGTCACCTTATATATAACATTTTTAATAAAAAAATATTTTTTTAAGAATTTTTAACTATTATTGCTCAAACGACACTGGCGAAAAAAAATATTATCAGCCCTTATTTTTTATTTTATAATATTTGCGTTATTACATTAATATATATATATATATATATATATATATATATATATATATATATATATATATATACTTCAAATACCATAAATATTAGCTTATTTTATATCTCAAATACATTATAAACTAAATAATTAATGTTGTATATTTTAAAGTTTTAACTTATTGAATTCATTTGCATCAACATCGTCTAAACTCTAATGAATATATAAACATGATAATATTTTGGGAGAATAGAGTGGCCACAACTTTTACATGTACGTCTTGTTAAAATTTAAAGAATGAGTTCTCGAATTTAAGCGGATCTAGTGATGGTGATGCTTCCAGTAATAACCATGATGCTAATACAATAGCAAGATCCGAAGAGTAAGACTTTTTACAACCTTATTTTATTTATTTGTTATTTTTTTTAATTTCTTAATTTCAACAGTGTCCTAATTTAGAGTTATACAATAGTAAAAGGTATTATTTTTATATATCGACACTCAAATGATAATTAATTTATACTTATTAATCACAAAATTTTTCCTAATTCAATAATAAAGATGTGATGAGAACCCTTAGCATCTTATTTATTAGGATTCACTAGGATTCATATATTTCTTCTTTATTTTTATTTTCTTTCCTTTTTTTCTCATTGTCATTTTTAATTTTTCCCTTTCTCTTTTTCCTTTCCTTCTTTTTCGTACTCTTCATAAAAAAGAGAAGAAAGCATGTCATTTAGAGTGTTGAATTAGCTTTAGTATTGAATTAGATGTTAAGGATTCTCATCATAACTTTAGTATTAAATTAGGAAATATTTTTGTAATTATTAAGTATAAATTAATTATCATTTCAGTGCTAATATATAAAAATAATACCTATATTTTATCATATAAGCCAAATTAGGACACCATTGAAATCAAGAAATTAAAAAACAAAATAACAAATAAACAAAATAAGGTTACAAAAATCTTAATCTTTAAGTCTTTCTACTGTATTAGCATCATGACGATTACCGGAAACATTACCATTACTAGATCAACTTAAATCCAAAGAATTTATTCTTTAAATTTTAACAAGATATACATGTAAAAGTTGTGGCCACTCTATTACCCTTGTGTCTTCTAAAATGTTATCAATTTTATATATTCATTCGTTAGAGTTTAGATGACATTGACGCAGGTGAATTTAATTCAACAAAAGTTAAAACTTTAAAATGACATAGCATTAGTTATTTATAAAAAAAAAACATTTTTTTATTTTATTAGATGAGATATTGAATACATGCAGCTCCAACTACTTTTCTTCTAAAAATGACTAAATTAGTGGAAAGCTAGAAATTATGAAAAGTAAATAACTGGTAGGAAAGACAGAGTGTAAGGGTGAAAAGGGCCAATTTTTTTTTTTTTTTTTATCATTTTTCTATTTCAATTTTACTTTCTTTTATTTTTCTTATAAAAGCAGTTAACGCAAACTTATTAATCACACAATAATTTTTTCTAGGCTTGAGATTAAAATGAATTTGGGAAAGATTAAATTTTATTATTAATATATATATATATATATATATATATATAATTTAATATATATATATATATATATATACATATACATAAATTAATTTATATATATATATATATATATATATATATAAATTAATTTATGTGTATATATATATACACATAAATTAATTTATATATATATATATATATATATATATATATTAAGTTATATATATATATATATATATATATATATATAATTTATATATATATATATACATATATCAATTAATATATATATATATATATATATATATATATATAAATATATAAATTTATTATTAATATATACATATATAAATTAATATATATATATATATATATATATAAATAAATTAATATATATATATATATATAAATTAATATATATATATATATATAAATTAATATATATATATATATATATAAATTAATATATATATATATATATAAATATATAAATTTATTATTAATATATATATATATATATATATATAAATTAATATATATATATATATATATATATATATAAATTTATTATTAATATATATAGTAAAAAATATTGGGAGCCACGTCCCCCTTTAATTACAATAAACTCCGTTGATGATTCATTATTTTTTTTCTATTTAATTGTTTTTATTCACCTATTTTAATTAGTGAATTGTTCTTAATTGCTTATTAATTTCTCATTTTCACTATTTAGGCTTGATTGTGCCAAAAATTGTTTTTATTATTAATTCAGATTTCCTTGATTTTAATTTCATTATTATTATTTTCAGGGCAATTTTGAAGATTAATAGAGCTTGGAAATTGATTCTAGACATGAAGAGGAGTTGCCATTTAGTCTATTTTTTATTAGTTTTGCTTAAGTGTTGGGCTAAAGATTAGAGAGAGGGGAATTTTTGTCTATGGTTTCCATTATTTTATTAAAGGGTTTCAGGGGCTCTCTCTCACAGACACATACTCTATAGACCCACTCATTTTACATTTTAGTTTTCTTAGGTTAGGTTAGGTTTTCTCTCTTCTTAGTTTTCTTCTTGTTCTTCATCAGTTCATCAATCAAGTACAGTTAGTTTCCTTCTTCTTTATTTCATTGCACTTTCATCAATTGTGTTTTATATTTTGCTGCTCATCAATTCAATTTACATTCATGCACTACAATTTTTTACATTTATGTTCTGCTGTTTAATTTCAACTTCATTTACCATTTCATTACTGTAGTTCGATTTAATTGTTGCCATTTAATTTCATTGTTGTTTCAATCTCAATTCTACAATTTAATTGATCTTTAATTTAGTTAGGGTTATCCTCTTGAATTGGGTTGCAAAGTAGCTTTGAGGTTTCTGTTTTGTATTGTTATGCTTTCTTTGTGATTAATTCTTCATCAACTATTCTCATGCTTAAAAGCCCAAATTGATGTTCACGCTTAGTGTTTCAGTTAATAGGCAATTTGTATCTCTGTTCATGTTTAATAGGTTGATTTATAAATTGTTGGAATTGTGATAATTGATGTGTGTGGATGCTTAATTCGCATAAGGAATTCCTAGAGTTAATTATCATTTAGTTAGTTAATTCAGGTTGGACTGAGAGTTGAGTAGATTGAGCATTTGATGTGATTAATTTTTGCTTAGTTAATTAATCCTATAACCTAGGATAAGTGAATTTGTAATCTGATCAAGAGGGTAATCCCATTTTAGTTCTTGTTAATTTTTCTGTTTTACAATTCTGCATTTCACAATCAAACAACCCTCCATTTGTGTCTTGTCTTTGATGGAAACACACTGATGGTCCTTGAAAGACGATCTAGGAGTCACTCCCTAATACTGCATTTATTTGCATTATTTTGATAGATTGCGACAAGTCTTATCATCCGCCATGTAAATAACCATTTTCATCTTTATAAGTGTACAACTTATTCATGAATGATGAAAAATAATAAAATAATCTCTAAAAATTAATATATTTATTATTTTAGTCTTTAAAAACACATCTATCATCTTTTTAATTCTTGAATTCTATCACTTTTTGTCCACGGGTAATGGGTCAAGCCCATTTAAGTTACAGGTTACCTAGGGTGAATAAAAAAGTTAGACAAATTAGAAAAGATGAAAAAATTTTAAACCCCTAGATTACCACCTTTGTGAGCCTTGACCTATTTATTCATCTCTACATCTAATCACTATTGGTGCCTGCGGTCTCATTGATGAAGAGTGTGAGACAAGGGAAAAAAAAAGGGGAAAGACAAAATTAAAAATGACAACGGGAGAAAGAGGAAAGAAAATAAAAATAAGAAGAAGTATATGAATCTATTTTAATCATAATGAATAAAATGTTAACAGTTCTAGTCATTGCTTTAGTATTGAATTAGGAAATATTTTTGTGATTAATAAGTATAAATTAATTATCATTTGAATGCCAACATATAAAAATAGTACCTTTTTCTAATTATCATATAACCCTAACTCAGCACACCATTAAAATTAAGAAATTAAAAAAAATATAAATAAATAAAATAAGGTTGTGAAAAATCTTACTCTTCAAGCCTTGCTACCATATTAGCATCATAACGATTACCGGAAGCATTAGCATTACTCGATTCACTTAAATTTGGAGAACTCATTCTTTAAATTTTAACAAGAAGATATACATGTAAAAGTTGCAGCCGCCGCTCTACTATCTTTGTGTATCCCAAAATATTATGTACTTTATATATTGTTTTGTCGGTTTAGATGATGTTGACGAGGATGAATTCTTATCCACACGATTCAATTCAACAAAAAGTTAAAATTTTAAAATGATATAGCATTAATTTTTCTTGAGAAAAACTTTTTCTTATTCTATGAATTGAGGTGGAATACATGTCGCTCCCATTAGTTAACGGTTAGAAACAGTTTAATTAGTGGAAAATTAAAAATTATGAAGAATAAGTTACATTTTGGTCTTTAAAAGTGTATGAGTTAAATATTTTAAGTTCATAAAAGACTATAAAAATATAATATATTTATTATTTTAGTCTTTAAGAAACATATATCATCATTTTAATTCTTGAATTATATTATTTATTATCATGTTAGTCCCTAAATTTAAACACTTATTCTCATTTTTAGTCTTTTGTGATAGAATTAAAAGATAATAACTAAAATAATTCAAGGACTAAAATAATTTAACCATTATTTCTCATGTTATCTCTTTAATTATATTTGAAATTAAATAAATGATATAATTCAGAAACTAAAATGATAATAGATATATTTCAAAAGACTAACATAATAAATATATTACAATTCAAAAATTATTTTTATAATTTTTTTGTTTTTTTAAGATTAAATTATCTAATTAACCATTTTTCATTTATTAAAACAATGATTTACATGGTAAAACAATTTTGACACGTGATTAGGAAAAAAAAAAAAAAAAGACAAACAATTTCAGTTATGATTATGAAACTAACAATTATACCCAATAAAAGTTGTACTCCTAATCTAAGACTATTTTCAAATTTGGGAAACAACATCTAATATTAATAAAATGGTCATATATACCATAAGATACCTGGATAGGAGGGTGTGAATCCAAAGATGAAAAGTTTAAAGAGTTCTTATTGGTCCTTATCAGAATCTAGAAGAGGTTGAATAGATTCTATGTTTTTCTTTTTGACTTTTTTCTTTATTTTGTTTCTATCTTCTTTTATCTTCAGTTTTGATCCCATCTTTGTTAATCTAAGAACAATTAACGCAAGATATATGACAGAGTTCATACGTGGAAATTCAAGAAGATAAATCAATTTTTTCTTATTTATCTTTCTGAACAGAGCAATCTTTCAAATGAATTAGACATACAAAGTTAATTTTCATTTCAATTCAGCATACATGAAATAGAGATATAAAAGTATAACGAGAAGAAGATTTATACATAGTATTTATACTAGTTCAGCCTTCCGCCTATATCCAGTCCCATTACAACAACTGTTGCTATTGATGTTTCACTAAAAACCAATTTTGATCCCTTTGTGTTCTTTACAAGCAATCTTCACATGCAACACAAAATGAAATAAAAAATACTCAATACAACGTTTTTCTTTATCACAAAGAACTTTCCTCTTCAATTCTTGGTACCTCCAAGAATCAACCTTGAGAAACCTTTCTCAATCAACAATATTCTTTTTCTAGACAGACCTCTCTCTAAGAGTAAAACTTAATCTCTAAGACAAAATTCAAAAGATTAGAATTAGAATACACCTGGTTGTGCTCATACCGATCAACAATTTTCTTTGAATCATTCATACATCAGTTCCTATTCATCCTTTAGACAATCTTTGAAAACCTTTCAAAAATCTTGATGAATTTCTTGGAGAACATGTTAAGAACCCAATCAGTTTTCTATTGAAAGTGTTTGAATGCTTCTCTAGTTTTTCAAATAAAAAAGAATCTCTTTGTAAAATTTTTTCCAAAGACTATTTAAATAAAATCATTTGAAACCAATTAAGGATGAATTTCTGATGTGGATAATCGATTACGAGATAGGGGTAATTGATTACTCCAATGATTCAATTCCTAATTTGAAGTTCTAAGCTTGTGGTAATCGATTACCTGGAGCTGGTAATCGATTACTCCAACAAGAATTTGAATTCCCACATTAGCTAAACTGTTGGTAATCGATTACTATGTGTTAGATCAAAATGATTAACGTCTCTAAGTTTTGATTTATTACAAGACAAACGAAACTTCTCAAACAAAGCATTGCAAGCAAAGTCAGACGGAACAAGCACAGATGGAAGATGACCCCTCAAAGTTGAAGTCATTCGTCTGTCTCAAAGCCAAGACATCAGACGGAAGGATGGACGATATTCTTCAGACGAAACTTACAAGTCAACTTTAAGACTGAAGACTCACACTGTCTGTCAAGGAAGTGAAGTAACTGTTGGTCCCTATGTATGAATCTAGAGGGGGGGTGAATAGATTCTTGTTAAACTTTACCCCAAATTTGCGTGTTTCTAATTCCTTTTAATTCAACAGAATGCTAATCTTGATTACCTATCAATTACCTTTCAATTACAGATTCAAATACAAGTTCAATTACTGATTCTATTTCTAAACCAATTAATGAGTTGATTATCAATACAGTTTCCCAAAAACAGAGCAGAATATAATCAATATCAATATAGTGAAAACTGTAAAGAGAGTAAGGAAGAGAATGAGTGCACAGCGATGTATACTGGTTCGGCCAACTGCCTACGTCCAGTCCCAACCCAACAACTGTTGCGATTGGCTTTCCACTATCAAATGATTTCTTTCGTATCCTTTTACATTCACTCTGCAACAAGCAATACAAACAGAAATCAAAACACCCAAAACTGTTCTTCAACCTGAAGAACAGAACTTCCCAGACCTTGGCACCTCCAAGATCAAACTTTGAGAATCACTTCTCAAATACAATGCTCTATCTAGAGAGACCTCTCTCCTAGAGCAACAACCCAAAACTGGAAATACAAAAGATCAGTAAAGAATACACCTTAAGTGCAGAATCTGATCACAAACAAGCTCTATGAAATTCACCCAACAAGGATATGGATCAAGTTTCCCCTTATCTTTGAAAACCTTGATGAACTCTAATTTTAGAGCATATGAAAGTGTAGAAGCAGTTGCAAATAGTTTGGTTTTCAGCAATCTCATATGCTTCATCAAGGATGTACTTATAGAATCAATTTGGAGGGAGAAAACGTACAAATCTGAGCTACAACGGTCAATGTAATTGATCCCAAATGCATGTAATCGATTACACTAGCCGTTAGAACCCTCCAATTTGATTTTTCCAGGCATGTAATCGATTACCACGAGCATGTAATCGATTACATTGAAGAGGGAAACCTAAAAGGTGAATTTCAAACCATGTAATCGATTACACTCGGGGATGTAATCGATTACACTGAGAGTTCAAGATGTAATCGATTACATCAACCATGTAATCGATTACACCAGAGAGCATGATCAATGTAATCGATTACACCAAGGCTGTAATCGATTACATCAGTGAAAAATGGATTTCCATGGTTTTTCAAACTGTTTTTCTCAAATGGAAATCAAACATTCTTCACATGATCAATCATACACAAGTTATACACATCTCTAGGGTCTTAAGCAAAGAATTCAACACACAATACATAGATATATCCTAGTTACATTCATCTATGGAAAACCGAAAATACATTCATCAAAACCAAAACACATAAGAGAGACACAAACAGCATTCTTCAAGCTTCAAGTCCAACAATCTCCCCCTTTTTGGTTTTGATGTACCAAATCACATATGAGGTTTTCCTAGAGCTTTTAGGATATGTGTTGTTCTTTGAAAGTCTTGCATATGTTAGAATTTCCAGAAAATACAATATGCATATGCACTAATAATCAACCATTCATTCAAGTATATATGACATGATTCAAATACAAATATAGATCAAGACCAATGAATTATAAAACAAACCAAATTTTATTTAATATCAAAGACAAACATTTAACATAGTCCAGAAATCAATAAAACAGTAAAAACATTAGTAACCTATCAAAGCTAATTTCAACTCTCAACTAACTCCCCCTATCTAGTTACTCTCCCTATCTAGGATAACCTAACTATTCTCCCCCTATTTGGTATATCAAACCAAAAAGAGAGATCACTGATCATCGCCATCATCATCATCATCTTGATTTAGGCGCTCCATGATGGTTTCCATCAAAGACCTCATGTCAAGGAAGTGCAAATTTTGATTCCTTTCCAAGTCTTTGATTTGCTTTCCTAGATCCTCTTGGCGTTTATCCATCTCCTCTAGCCTATCTAGCACAATGGACTCAAAGCGAGACTTAGGGATGTAATCCCCAGCCGCTGAATCTCCATCATCATCAGAAGGAGGATGTTGTGGTTGTTCTTGTTGTTGTGGTTGGTCTTGTTGCTGTTGTTGTTGTATTTCCTCTCTAGATACCCAAATTTCCTCGATGTCTTGGTCAATCTCATCTTTTTCAGCATCATGTCACCAAGCACATGGATATCCCTTGCCAATTCTCTGTGCTCATTGGAGACATCCACTTGACATCTCTCAAGAACACGTGATATGAACAGACCATAAGGGCACTTGAAATCATGGAATTTCCTTACCTTGGTCATGTTGTCCATCACAACTTGACCCCAATCAACCTGAATTCCATTCTTCAGGGCAGCCATCAAAAACATATCTTCTTCCATAAGTTGAGCATGATTTGTACCTCTAGCAGCCAATACCCAGTAAATAGTATAATGAAGAAGACGGTCGTCAGTGTTGAGACCACCTATGCCAAAGGTCTTCCTCATACCTCTTTCCTTCCTTGCAGTCATATAAGTTTCCCAAGACTCAGGATTCCTCAACATGCTCATGTAAAAAGCATCCTTTTGAAGTTCAAATCCTTCCTCAGCCAGATTTTCCAAAGTAGGGACTATCCCCTCATTCGTTATTCCACCCAGTTCGAAAAACAAATCGTGAGTCAGAACAATACTCACTCCTTTAACTTCAGATAAAATCCTTCCAGGGTGATATTTCAAATTAGAATAGAATACTCTTACCAAATCAGGGTAAATGTGACCCCTCAGCCCAACGAATTTCTCCAAGTTCTGATCTCGGAGCATGGATTGAAAGGTAAACCCTTCACTGTCTAACCATCTGAGGTTAACAATCTTTGGGGGTACGAGTTCCCGGTTTGCAAAATCAGTGAAGAAACGAGTTTCTTGTTCCTTCGAGGTGAACCAAGGGTTGTGACGCACGGATTCTTCAGGAGCCTTCCTTTTGGAGGAGGTTTCTTGTCTCTTTTTAGTACGTCTTTCTTCTTGAATATCACGGTTAGCCCTAGCTTTCATCCTTTTGCTGCTTCCTTGTCCGTCCATGGTTTGAAGGTTGAAGATGAGTGTGGAATAGAGAGAATAGAGGCCGTGAGAGATTTAGGGTTTAGAAGAGAATGTGAGTGTGAAGGAAAAACCCTAACTCAGCACTAATAAAGATCACAAGAGACTAGGTTCAATGAATGTGTGCAAATGGGCTTCCAAAATATGGAATACAAAGCCCAGAAACGAAGAACAAAGCTCTGAAAAACAATTCCAGAGCGCATGTAATCGATTACATTCGTGATGTAATCGATTACATCAGAACCTCAAACCCATGTAATCGATTACATAGATATTGTAATCGATTACATCCGAAACCCAATCTGTTGTAATCGATTACATTGGACCTGTAATCGATTACATCAGAGCCTAACATTCTTGTAATCGATTACATTCATATTGTAATCGATTACATCCTATAGAAAACCACAAATCAAGTTGAAAATAGGCTATGTACTGCAATGTTCATGGATTTTACATATAGAATGATTGAGAAGCATTTGATTCATCATATAAAAGGTCAAGATCATGTTATGTAATGAATTCATATCAAATTTAAGCACAAATGAATGATTAAACTCTCATACTTACAATACTTATGTGAGATGTTCTTCACTTAGTATACCAAGATTGGTTCTAAGTTTGAAGAACCTCTCCTCGCGAGGTTTGGTGAAGATATCCGCGAGTTGATTTTCTGTGTCAATGAATTCCACCTCAACATCTCCCTTCTCAACATGATCTCTAATGAAGTGATGACGCACCTCAATGTGCTTTGTTCTTGAGTGTAAGACCGGATTCTTCGTGATACTGATAGCACTTGTGTTGTCACACTTGATTGGAATATGATCAAGCTTAAGTCCAAAATCCTCCGGTTGTTGCTTGACCAAATGGTCTCGAGCACAACAACTACTACTGCTATATATACTCTGCCTCTGCAGTTGAAAGAGCTACACAAGCTTGCTTCTTACTATACCATGAGACCAAGCTTTCTCCAAACAAATGACACACACCACTTGTGCTTTTCCTATCAGTTTTACAACCAAAAAAGTCAAGATCACTAAAACCAACCAATGTGGGATACGTACCTTTTGGATACCACAAACCACGGTTAGTAGTTCCTTTGAGATACTTCAAGATTTTCTTCACACTGCCATGTGTGATTCCTTTGGTGCAGATTGGAATCTTGCACAAACACACACACCGAACATGATGTCCGCCTACTTGTTGTGAGATACAAGAGTGATCCAATGATCCTCTATATCTTGATTGGTCTACACTTTGTCCAGCTGCATCATTATCCAAGTAGAGATTAGTTGACATAGGAATGTTTGAGATCTTACAACTCTCCATGTCGAATTTCTTCAAAGAATTCCTTGGTGTACTTTGCTTGATGTATGAAGATTCCATCTTTCGGTTGTTTGACTTGCAATCCTAGGAAGAATTTGAGTTCTCCCATCATAGACATGTCAAACTCCCCTTGCATGCTATTCACAAACTCTTCACACGTAGAGATTTATTAGTTGATCCAAAAATAATATCATCAACATAAACTTGAACCAACAAAATACAGTTTGACTTCCTCCTTATGAAAAGAGTTTTGTCAACATTACCTCTCGAAACCCTTTTGACAACAAAAACTTACTCTCCCTTTCATACCATTGTCTAGGGGCTTGTTTAAGACCATATAGGGCCTTCTTGAGTTTGTACACATGTTCAGGAAATCTGAAATCAGTGAATCCAGGAGGTTGTGAAACAAAAACTTCTTCATTTATATAGCCATTCAAGAAAGCACTTTTAACATCCATTTGAAACAACTTGAAATCATGTATGCAGGCAAAAGCAAGTAAAACTCTAACAAACTTCTAGTCTAGCAACAGGGGGCATATGTTTCACCAAAATCTATTCCTTCTTGTTGATTATATCCCTTAGCTACTAGTCTAGCCTTATTCCTAACCACAACTCCATTCTCATCTAACTTATTTTTAAACACCCATTTTGTTCCAATCACATTCATATCTCTTTTAAAAGGTACTAACTCCCATACGTTATTCCTTTTAAACTGATTCAATTCTTCTTGCATAGCATTCATCCAATATTCATCATTTATAGCATCATCAACACAAGAAGGTTCAAATTGAGACACAAATGCATAATCATCACAAAACATGTTATGAGTAGATCTAGTAGATACTCCCTTATGGATGTCACCAATGATGTTATCAAGAGATAAATCTCTTGGTTTCCTCCATTCTTTAGGAAGCTCATGAGAAGTAGTTGGTGGTTCTTGCTGTTCTTCTTTGCTTATGCTTTCTTCACCTACATGCTCATCATCATCAACAAACACACTTCCTTTTGGGGATTGTTAGTTTCATCAAACTTAACATGTACTGATTCCTCTATGCACATTCTCCTTTTATTAAAGACTCTATATGCTTTACTTGATGATGAATACCCAATAAACACACCTCATCACCTTGGCATCAAACTTACCAATAGGCTCTTTGCTATTATTCAAAACAAAACACTTACACCCAAATACCCGAAAATGAGAGATATTGGGTTTCTTGCCTTTATAGAGTTCATAAGGGGTTTTCTTTAAAATAGGTCGAATCACAATTCTATTTAGAACATAGCATGCATGAAACTGCATCACCCAAAAATATTTAGGCAAATCACTTTCATTCAACATAGTTCTTGCTAGTTCTACTAAAGATCTGTTTTTCCTCTCAACAAACCCATTTTGTTGTGGAGTTCTTGGAGCGGAAAAGTTGTGATCGATTCCATATTTTTCACAAAACTTTTCAAAATGTTCATTTTCAAATTCCCCTCCATGATCACTTCTAATGGACTTGATTTTCAAATCTTTTTTCGTTTTGAATCTTTTTAGCAAGTATTTTGAAAACTTTGAAAGTGGTGTCTTTACTTGGTATAAAAGCAACCCAAGCAAAACGAGAGTAGTCATCTACAACAACTAATCCATATAGATTTCCACCTAAACTAGCAGTTCTAGATGGACCAAAGAGATCCATGTGCAGCAATTCAAGCGGTCTAGAAGTTGAAACAACATTTTTAGATTTGAAAGAGTTTCTAGATTGCTTGCCTTTTCCGATGCATCACATAGGCCTTCTTTTGAACTTTAATTCAGGTAGTCCTTCTACTAAGCTCTTAGATGACAGTTTATTAAGTTGATGAACATCAATATGTGCTATACGTCTATGCCAAAGCCATGATAGATCATCATTAGACGTAAGACATGCATGATATGATGATGAATGATCAAGTTCAAGTATATAGATGTTACCTCTTCTCTTACCTACCATCAATGCCTCATTCGATTATTGTTATTGATCTTGCGGCAGCCTTTGTCGAATGAAACTTGATAGCCTTTGTCGCACAATTGGCTAATACTCGAGAAGATTAAATTTCAAACCTTCCACAAGCAAGACATCTTCAATCACGGAGTTGGATTTGTCTCCAACATCACCAATACCTAATTTTGCCTTTGTTATTATCTCCATAAACTACTGAACCGGATTCTTTGGATTTGAAGGAGATAAAGTTACTCTTGTCACCGTCATATGTCTTGAGCGACCACTATCCAAATACCATGTTGAGTGTTTGGCTCTCAAGCACACCTACACAAAGAAAGATATCATTTGGTTTTTGGTACCCAAATCTTGTTGGGTCCTTTCATGTTAGAGTAATGACTATCCTTCTTAATCCATTTAAACAATCCATTATCTAAGCCTTTCTTTCTAATCATGCAGTTATAATGATTATGTCCAGTTGCATACAATAACTAACTACATGAGAAGTTTCTATACTTGCTGGTTTGTTTAAATGTATGGAACTTCTTGTTATTCTTTTTTTAAAGGGGCAGTAAAAGATTTACACTTTGAACAGGGCAATTTCAATTTATCATTTTCATTTTTTAATTTTTGATTATTGTTTTTCAAAACAGAAATTTCTTTTTCTAAATCAGCAACTCTGTTTTTCAAAACCTTACTTAGTTTTTCAAATTTTTCTGCTTCTTTAAATAACTCACAAAAAGCAGTATATAATTCATCATAATCATTATCATTTTTGGAGGAGTCAGAATCACTTACCTCATCATCCGATTCTGGTTTAGCCATAAGACATAAGTTGGCTTCCTCATTTTCGCTTTCACTGGAGGATGAGCAGTCATTTTCTTCCCAAGCAATGTAGGCCTTTTTCTTCCGATACCGGTCCTTCTTGGGTTTTTCTTCTTGCTCCACTCTTCTAGGCTCACTGCTGTTTGATTTCTTCAAGTTTGGACACTCCGATCTATAGTGTCCAGCCTTGCCACATTCATAGCATGTGACCTTTGAAGATGATCCTTTTCTAGCATTGTTGAATCTCTTCTTGTTGTTGTTCTTCCTCATGAACCTTTTGAACTTTCTGACCATGAGATTCATTTCTTGCTCAGATTCGTTTCCACAGCTTGATGATGCATCACTATCACTAGCTGTGTCCTCCATTTTAAGTGCTAAACTTTTAGCCTTCTTGTCTTTTTGCTCTTCATCAGGCATACGTGACATATCCATCTCATATTCTCTCAGCTTACCAAACAACTCAGCACTTGTCATTAAGGCCAAGTTCTTTGATTCTGTAATGGCTGTGACTGTTGGTTGCCATTTTCTGCTTAGAAACTTCAGCACCTTTATGTTTACCTCTTCCTCAACAAAGACCTTACCGAGTCCTTTGAGGTGATTCACAATGTGTGTGAATCGTTTCTGCATGTCCATGATAGACTCACCTTGTGCCATTCTGAACATTTCATACTCTTGGATGAGTGTGTTCTTTCTAGCTCTTCTCACCTCAGGAGTACCTTCATGAGTCACCATGATGAGATCCCATGCTTCCTTTGCTGTTGTACAAGCTGAAATTCTAAAGAATTCATCAGAGTTTAATGCTGAATGTAAAATATTTAAAGCTTTAGCATCATTTTCTGCTCTCCTAATTTCTTCTGGTTCCCACTTATCAAATGGTTTTTCTAATTCATTTCCATCAACTATATGTGTGGGGATTTTAAAATCGATTACAACACTTGCCAAATGTTTCTATTTATAGACTCCATAAAGATTTTCATTCTAACTTTCCAAAATGGATAGTTATCTCCACAAAACAGAGGAGGTCTATTAATAGAGGCACCTTCAGCAAAAGGTAATTGATTACTTGCCATTATGGATCAAATTCTAGAGCAACTTACTAGAAGTAGCTCTGATACCAATTGTTGGTCCCTATGTATGAATCTAGAGGGGGGGTGAATAGATTCTTGTTAAACTTTACCCCAAATTTGCGTGTTTCTAATTCCTTTTAATTCAACAGAATGCTAATCTTGATTACCTATCAATTACCTTTCAATTACAGATTCAAATACAAGTTCAATTACTGATTCTATTTCTAAACCAATTAATGAGTTGATTATCAATACGCTTTCCCAAAAACAGAAAGCGAAATATAATCAATATCAATATAGTGAAAACTAAAGAGAGTAAGGAAGAGAATGAGTGCACGAAATGGTATACTTGGTTCGCCAATCCTTTACGTCCGGTCCCAACCCAACAACATTGCGATTGGCTTTCCACTATCAAATGATTTCTTTCGTATCCTTTTACATTCACTCGCAACAAGCAATACAAACAAATCAAAACACTAAAACTGTTCTTCAACCTCAAGAAACAAACTTCCCAGACCTTGGCACCTCCAAGATCAAACTTTGAGAATCACTTCTCAAATACAATGCTCTATCTAGAGAGACCTCTCCCTAGAGCAACAACCCAAAATCGGAAATACAAAAGATCAAAAAGAATACACCTTAAGTGCGAGAATCGATCACAAACAAGCTCCATGAAATTCACCCAACAAGGATATGGATCAAGTTTCCCCTTATCTTTGAAAACCTTGATGAACTCTAATTTTAGAGCATATGAAAGTGTAGAAGCGATTTGCAAATAGTTTGGTTTTCAAAGAATCTCATATGCTTCATCAAGGATGTACTTATAGAATCAATTTGGAGGAGAAAACGTACAAATCTGAGCTACAACGGTCAATGTAATTGATCCCAAATGCATGTAATCGATTACACTAGCCGTTAGAACCCTCCAATTTGATTTTTCCAGGCATGTAATCGATTACCACGAGCATGTAATCGATTACATTGAAGAGGGAAACCTAGAAAAGGTGAATTTCAAACCATGTAATCGATTACACTTTGGGGATGTAATCGATTACACTGCAGAGTTTCTCAAGATGTAATCGATTACATCAACCATGTAATCGATTACACCAGAGAGCATGATCAATGTAATCGATTACACCAAGGCTGTAATCGATTACATCAGTGAAAAATGGATTTCCATGGTTTTTCAAACTGTTTTTCTCAAATGGAAATCAAACATTCTTCACATGATCAATCATACACAAGTTATACACATCTCTAGGGTCTTAAGCAAAGAATTCAACACACAATACATAGATATATCCTAGTTACATTCATCTATGGAAAACCGAAAATACATTCATCAAAACCAAAACACATAAGAGAGACACAAACAGCATTCTTCAAGCTTCAAGTCCAATAGTAAAGTCTAAGTAACTCGCGCCAAGTTCAAATCCTTTAAGTTACTCATGAGAGCTTCCAAGATCAGTATGGGGATTCGAGCTTTCATATGTAATACGAAAAGGTTTCGCCCTTTTCCTAGGAAAACTCTGTACAAGTCAGAAAAAGGATTGAGCACGCCATCAAATTCGCTGCACACGCTATCTATCACTTGATTGCACTCTGACACCTTTTTGGACTGCACTTGGAAAAAGCTCAACGTCATTCTTCTGTTTCTAACGGACATCTGAAGACTCTGCCTATAAAAGGACTTCACTCCTTCAAGTTTAAGTTGGCGAACACGCTTCAAATTTCTAAGCTTTTGTGATTTCGCTCACTGCTACTGTTGCACTTTATTGTATAACCCTCTCTGCGAAGAGGAACTTTTCTTTCTAGAAAACTCTTTCAAATCCACTTATGTGGTGCTTTAGCCTGAGGAAGCTGTGTGTTCAAAGAATACCTAGTTGTTTAGCCTGAGAAGGCTGTGTTCAAAGAATATCTTGTAATAGCCAGAAGTGGCTGGGTTCAAACAATACCTGTAACCATTTCACGGTTCGTAGTGAAAACTCAGTAGTTACTGGGTAACTGGACGTGTTGGTCCCTATGTATGAATCTAGAGGGGGGGTGAATAGATTCTTGTTCAATTTTAGCCGAAACTCGCAATACTCTAATTCCTTTTGAATTCAAACAAATCGATTCTAGATTCACCTATCAATTACCGTATCAATTACCAATTCAATTACCTATTCTATTACTGATTCAATTACCGTATCAATTACTGAGTTGATTATCAATACAGTTACCAAATATACTGCAGAATTTAAACAATGATAATAGCAATATAAGGAAAACTGTAAAGAGGATAAGGAAGAGAAGAGTGCACAGTGATTTATACTGGTTCGGCCAACTGCCTACGTCCAGTCCCAACCCAACAACTGTTGCGATTGGCTTTCCACTATCAAATGATCCCTTTTGTGTTCTTTTACATTCACTCTGCAACAAGCAACACAAAAACGAAATCAAAACACCCAAAACCTGTTCTTCAACCCAAAGAACAGTTCTTCCCTGACCTTGGCACCTCCAAGATCAAACCTTTGAGAAATCACTTCTCAAATACAAATACTCTATCCAGAGAGACCTCTCTCCTAGAGTAATAACCTAGAAATTGAAATATAAATAAAGATCAGTATAGAAAACACCTTGAGTGT